>JARGYO010005627.1:998885-1422149 GCA_029206835.1 Rana muscosa
ATCCCTCTTGTCCCTCTATTATACCCCAATCCCCCCTCTGTCCTTCTATTATACCCCAATCCCCCCTCTGTCCTTCTATTATACCCCAATCCCCCCTCTGTCCTTCTATTATACCCCAATCCTCCCCTCTGTCCTTCTATTATACCCCAATCCCCCCTCTGTCCTTCTATTATACCCCAATCCTCCCTCTGTCCTTCTATTATACCCCAATCCTCCCTCTGTCCTTCTATTATACCCAATACCCCCCCTCTGTCCTTCTATTATGACCCAATCCCCCTCTGTCCCTTCTATTATACCCCAATCCCTCCCTCTGTCCTTCTATTATGCCCCAATCCCCCCTCTGTCCTTCTATTATACCCCAATCCCCCCTCTGTCCTCTATTATACCCCAATCCCCCCTCTGCCCCTCTATTATACCCAAATCCCCCTCTATCCTTCTATTATACCCCAATCCTCCCTCTGTCCTTCTATTATACCCCAATCCTCCCTCTGACCTCTATTATACCCCAATCCCCCCTCTGTACATCTATTATACCCCAATCGTCCCTCTGTCCTTCTATTATACCCCAATCCTCCCTCCGTCCCTTCTATTATACCCCAATCCCCCCTCTGTCCTTCTATTATACCCCAATCCTCCATCTGTCCTTTTATTATACCCCAATCCCCCTCTGTCCTTCTATATACCCAATCCCCCTCTGTCCTTCTATATACCCAATCCTCCCTCTGTCCTTCTATTATACCCCAATCCTCCCTCTGTCCTTCTATTATACCCCAATCCTCCCTCTGTCCTTCTATTATACCCCAATCCCCCCTCTGTCCTTCTATTATACCCATCCCTCTGTCCTTATCCTCTTATACCCCATCCCTCTGTCCTTCTATTATACCCCAATCCCCCCCTCTGTCCTTCTATTATACCCCAATCCTCCCTCTGTCCTTCTATTATACCCCAATCCCCCCTCTGTCCTTCTATTATACCCCAATCCCCTCCTCTGTCCTTCTATTATACCCCAATCCCCCTCTGTCCTTCTATTATACCCCAATCCCCCCTCTGTCCTTCTATTATACCCCAATCCCCCCTCTGTCCTTCTATTATATCCCAATCCCCCTCTATCCTTCTATTATACCCCAATCCCCCCTCTATCCTTCTATTATACCCCAATCCCCCTCTGTCCCTTCTATTATACCCCAATCCCCCCTCTGTCCCTCTATTATACCCCAATCCTCCCTCTGTCCTTCTATTATACCCCAATCCTCCCTCTGTCCTTCTATTATACCCCAACCCCCCCTCTGTCCTTCTATTATACCCCAACCCCTCCTCTGTCCTTCTATTATACCCCAATCCCCCCTCTGTCCCTCTATTATACCCCAATCTCCCCTCTGTCCTTCTATTATACCCCAATCCTCCCTCTGTCCTTCTATTATACCCCAATCCCCCCTCTGTCTTCTATTATACCCCAATCCCCCCTCTGTCCTTCTATTATACCCCAATCCTCCCTCTGTCCTTCTATTATACCCCAATCCTCCCTCTGTCCTTCTATTATACCCCAATCCTCCCTCTGTCCTTCTATTATACCCCAATCCCCCCTCTGTCCTTCTATTATACCCCAATCCCCTCCTCTGTCCTTCTATTATACCCCAATCCCCCTCTGTCCTTCTATTATACCCCAATCCCCCTCTGTCCTTCTATTATACCCCAATCCTCCCTCTGTCCTTCTATTATACCCAATCCCCCCTCTGTCCTTCTATTATACCCCAATCCCTCCCTCTGTCCTTCTATTATACCCCAATCCCCCCCTCTGTCCTTCTATTATACCCCAATCCCCCCTCTGTCCTTCTATTATACCCCAATCCCCCCTCTGTCCTTCTATTATATCCCAATCCCCCCCTCTATCCTTCTATTATACCCCAATCCCCCTCTATCCTTCTATTATACCCCAATCCCCCCTCTGTCCCTCTATTATAACCCAATCCCCCCTCTGTCCCTCTATTATACCCCAATCCTCCTCTGTCCTTCTATTATACCCCAATCCTCCCTCTGTCCTTCTATTATACCCCAACCCCCCCTCTGTCCTTCTATTATACCCCAACCCCTCCTCTGTCCTTCTATTATACCCCAATCCCCCTCTGTCCCTCTATTATACCCCAATCTCCCCTCTGTCCTTCTATTATACCCCAATCCTCCCTCTGTCCTTCTAGTATACCCCAATCTGTCCTTCTATTATACCCCAATCCTCCCTCTGTCCTTCTATAATACCCAAATCCCCCCTCTGTCCTTCTATTTTACCCCAATCCTCCCATTTGTCCTTCTATTATACCCCAATCCTCCCTCTGTCCTCTATTATACCCCAATCCTCCCTCTGTCCTTCTATTATACCCCAATCCCCCCTCTGTCCTTCTATTATACCCCAATCCCTCCTCTGTCCTTCTATTATACCCCAATCCCCCCCTCTGTCCTTCTATTATACCCCAATCCCCCCTCTGTCCTTCTATTATACCCCAATCCCCCTCTGTCCCTCTATTATACCCCAATCTCCCTCTGTCCTTCTATATACCCCAATCCTCCCTCTGTCCTTCTATTATACCCCAATCTCCCCTCTGTCCTTCTATTATACCCCAATCCTCCCTCTGTCCTTCTAGTATACCCAATCCCCCCTCTGTCCCTCTATTATACCCCAATCCTCCCTCTGTCCTTCTATTATACCCCAATCCTCCCTCTGTCCTTCTATTATACCCCAACCCCCCCCTCTGTCCTTCTATTATACCCCAATCCCCCTTGTCTCTTTTATACCCAATCTCCCTCTGTCCTTCTATTATACCCCATCCCCCCTCTGTCCTTCTATTATACCCCAATCCTCCCTCTGTCCTTCTATTATACCCAATCCCCCTCTGTCCTTCTATTTTACCCATCTCCATTGTCTCTATTATACCCAATCCTCTGTCCTTCTATTATACCCCAATCCTCCCTCTGTCCTTCTATTCTACCCCAATCCTCCCTCTGTCCTTCTATTATATCCCAACCCTCCCTCTGTCCTTCTATTATACCCCAATCCTCCCTCTGTCTCTTAGCCCATCTGTCCTTCTATTATACCCCAATCCTCCCTCTGTCCTTCTATTATACCCCAATCCCCCCTCTGTCCTTCTAATATACCCCAATCCTCCCTCTGTCCTTCTTTATACCCCAATCCCCCCTCTGTCCTTCTATTATACCCAATCCCCCCTCTATCCTTCTATTACCCCAATCCTCCCTCTGTCCTTCTATTATATCCCAACCCCCCTCTGTCCTTCTATTATACCCCAATCCTCCCTCTGTCCTTCTATTATACCCCAATCCTCCCTCTGTCCCTTCTATTATACCCCAATCCCCCCTCTGTCCTTTATTATACCCCAATCCCCCCTCTGTCCTTCTAATATACCCCAATCCTCCCTCTGTCCTTCTATTATACCCCAATCCCTCTCCGTCCTTCTATTATACCCCAATCTCCCCTCTGTCCTCTATTATACCCCAATCCTTCCTCTGTCCTTCTACTAAACCCAAATCCCCCCTCTGTCCTTCTATTATACCCCAATCCTCCCTCTGTCCTTCTATTATACCCCAATCCTCCCTCTGTCCTTCTATTATACCCCAATCCCCCCTCTGTCCTTCTATTATACCCCAATCCCCTCTCCGTCCTTCTATTATACCCCAATCCTCCCCTCTGTCCTTCTATTATACCCCAATCCCCCCCTCTGTCCTTCTATTATACCCCAATCCTCCCCTCTGTCCTTCTATTATACCCAAATCCCCCTCTGTCCTTCTATTATACCCCAATCCTCCCTCTGTCCTTCTATTATACCCCAATCCTCCCTCTGTCCTTCTATTATACCCCAATCCCCCTCTGTCCTTCTATTATACCCTCAATCCCCCCTCTGTCCTTCTATTATACCCCAATCCCTCCTCTGTCCTCTATTATACCCCAATCCCCTCTGTCCTTCTATTATACCCCAATCCCCCTCTGTCCTTCTATTACCCAATCCCCTGTCTATTATCCACCTCCCTCTGTCCTTCTATTATACCCCAATCCCCCCTCTGTCCTTCTATTATACCCCAATCCCCCCTCTGTCCTTCTAATATACCCCAATCCCCCTCTGTCCTTCTATTATACCCCAATCCCCCCTCTGTCCTTCTATTATACCCAATCCTCCCTCTTGTCCTTCTATTATATCCCCAACCCCCCCTCTGTCCTTCTATTATACCCCAATCCTCCCTCTGTCCTTCTATTATACCCCAATCCTCCTCTGTTCTTCTATTATGCCCCAATCCCCCCTCTGTCCTTCTATTATACCCCAATCCCCCCTCTGTCCCTCTATTATACCCCAATCCCCCTCTGTCCCTTCTATTATACCCACATCCCCCCTCTGTCCTTCTATTATACCCCAATCCTCCCTCTGTCCTTCTATTATACCCCAATCCTCCCTCTGTCCTTCTATTATACCCAATCCCCCTCTGTCCTTCTATTATACCCCAATCCCTCCCTCTGTCCTTTTTATTATACCCCAATCCTCCCTCTGTCCTTCTATTATACCCCAATCCCCCCTCTGTCCTTCTATTATACCCCAATCCCTCCTCTGTCCCTCTATTATACCCCAACCCCCCCCTCTGTCCTTCTATTATACCCCAATCCCCCCTCTGTCCTTCTATTATACCCCAATCCCCCTCTGTCCTCTATTATATCCCAATCCTCCCTCTGTCCTTCTATTATACCCCAATCCCCCTCTGTCCTTCTATTATACCCCAATCCCCCCTCTGTCCTTCTAATATACCCCAATCCTCCCCTCTGTCCTTCTATTATACCCCAATCCCCCCTCTGTCCTTCTATTATACCCCAATCCCCTCCTCTGTCCTTCTATTATACCCCAATCCCCCTCTGTCCTTCTATTATACCCCAATCCCCCCTCTGTCCTTCTATTATACCCCAAACCTCCCCTCTGTCCTTCTATTATACCCCAATCCCCCCTCTGTCCTTCTATTATACCCCAATCCCCCCTTTGTCCTTCTATTATACCCCAATCCTCCCTCTGTCCTTCTATTATACCCCAATCCCCCCTCTGTCCTTCTATTATACCCCAATCCCCCCCTCTGTCCTTCTATTATACCCCAATCCCCCCTCTGTCCTTCTATTATACCCCAATCCCCCCTCTGTCCTTCTATTATACCCCAATCCCCCCTCTGTCCTTCTATTATACCCCAATCCCCCCTCTGTCCTTCTATTATACCCCAATCCCCCCTCTGTCCCTCTATTATACCCCAATCCTCCCTCTGTCCTTCTATTATACCCCAATCCTCCCTCTGTCCTTCCTTTATACCCCAATCCCCCCTCTGTCCCTCTATTATACCCCAATCCCCCCTCTGTTCTTCTATTATACCCCAATCCTACCTCTGTCCCTCTATTATACCCCAATCCTCCCTCTGTCCCTCTATTATACCCAAATCCCCCCTCTGTCCTTCTATTATACCCCAATCCCCCCTCTGTCCTTCTATTATACCCCAATCCTCCCTCTGTCCTTCTATTATACCACAATCCCCCCTCTGTCCCTCTATTATACCCCAATCCCCCCTCTGTCCTTCTATTATACCCCAATCCTCCCTCTGTCCCTCTACTATACCCCAATCCCCCCTCTGTCTTTCTATTATACCCCAATCCTCCCTCTGTCCTTCTATTATACCCAAATCCCCCCTCTGTCCTTCTATTATACCCCAATTCCCCCTCTGTCCCTCTATTATACCCCAATCCTCCCTCTGTCCTTCTATTATACCCCAATCCCCCCTCTGCCCTTCTATTATACCCCAATCCCCCCTCTGTCCTTCTATTATACCCCAATCCTCCCTCTGTCCTTCTATTATACCCCAATCCCCCCTCTGTCCTTCTATTATACCCCAATCCTCCCTCTGTCCTTCTATTATACCCCAATCCTCCCTCTGTCACTCTATTATACCCCAATCCCCCCTCTGTCCCTCTATTATACCCCAATCCCCCCTCTGTCCTTCTATTATACCCCAATCCTCCTTCTGTCCTTCTATTATACCCCAATCCTCCCTCTGTCCTTCTATTATACCCCAATCCCCCCTCTGTCCTTCTATTATACCCCAATCCCCCCTCTGTCCTTCTATTATACCCCAGTCCTCCCTCTGTCCTTCTATTATACCCCAATCCCCCCTCTGTCCTTCTATTATACCTCAATCCTCCCTCTGTCCTTCTATTATACCCCAATCCCCCCTCTGTCCTTCTATTATACCCCAATCCCCCCTCTGTCCCTCTATTATACCCCAATCCTCCCTCTGTCCTTCTATTATACCCCAATCCTCCCTCTGTCCTTCTATTATACCCCAATCCTCCCTCTGTCCTTCTATTATACCCCAATCCTCCCTCGGTCCTTCTATTATACCCCAATCCCCCCTCTGTCCTTCTATTATACCCCAATCCTCCCTCTGTCCTTCTATTATACCCCAATCCTCCCTCTGTCCAGCTATTATACCCCAATCCCCCCTCTGTCCTTCTATTATACCCCAATCCTCCCCTCTGTCCTTCTATTATACCCCAATCCCCCCTCTGTCCTTCTATTATACCCCAATCCCCCCTCTGTCCTTCTATTATACCCCAGTCCTCCCTCTGTCCTTCTATTATACCCCAATCCCCCCTCTGTCCTTCTATTATACCTCAATCCTCCCTCTGTCCTTCTATTATACCCCAATCCCCCCTCTGTCCTTCTATTATACCCCAATCCCCCCTCTGTCCCTCTATTATACCCCAATCCTCCCTCTGTCCTTCTATTATACCCCAATCCTCCCTCTGTCCTTCTATTATACCCCAATCCCCCCTCTGTCCTTCTATTATACCCCAATCCTCCCTCTGTCCTTTTATTATACCCCAACCCCCCTCTGTCCTTCTATTATACCCCAATCCCCCCTCTGTCCTTCTATTATACCCCAATCCTCCCCCTCTGTCCCTCTATTATACCCCAATCCCCTCCTCTGTCCTTCTATTATACCCCAATCCCCCCTCTGTCCTTCTATTATACCCCAATCCCCTCCTCTGTCCTTCTATTATACCCCAATCCCCTCCTCTGTCCTTCTATTATACCCCAATCCCCCCTCTGTCCTTCTATTATACCCCAATCCTCCCTCTGTCCCTCTATTATACCCCAATCCTCCTTCTGTCCTTCTATTATACCCCAATCCTCCCTCTGTCCTTCTATTATACCCCAATCCCCCCGCTGTCCTTCTATTATACCCCAATCCTCCCTCTGTCCTTCTATTATACCCCAATCCTCCCTCTGTCCCTCTATTATACCCCAATCCTCCCCTCTGTCCTTCTATTATACCCCAATCTCCCCTCTGTCCTTCTATTATACCCCAATCCTCCCTCTGTCCCTCTATTATACCCCAATCCTCCCTCTGTCCTTCTATTATACCCCAATCCCCCCTCTGTCCTTCTATTATACCCCAATCCCCCCTCTGTCCTTCTATTATACCCCAATCCCCTCCTCTGTCCTTCTATTATACCCCAATCCCCCCCTCTGTCCTTCTATTATACCCCAATCCCCCCTCTGTCCTTCTATTATACCCCAATCCCCCCTCTGTCCTTCTATTATATCCCAATTAGGGATGAGCTTCGTGTTCGAGTCGAACATACGTTCGACTCGAACATCAGCTGTTCGATCGTTCGACGAAGATCGAACGATTTGGGCCGTTCGCGCCAAATTCGAGTGACGCGAACGGCCCACAATGCACATCGCAGTGTCATCCAGGCGCTGTGATTGGCCAAGCATGCACTGTGACCCCGCATGCTTGGCCAATCACAGCGCCGGCAGCGAGGAGAGCAATGATTGGCCACAGGCAGGATGCCTGTGGCCAATTATTGCTGAGGGGGTTTAGTACACGCCCCACACTATAAAAGGCCGCCAGCGCGGCGGCCTTGTGTAGTGTGTTCCGGAGCAGGGAAAGAAAAGCATAGGCAGGGACAGTGTCATTTTTTTCCTTTACTAATCCTGGATTCCTTGTGTTTAGGGACAGAGAAGGATAGGTAGGGAGAGTGTCAGTGTGTTATTCTGTGCTAAACCTTGTTTGTAGGGACAGAGAAGGACAGTGAGGGAAAGTGTCAGTGTGCTATTCTGTGCTAAACCTTGTTTGTAGGGACAGAGAAGGACAGTGAGGGAAACTGTCAGTGTGCTATTCTGTGCTAAACCTTGTTTGTAGGGACAGAGAAGGACAGTGAGGGAAACTGTCAGTGTGCTATTCTGTGCTAAACCAATCTTGCTGAACCGTATTTGAAATCCTTGAGTTTAGGGACAGAGAAGGACACTCGGGGAAACTATCAGTGTGCTATTCTGTGCTAAACATTGTTTGTAGGGACAGAGAAGGACAGTGAGGGAAACTGTCAGTGTGCTATTCTGTGCTAAACCTTGTTTGTAGGGTCAGAGAAGGACAGTGAGGGAAACTATCAGTGTGCTATTCTGTGCTAAACCTTGTTTGTAGGGACAGAGAAGGACAGTGAGGGAAACTGTCAGTGTGCTATTCTGTGCTAAACCAATCTTGCTGAACCATATTTGAAATCCTTGAGTTTAGGGCCAGAGAAGGACACTCAGGGAAACTGTCAGTGTGCTATTCTGTGCTAAACCTTGTTTGTAGGGACAGAGAAGGACAGTGAGGGAAAGTGTCAGTGTGCTATTCTGTGCTAAACCAATCTTGCTGAACCATATTTGAAATCCTTGAGTTTAGTGACAGAGAAGGACACTCGGGGAAACTGTCAGTGTGCTATTCTGTGCTAAACCAATCTTGCTGAACCGTATTTGAAATCCTTGAGTTTAGGGACAGAGAAGGACACTCGGGGAAACTATCAGTGTGCTATTCTGTGCTAAACCTTGTTTGTAGGGACAGAGAAGGACAGTGAGGGAAACTGTTAGTGTGCTATTCTGTGCTAAACCAATCTTGCTGAAGCATATTGCAAATCCTTGTGTTTAGGGACAGAGAAGGATAGGCAGGGGACAGTGTCAGTGTCATTGTTGGTAAGCCTCCTGCACAGTATACACCTGAAGGTAGCCCTTATTGCTGTTTTTCCCATCTCCCTGCAGGCCATCTATTAAAATGTCTGGAAAGCAAACAAGGAGAGGCAGACAGTCAGGAGGCAAAAAAAGAGGGCAAGCAGGCTCTGTGTCTGGGGGCAACAGTGCTGGTCGTGGACGCGTTGCATTGTCATCAGCACATGGCCATGGGGCACGCTTGTCCTTCTTTTCGGCAGCTGGACATGTTGAGCCACATCATGCCGAAGACTTGGTAGAGTGGATGACCAAGCCCACCTCATCCTCCTCATCCTCTCTCACCCAGGCTCAGGGTACTGGCAAAGCAGCTGCCAAAGCGTCCTCTTCTCTGGTATCAATGTCATCATTAGTCACTCCTTCCCTAGACCCACCATGTCCTCCTCCTGAGGAGCCCCCCGAACTGTTTGAGCACAGTGTTGGGTACATGCTCCAGGAGGATGCCCAGCGTTTCGAAGGATCTGATGATGATACCCAGCTAGAGGAAGGCAGTAGCGTGAGAGCAGAGAGAGGGGATGCTCAAGAAGGACACCAATCTGGCAGTCATGCTCCAGCAGCTGCAGCATACTGCCAGATTGGCTCCAGTGATGAGGAGGGAGGGGATGATGAGGTCACTGACTCCACGTGGGTGCCTAATAGGAGAGAGGAGGATGAGGAGGAGGCACATCTCCAACGAGGCAGGATGCCCTTTGGTGGCCAGCGTATGGGCAGCACACCGACGGAATCACACCGCAGAGCTCCGCCTGTGCAGGGCGCTGCCTCTGCCCGTCATTCAAAAAGTTCTTTGGTGTGGGCCTTTTTTGAGGCGAGTGCATCAGATCGCACAGCTGCTGTTTGCAACATATGTCTCAAGCGTATATCGCGTGGCCAAAACATCAGCCGCTTGGGCACCACATGCTTGATCAGACATATGTTGACCTGCCATGCAGCTCGTTGGCAAGCCTACCTTAAAGACCCACACCAAAGAACAAAGCGGACCTCTCCTTGCACCGCATCAGCTGGGATCTCCAACCCCACTATACCTTCAGTCCTCTCTGAAACCTGCACTGAGAGGAATGAAGGTGTAGAATTAGGTGTGTCACAGCCAAGTACTTGCGGCCACTCTGCTAGCAGTACACCGACGTCCGATTCTAGCAGGCAAATTTCCCTGCCCCAGCTGCTGGACCGTCGAAAGAAGTTCACTCCCAGCCATCCACATGCCCAGCGGTTGAATGCTAGCTTGGCTAAATTGCTAGCGCTTCAACTGCTGCCTTTTCAGTTGGTAGACTCGGCCCCCTTCCGTGAGTTTGTGCAATGTGCGGTTCCTCAGTGGCAGGTTCCCAAACGCCACTTTTTCTCACGGAAGGCGATTCCGGCTCTCTACAGGCATGTGGAAGGCAATGTCTTGGCCTCGCTGGACAGGGCGGTCAGCGGTAAGGTGCATAATATTACCGCTGACTCATGGTCCAGCAGGCATGGACAGGGATGTTACCTTTCTTTCACGGACCATTGGGTCACTCTTTTGGCAGCTGGGAAGGATGCAGGACAAGGTGCAGTAGTGTTGGAGGTTGTTCCACCGCTACGCCTCCAAAATGCTACTACTGGTTGTGACACACCTCTCTCCTCCACCCCCTCCTCTTCTTCTTCCTCCATGGCCTCTTCCTGTGCTTTGTCCTTGGAACCAGCGGTGCTCCGTAGGCGTTCAAGGGGCTACGCAAGTACGCAGGCAAAAAGATGCCATGCCGTGCTTGCGCTGGTGTGTTTGGGGGACAGGAGCCACACTGGGGCAGAAGTCCTGTCTGCTCTGCAGGGGCAGGCCGAGAGGTGGTTGACGCCACGCCAGCTTAAGCCAGGAATGGTGGTTTGCGACAATGGCACCAACCTCCTCTCCGCCCTCCGACAGGGACAACTGACCCATGTGCCCTGTATGGCTCACGTCCTTAACCTGGTGGTGCAGCGGTTCTTGGGCAGGTACCCGGGCTTACAGGATGTCCTGAGGCAGGCCAGGAAAGTCTGTGTGCATTTCCGCAGATCTTATAATGCCAGTGCTCGCCTGGCTGAGCTGCAAAAGGAGTTGAACCTGCCCAAGAACCGCCTTATATGTGACATGCCCACCAGGTGGAACTCAACGTTGGCCATGCTGCAGCGGCTGCACACGCAGCAGAGGGCCATCAATGAGTACCTGTGCGACTACGGCACCAGGACAGGGTCAGGGGAGCTCGGGTTTTTTTCACTACGCCAGTGGGGCATGATCAGGGATGCATGCACTGTCCTGGCACCATTTGAGGAGGCCACGAGGATGGTGAGCAGTGACAGTGCATGCATCAGTGACACTGTACCTCTTGTCCACCTGTTGGAGCACACGCTGCGTGGAATAATGGACAGGGCACTTGAGGCAGAACAGAGGCAGGAAGAGGAGGACTTCCTTGCCTCTCAAGGCCCCCTTTACCCAGACAGTGTTCCTTCTGTCCCACCCATCGCACAGGAAGAGGAGGAGGAGGAGGAGGATTGTGTCAGCATGGAGGTGGAGGCTGGCACTCAGCATCATCAGCAGCAGTCTTTTAGGGATGATTTACAGTCCCAAGAAACCAGTGGACTTGTACGTGGCTGGGAGGAGGTGGCTGCGGATCATGTCGTCCTTAGTGACCCAGAGGACTCCGGACTGAATGCCTCAGCTAACCTACGCTGCATGGCCTCCCTGATCCTGCAAAGTCTGCGGAAGGATCCTCGTATTCTTCGGATCAAGGAGAGGGACCATTACTGGCTGGCCACTCTCCTTGATCCACGGTACAAGGGTAAGGTTGCGGACCTTATGTTACCGTGGCAGAGGGAGCAGAGGATGAGACAACTCCGGGAGGCCTTGCAGAAAGGTCTGTGCAATGCGTTCCCAGAGACTGGGAGGTTACAAACTCCTGGTCCTGGACAACGAGTTGCTGAGGCTTCGGGCAGTCAAAGAAGGAGCGGTGGGGAAGGTGGCCGTCTGACCGATGCGTTCAGACAATTCTTTAGTCCGCAGCCCCAAAGTATGATCGGTTCCAGCAACCATCGCCAGCGTCTGATATACATGGTGCAGGAATACCTAGGGGCAAGGTCAGACTTGGACACCTTTCCCACCGAAAATCCTCTGGCTTACTGGGTCTTGAGGATGGATCACTGGCCAGAGCTTGCACAGTATGCAATTGAGCTACTGGCCTGTCCTGCATCCAGCGTTCTTTCAGAACGCACATTCAGTGCTGCTGGAGGATTTGTCACGGATCACAGGGTGCGCCTGTCCACCGACTCGGTTGATCGACTGACTTTCATCAAGATGAACCAGTCTTGGATCACCACCAGCTACCACACACCTGATGCTGATATAACAGACTAATTGATTTTAAAATGTCACATCCCTTCAAGACTGATGCTGATGCTGAGTGCCTGTGCTGTTATGTTGACTGGCTATCCTCCTCCTCCTCCTCAATGATCCGATTAATGATGATAGCTTGGAAGATCATTTTGGTTTATGGGTGCCGCCACCAGTGGCTAAGGCCCAATTTTTCAGCCCCTGTTTAACAGGGGCGTGTAATTACAATTTTTGATGCAATACTTTGCAACAGGGCTCATTGCTGTGCTCCAAGTACAGTATCTGTGAGGGGTTGCAGTGTTGTGCCACCAGTGGCTAAGGCCCAATTTTTCAGCCCCTGTTAACAGGGGCGTGTAATTACAATTTTTGATGCAATACTTTGCAACAGGGCTCATTGCTGTGCTCCAAGTACAGTATCTGTGAGGGGTTGCAGTGTTGTGCCACCAGTGCCTAAGGCCCAATTTTTCAGCCCCTGTTCAACAGGGGCATGCAATTATAATTATTGATCTAATAATTCACAGCAGGGCCCATTGCTGCGCCCACCAAGAGTAACTTGTCAAGTAATTTTGGACCGACTCTCGTTACAAGTCAAGATATTTTATTGCATATGCAAGAGAAATGGTTAAATGTATATCTTCTGCTTCAGAGATCCATTTCTGCCTGTCATAGATTTACATTCAGCTTTTATAACCCTTAAACCTTCCCTTTTCCTGCTCGTAACGTCCTGACCATGTATAATTTCAACCTTTATTCTGACGTTAGCAGGAAATAGGGAAATATCCTTTTTCAGCCAACACCTTATGACAGGAAATTTCATACAATGAATACATAAATTATCTCATGGTTCGCAGCCCATATTTTGACAGATGTAAGAGTCAGCACATCTTTGCACAATAGAATATGGTCATATGACTTATTCCAGTAATTAGGGCTATTAGAGCTTATTCAGCATATTTAAGTATTAATAGAGTTATATAAAGCAAACATTTTAACTTTAGAAGATATAGTCATATTAATATGCATATTCATAGTTGACATTTAAAGTATAATTTCTAATTTCTCTAACAGCTGCCCCCTTTTATACTTATAATGTCAATAATTCAAATATCCAGGTTCTTTATTTTACCAGGTATTATCATTTAGACAAATAAGTCTTTTGAAAGGACTGTAAGTTCATCTTCATCAGGTTCCGGGTATAGTTCAGTGTTGTTCTGAAAAAACATAGTCTTTGTTAGTGATGTGTCAATCAGTCTTTGAAGAATTCCTCTAATACAAGGAATGCAGCAACATCCACACAGCGTAAGGACCGTGGCTGCCATGACAACAGAGATGAGCAAACCTTTTGCAAGATCACCCCATTTACCAAACCATTTTTCAAAGAGTCCTGTTAAGGGGTTCTCTACACCAGAGTTCTCAGTTAGTTCCTGGGATAACATTTGTAGGCCTTGCAAAGCCTTGGTGATACTTCCATCAGGTGCCGTATTATTTGGAATAAAAGTGCAGCAGAAGGTGCCGAACATTTCGCATACCCCGCCCCTTTCTGCCAGCAACATATCCAATGCTATACGGTTCTGCCACGCTGTCAAAGAGGTGGCGTCCAATTGTGCTGCTATACCTTTGATAGCATCTCCGGTGTAATTCACAAACCTCTGCTGGTTGTAGTAAATGTAGTTTATCCAGTCGACATTCTTATTGGGCTGTACCCATAGGAAGAGTGAGGTGAGTCCTGCTGTTACTTGATTCTGTGCTTTAAATTCATCCGGAACTCCTCGTGGAACACCTATTGAGTCTATATATACCTGGTTGTCAAAATGATTCTGGACACTTAAGTCTCTTAAAATAGTGTTTACCTGTTAGTCTCATCAATTTATTAGTCATAGGAACAATATAAAAGGGAAGCAACAGGCGGGTAAGGGCACAACTACCCTCCCATCTAGGTGGCAGTCTGAGCCTTAGTTTCTTGTCCCCACACAGCCACCAAACATCAGCTAGTTGCCGTTTCTGTTCCTGAAACCATTTTAGTTGATACTTAATGTCTGTAGTTGATGTTGTGGTCGCACAGTATTCAGGAGATAGAGTGCCAACCTTTGTACCATCCTTATCTTTGTTAGAGAAACTAGAAAAATTTCCTGGTAATGCTTGTAGTGAAGGGGGTGTACTTTGCATTTTAGTTTTAGGGTATCTCTTTTTCTCATTTGCACATTCAGACCCAGTAATATTTTCTGAAAACAGTCTTATTATGCAAGCTAAATCTGTTTCCTCTTCAGGGAGAGGAATGGTAGCTAGTTGTGGTCTTGGGTTTGCACAAGAAATACAATCACTTAACCCCTTAGATTGAGTTGTGTATCTGACCCATTCTATCCACTAATTTTTGTCTCCAAATCCTGTTTCTATACTTAATTGTTCCTTGTAAGTAAAATCTGTTTTAAACAAAGAGGTATTAAGTTGAAACTGAGTTGGCTCGGGGGCTGGGGTGTTCTGACCAGGGGTTACAACCTAAATAGTGATTCTCCCTAGTAGGTCAGATATTGTACCATATACCAATTAGTTGTATTGTTTAGTTTACAAAATTGGAGCCATTGTTACTGTAAATCAGCGCGGGGATCCCTTGTCGTGGAATCACCTCTTTGATTAGTACTTTGGCTACTGACTGTCCATCCGTGTGCGCCATAGGAAAAGTTTCCACCCACTTTATAAACCTGTACACAATAACCAGACAGTACTTATTCTCACATTTGTTCAATTCAATAAAATCCATGCATATTGTGTGAAAGGGATAAGGGGGATGTGGGAAATGACCCCTTAAGGCTCTTAGGGCACCTTGTGCATGGTATCTGTTACAAATCGGATATGTGAGACAAAATTTTCAGAGTAGTTTTGTAAACCCATATGTTGTGTACACCCAGTACCATCCCTCCTTTTGAGGTATGGGCCTACCCATGACTCAATAACACAGCATACGTGAATAGTGATGTAGATAAGTTAGGTTTACCTTCTGTACATGTGTATATACCATTGACCAGTGTTGACCCTGTATATAACCACTTTGATTTTCACCTGCCGGTGATGTTTTCTGCATTTCTGATAACCATGTTTCATCAATAGCTCTCTGTACCTCATCATTTACTTGGGAAACTGTATATGTTTGTCATTGCTGTCCTTCAGAAGCTTCCTTTGCTGTCTTGTCTGCTAGTGCATTCCCTAGGGTAATTGGATCTGTTCCCTTTCTATGTGCCGCACATTTACAAATAGCCACTTGTGCTGGTTTTTGTACATATTCTAGAAGGGCAAGAATGAGATCTCTGTGTGATCGGTTTCCCATGGCAACGTAATCATACCCCTTTTTTCCATTGCTGGGCAAATATGTGTAGAGAAAGCGTATTGGCTGTCAGTATAAATATCTATTTATTTTTCCCTTCCCCTAGACTGCAGGCCCTTGACAGGGCTATAATGTCAGCTTGTTGTGCAGAATAGGAACTGGGAAAAGGTCTAGCTTCAATGACCTGGTCATGTGTTACTATAGCATAAGCCGTTTGATTTATCGTTTTTTCTACACGACCCATCAACAAAAATGTCAGCATCTAGAAAGGGAACATCAGTGATATCCTTCCTAGGGAGTACCCGTTCATCAATTTTGAGCTGCACAATCATGTGGATCCCCATCACCAGGTGTTGGCATTAGTGTAGCAGGATTCAATGTAGTACACTTCTTGATTGTAACGTGCGGTTGTCCCAGAAGTGTAGTCATACATGATAAATGCCTGACTGGAGATAAATAGGAGATTCTGTCTTATAGTAAGATCACCTAAATAACATGTGAGACCTTTAAGTACCAGGGGTGGAACAATACTATCAATGCAGATGACCGTATGGCCAATGAGGCTGCTACTACAGCTTGTACACAGTGGGGCAAATTAGTTAAGTAAAATGCAACTAGTTTGTGTTCGTTCTCATAAACCTGAGTGAGAGCAGAAGTCATGTACCCCTCTTTACAATCTACAGTCTGCTAAAGGGTTTCTACTGTAATTGGGTAGGCTAAGCACAGTAGAACCCACAATGAGGTGCTTCACCTTTGTAAATGCATCCTCTGCTTGCACATTCCACTGGATGGAACCTTTTGCAGACATTTGTGTACCATAGATGAGATCAGAAAGAGGCACCACCTCCGTAGCATAATTAGCTATCCATGCTCTACAAAAATTTGCCATGCCAAGAAATTACATCATTTCTTTATTTTTACGTGGTTTGGGGGCTTGAAGGATGGCTTCTTTTCGGATCTCATCTGGATGTCTGCCTTTTTGAGATATAATGTAACCCTGGTATTTCACCTTGGTTTTCAAAAGTTGTATTTTATTTTGCTAACCTTGTGACCTTGTTCTGCGAGGAAATGCATCAGAGCCAAGGTGTCAATTTTACATTGTCGCTCCAGAGGAGCCGCTACCAGAATGTCATCCACATACAAGAGAATTTGACTCCCACTGGGAGGTACAACTCGAGACAAAGCATTAAACATTTCTTGTGAGTTTTCCCTTGTACATAAGTGCAAACCAGAACTGACTGTCTGTCTTAATTAGCCCTACGTCTGTCTTTCCTTTTGATCACAAGAAATCGGGGACGTCTTTTAAGTCATCCCCTTCCCCTCGGGTCAAAAAGTGTCAGTCACTGTCTTTTGTCAAAACTTCAATCACGCAAGTTCTGGTTGTACATTCAACAAACCACGCTAATCTGTACCTCTGATTCCCTCTGGATTTCAGTTCCTCATCTGTTAATTTGACCCAGTCTGTGATAAGTTCTCCCAGCTCATGCCATGATACCTCGGAGTTCCGCGTGACCGAAACATGAGGTACAGTATCCTGCCTGTATATTTGCAGAATAGGCTGTGGTAGGAGACAAGTAGCCATGTTATTTCCTTTCTTATCACAGTACAGGTATCTTAAGAGCACTTCAGTGTTAGTGCAACTCATTAACTGTTTCTCATAAGACCTATCAGGCCCAGTGGTCCTTTTGTAGTAGATAGTGCAATAGAGGTTTGTCTGGACCTTGTACCTTTCCTCACAGGCTCTTCAATTATTTCTGTCAGGGTTTTGGGCATCTTTAATCCCTCAGTTTGTAAATCCAAGCTGTACCAGTATCAGGGCTCATTATCCACAGCTGTGATTTGTTTTTCACACAGCCGATGGGCTTTGAGGCCCCCCTCCACTGGTACGACAGAAATATCAAGAGCATGCAACATGTCTCTACCCAACGAATTAACAGGACATTTAGTTGACATTACAATTTTACACTGAGCCTTTTTACCTGTCTGTGGATTTTCCACAGTAAGGCCTTCAGACACGGCCTCCTGGTGCATCAACCCATTTGCAGATTTTACATATACTAAACCTTTTCCCTTTACCCCTGGTGGCATATCCAGCGGGTGTATCAGGGTCCTACAAGCCCCAGTGTCACAGAGAAATGTTACCCAACTACTCTTTGCAACCCAGGTTATTTCTGGCTTGGCTTCAGCATGCAAACAAGTTTCAACATTACACACATCCAAAATATCAGATTCTTTCCCATCCTTCTGCTTCTCTCTCTGCAGACACACTTTTACCATACAGGAAACACTCCCCCCTCATCCTTTTCTTTACTTTCTTTTTTGGTTGGAAGTGTCCCTCAGCATGCCTCACATACTTGATTAGCTCCTAGAGTCTGCAGATCCTATGGTTAATCACGTGTTCGTTAACAAAACTTGATATAAGGACTAGCAGCCCCTTCAGGATTGCATTCTTTAGCTGTTGTTCATATGGGCTATCGTTCACTTGATCTACTGGGATTTCTATCCCAGAGTGGTTTTTAAAATTCTTCTTTATCCTAACAATGAAATTATCCACTGTTTCCTCTTCTCCCCATATACACTGATTTATAATGGACCAGTCGACTTGACGTATCCATCTATCCTCTCTCTATCTTTGCTATAAGAGCATTTCTTCTGTTTTTGAGTGCTGCATCATCCTGAGGCAACACCCCTCCCTGGTTGTTTAATCCACTCCAATCTCCCACTACATGATGCCAGTCAGGTCCCAGTACCTGTCTGGTGACCTGCTCTATTTCCCTCACATTGAGATGATAGCTAGCAACCATTCCCATGATACCATCCCTGAATTGAGCTATGTGGACCTTGGGATTGCTGTAAGGAGGGTCAGCGGGGTAACTTGTTGCATACCTCTGTCCCATCTGGTGGTGGGGACTGCAGGTCTGCAATAGGGAATTGGGAGCGGGTGGTGAAGTCAGAGGGGGAGCAGCGTCTGTCGGTGGGATTGGAGAGTCCTCTAAAGGGTGTGTAGGGGCTGTCGGGTGCATTAGGTTTGTCGCATTTTGTTCAGTCAATACTTGCTGCACTAAACTTCGGAGGACGGTCATATTATTGTCCTCCTCTTTGTCTAAAAACATAGTCTTTTTATGATTTTTTTTATGATTTTAACCTACAGTTAGCCTCCTCAAGCCATTTCTTTGCCTGGGGAAGACCTAATTTATTCTGTTTCCTTATTTTTCTTTTCTTTTTTTTTTATATATATATATATATATATATATATACATATATATATATATATACACATATATACATACATATATATACACATACATACATGCCGGCATAATTTTTATTTATTTTTTAAGCTTTCTACACAACACAGTATTACACAACAATCCTTATTTAAAAATGCAACAAAATCATACTTTGTTTTTCATGTCTTAAGGAGTTTCACATTCTCTTTGTCTAGACTACACATATACTTTGCATCATCATTCAAACCATCAGACTTTCCATGGATCATACTCATTTTAACGTGCACACGGAGTTTTTTTTGTAAGGTCTTCTCACACTGACACAATACCTGCACACAGTATCTTATCACTTCTGCAGCTACTCACAAACTTTCTAGTCGTGACATATCACTTCTAGATTATTGATCTTGTGTGCTGCTATAATACTGGTGTCTTGTCTTCTTACTTAATGTTTTATTCATTTATAGGGAGAATGAACAGAATTACAAGGCGAACGTAAATTCACCTGACTGGTCAACCCCCCCTGATCAAAACATTAATATTTCAGTAAACTGTAGGGAGCATGAACAGAATTACAAGGCGAACGTAAATTCACCTGACTGGTCAACCCCCCCTGATCAAAACATTAATATTTCAGTAAACTGTAGGGAGCATGAACAGAATTACAAAAGAGACTTAATTTCTCTCGACTGTTGTTCCCACACGTTATCAAAACATTAATATTTGTTGATTCAACGGTATTTATAAATGCCTGTACAGGTTTTTTACACAACATACGAGGCTGGCTGAGCGCAAGGGCTCGTCAAATTACCTCTATTTGTTACCTGGAAATCTATCAGGCCATACCTTTGTATCAACAGGGGTTCGTGTTTTTGATGTAGGAATATTTATGTGTCCCCCACGGGAATTCCTGCAGTTTACAAGGCTGTCAGGACCTAGGTCCTTTGTCGACAAATTTCCTTTATCTGCACCCGGGTATTGGAATGGGACCATACTCCTATATCAAAGGGATTTAAACTACGGACGTATCTACTTATATTCCCTCAACTTGGATAAAGCAAAACATATACACAACAGATAAACATTCAATTAATCTCTATATTAGATGTATGTAACAAAATCCCTTAATTCATTAAATCCCTAATCACATTTAGGCCTAAAAGTATAATATAATAAATGAAAATATCTTACCTTGCCCCGAGAGCGGTCTCTTGTGCTGATCCGGTAAGTCGCTGCCCGGGAGGCACTAGTTCAGTGAGCCGGCCTCTGTTAACGTCAAATTTAAGACGGAGGACTTACAGTTTTTTGCCGTACGGACATCGGTTCACTGGGTTGTTGGCTAGTGCTTTCCAGGAATTTGGACTTCCGGCTCGAAGGACCAAAATGTCAAGTAATTTTGGACCGACTCTCGTTACAAGTCAAGATATTTTATTGCATATGCAAGAGAAATGGTTAAATGTATATCTTCTGCTTCAGAGATCCATTTCTGCCTGTCATAGATTTACATTCAGCTTTTATAACCCTTAAACCTTCCCTTTTCCTGCTCGTAACGTCCTGACCATGTATAATTTCAACCTTTATTCTGACGTTAGCAGGAAATAGGGAAATATCCTTTTTCAGCCAACACCTTATGACAGGAAATTTCATACAATGAATACATAAATTATCTCATGGTTCGCAGCCCATATTTTGACAGATGTAAGAGTCAGCACATCTTTGCACAATAGAATATGGTCATATGACTTATTCCAGTAATTAGGGCTATTAGAGCTTATTCAGCATATTTAAGTATTAATAGAGTTATATAAAGCAAACATTTTAACTTTAGAAGATATAGTCATATTAATATGCATATTCATAGTTGACATTTAAAGTATAATTTCTAATTTCTCTAACATAACTGTCAGGCCTTACAGTGTTGTGTCAACACCATAGTTGCCAACATTGCAAAAAAAAAATCCGGGACACTTTTTCACATGTAGGCGGAGCGTTGCTATAATTAGGGGGCGGGGCATTCGTTTGTAGGTGTGTCACACCCTAGCAGAAAAAAGCGGTGCGCGATGGTTAACGCGGGTAGTGGGAGTGGCTTAAATGGGCGTGGCTCAAAGGGGGTGTGGTTAGAGTCTGAGATGAATGAGGGATGAAGGGAGAAAGAAAGAGAGAAAGAAAGAGGGAGGGAAGGAAAGAGAAGTAAGGATGGAGGGACAGCAGGCCCAGATCCTACACCACAATAGAAATATGTGTGTATTCCAGAGTTTACCAATCAGCAGATAAAGATACTAGACTTGTGCACAACGGAAAAATTTGTTCCGTTTCGGTTCGTTTCTTTCCGGTCCTGTTGATTCGTAATCATTCGTAATTTTGCTAGACGGGATTTTTCGTGTTCGGACTCATTCGTATTTTTGCAAGCGACATTTTTCGTTTAATTTTTTGTTGCTTTATAATTCGTACTTTCGGTAGAGTACGTTGTTTTTCGTTGATTCTGGACACAACTCCTACTTTCGTAACTTTTTTTGGGTTCGTACTTTCGGTAGAGTACGTTGTTTTTCGTTGATTCTGGACACAACTCCTACTTTCGTAACTTTTTTTGGGTTCGTTGATTCGTAATTTTCCGTGTCTCTCTCACAACGACGCTGCCTATTATGCCTAATGTGCTTCGAATGGATTTGTACTTTTCTAAATACATTGCGGTTATTTGTAACGATTCGAAATCTCGTATTTTACTTTCGTTTTTTACATGCGGCTATAGCCTCTGCCCCTGTACACCATTTTGAGAGGGTTCAGCACGGTGAGGGAGAAGCAGAGAGCAGAGCAGAGTGTTATTGTGCTTCGAATGGATTCGAAATCTCGTATTTTACTTTCGTTTTTTACATGCGGCTATAACCTCCGCCCCTGTACACCATTTTGAGAGGGAGTTCAGCACGGTGTGGGAGAAGCAGAGAGCAGAGCAGAGTGAGTGTTATTGTGCTTCGTATGGATTCGTACATTCGTAACTTTTTCATAACGAATTATGCCGAAGACATTCGGGCATTCGCTATTTGCGGTATAATTTATTTCGGATTCGGTCTTATTCGTAATTGCTTTGTTCGGAAATTCGAATGCTTCCGAATGTCCGAAAGTTGCTAAATTCGGACGAATTTCAATTCGTTACGAAACGAATTGCACAAGCCTAAAAGATACTACAAACATCTGGTGTTAGCTCTTCAATTATCCTGGCACCATGGTTGTTATGGTGTCAGGAAGACTGAAGTGCATTATTTCTATTATTACATTTTAATATAAAATGAAATCATTCAACTCACCATAATGCCGAATCACTGTAAGCCCCAAGTGTGTCACCTGCCACGTCGCCTGCCACCAGATGCCATCAGGTGCCCCCAATGGAGTCCGTCCTTACATCAGCTTTACCCAGCGGAGTCCTTCCTTACATCAGGCGTACCCAGCGGAGTCCCCCCTTACATCAGGTGTCCCCAGCGGAGTCCCCCCTTACATCAGGTGTCCCCAGCGGAGTCCCCCCTTACATCAGGTGTCCCCAGCGGAGTCCCCCCTTACATCAGGCATCCCCAGTGGAGTCCCCCCTTACATCAGGCGTCCCCAGTGGAGTCCCCCCTTACATCAGGCGTCCCCAGTGGAGTCCCCCCGTACATCAGGCGTCCCCAGCGGAGTCCCCCCTTACATCAGGCGTCCCCAGCGGAGTCCCCCCTTACAACAGGCGTCCCCAGCGGAGTCCCCCTTACAACAGGCATCCCCAGCGGAGTCCCCCCTTACATCAGGCGTCCCCAGCGGAGTCCCCCCTTACATCAGGCGTCCCCAGTGGAGTCCCCCCTTACATCAGGCGTCCCCAGCGGAGTCCCCCCTTACATCAGGCGTCCCCAGCGGAGTCCCCCCTTACATCAGGCATCCCCAGTGGAGTCCCCCCTTACATCAGGCGTCCCCAGCGGAGTCCTTCCTTACATCAGGTGTCCTCAGCGGAGTCCCCCCTTACAACAGGCGTCCCCAGCGGAGTCCCCCCTTACATCAGGCATCCCCAGTGGAGTCCCCCCTTACATCAGGCGTCCCCAGTGGAGTCCCCCCTTACATCAGGTGTCCCCAGTGGAGTCCCCCCTTACATCAGGCGTCCCCAGCGGAGTCCCCCCTTACATCAGGCATCCCCAGCGGAGTCCCCCCTTACAACAGGCGTCCCCAGCGGAGTCCCCCCTTACAACAGGCATCCCCAGCGGAGTCCCCCCTTACATCAGGCGTCCCCAGCGGAGTCCCCCCTTACATCAGGCGTCCCCAGTGGAGTCCCCCCTTACATCAGGCGTCCCCAGCGGAGTCCCCCCTTACATCAGGCGTCCCCAGCGGAGTCCCCCCTTACATCAGGCGTCCCCAGTGGAGTCCCCCCTTACATCAGGCGTCCCCAGCGGAGTCCTTCCTTACATCAGGTGTCCTCAGCGGAGTCCCCCCTTACAACAGGCGTCCCCAGCGGAGTCCCCCCTTACATCAGGCGTCCCCAGCGGAGTCCCCCCTTACATCAGGCGTCCCCAGCGGAGTCCCCCCTTAACCAGGTGTCTCCTGTCTCGACCGCCATTACTGTTTCCCCTTCCCCGAGGGGGAACAAAATAGAGGCGGAGCCGACCGCGTGGCTGCACAAAAAATTAAGCTGTGGCGCCGCCCACCCCCGCCCCTTTCCATTACAGACAGACCTGCAGCGGGGTGGGGCGGGGCGGGGGGGTGGCCGGCCGGCCAGCCAAAACACGGATGTAGTACAATAGAAGATAAAGCTGCTGCGGCGCCGCCCACCCACGGGGAGACGCGGGGTGTGGGCGGCGCCGCAGCAGCTTTATTTTCTATTGTACTACATCCTGGTTTTGGTCTTCTTTAAAATGGCGGCCGGCGGAGACATTGTCGTCTCCGCCGGCCGTGGACCTCTAGCGGCGTCGGCGGCGGCCAAAGTCGTGGAAACCGGGAAAAAACGGATTGGCCGGGACATTGGCCGGGACAAAATAAATCCGGGAAAAGGGTTTGAATCCCGGGAATGTCCCGGCCAATCCGTGACTGTTGGCAACTATGCAACACCACCACCACCACCACCACCATCAAAGGCCCAATTTTTCAGCCCCTGTTCAACAGGGGCATGCAATTATAATTATTGATCTAATAATTCACAGCAGGGCCCATTGCTGCGCCCACCAAGAGTAACTGTGAGGCCTTACAGTGTTGTGGCACCAGCACCACCATCAAAGGCCCAATTTTTACTACCACTGTTCAACAATTATATGTTATTACAATTCCTGATATAATAGTTGACAGCAGGGCGTTCCAGCACCCACCAAGAGTAACTGTGAGTGCTTACAGTGTTGTGCCAACACCAACAACTAAGGGGCCTATTTCTGCAGAGTATATACGGCAGGTCCCTACTTTCAAACATCCAACTTACAAACGACTCCTACTTGCAAACGGAAGAAGACAACAGGAAGTGAGAGGAAATCTACCCCTTGGAAGGAAAATTCTCTCCTGTAAGAATTAATATGGGAGAAAGGTGTCTCCTCTCTACTGATGCTTTATCACCAATCCTTGTTTCAATACAAACACCACATTTCAAAAACAGTTGTCATTGGGACGCAAAGTGAGGTGAAATGTTCTGAACAGGGGCACAGACAGCAAAACAAATGTTACAGGGGTGATAACCCTTCCCTATGTTTTCCAAAAAGCTTAAAAATAGATTTCTTGGCTGGAGCTACACTTAAACAATGTACGTGTTCAAAATTACAAACAGATTCTACTTAAGAACAAACCTACAGTCCCTGTCTTGTTTACACCGGTCTTGTTTACACCGCCTGTATACTGCTGTTCAGAGTATATAGGGCCTTTTTTATTTTGTGTGCGGGGTTCCCCTTAATATCCAAACAAGACCCAAAGGGGCTGGTAATGGGCTGGGGTAGGGGGAGGGTGTGATGGGGTAGCTATGCCATTTTTCTTAAAGATTTTCATCCATATTACCGGGACCAGACATTACATTAAAGCCGCAAGCAGTTTTAAATGACTTTTTTTCCTTTAGAAATGTCATTTTGTGCAGGGACCGTTCTAAACACGGGAAACACGTGGCACTTCACAGGCATACTTTAGACACCCCCCAGGTACGATATTTAAAGGAATATTTGACTTTTTTTTTTTCACTTTATGCATCATTAAAATGACTGCTCCCGAAAAACGTCCGTTTTTAAAACTTCTTTTTGCATTGATACATGTCCCCTGGTGCAGAACCCGGGTCCCCAAACTCTGTTTAGGACAATAACATGGATAATAGTCGTTATAATTAGCACTTTAGAATTCGAACGTTCGCATCCATTGTATTTAATAGGGTTCTAATGTTCGTGCGAACTTTCGGTCCGTTCGCGGGTTCTGGTGCGAACCGAACCCGGGGGTGTTCGGCTCATCACTAATCCCAATCCCCCCTCTATCCTTCTATTATACCCCAATCCCCCCTCTGTCCCTCTATTATACCCCAATCCCCCCTCTGTCCCTCTATTATACCCCAATCCTCCCTCTGTCCTTCTATTATACCCCAATCCTCCCTCTGTCCTTCTATTATACCCCAATCCCCCCCCTCTGTCCTTCTATTATACCCCAATCCTCCCTCTGTCCTTCTATTATACCCCAATCCCCCCTCTGTCCCTCTATTATACCCCAATCCTCCCTCTGTCCTTCTATTATACCCCAATCCTCCCTCTGTCCTTCTATTATACCCCAACCCCCCCTCTGTCCTTCTATTATACCCCAATCCCCCCTCTGTCCTTCTATTATACCCCAACCCCCCCTATGTTCTTCTATTATACCCCAATCCCCCCTCTGTCCTTCGGTTATACCCCAATCCTCCCTCTGTCCTTCTATTATACCCCAATCCCCCCTCTGTCCTTCTATTATACCCCAACCCCCCCTCTGTCCTTCTATTATACCCCAACCCCCCCTCTGTTCTTCTAATATACCCCAATCCCCCCTCTGTCCTTCTGTTATACCCCATTCCCCCTCTGTCCTTCTATTATACCCCAATTCCCCCTCTGTCCTTCTATTATACCCCAATCCCCCCTCTGTCCCTCTATTATACCCCAATACACCCTCTGTCCTTCTATTATACCCCAATCCCCCCTCTGTCCTTCTATTATACCCCAATCCCCCTCTGTCCTTCTATTATACCCCAATCCCCCCTCTGTCCTTCTATTATACCCCAATCCTCCCTCTGTCCTTCTATTATATCCCATTCCCCCCTCTGTCCTTCTATTATACCCCAATCCTCCCTCTGTCCTTCTATTATATCCCAATCCCCCCTCTGTCCTTCTATTATACCCCAATCCCCCCTCTGTTCCTCTATTATACCCCAATCCCCCCTCTGTCCTTCTATTATACCCCAACCCCCCTTCTTCTGTCCTTCTATTATACCCAAATCCCCCCTCTGTCCTTCTATTATACCCCAATCCCCCCTCTGTCCTTCTATTATACCCCAATCCCCCCTCTGTCCTTCTATTATACCCCAATCCTCCCTCTGTCCTTCTATTATACCCCAATCCTCCCTCTGTCCTTCTATTATACCTCAATCCCCCCTCTGTCCTTCTATTATACCCCAATCCCCCCTCTGTCCCTCTAGTATACCCCAATCCCCCCTCTTTCCTTCTATTATACCCCAATTCTCCCCTCTGTCCTTCTATTATACCCCAATCCCTCCTCTGTCCCTCTATTATACCCCAATCCCCCCTCTGTCCTTCTATTATACCCCAATTCCCCCTCTGTCCCTCTATTATACCCCAATCCAACCTCTGTCCTTCTATTATACCCCAATCCCCCCTCTGTCCTTCTATTATACCCCAATTCCCCCTCTGTCCCTCTATTATACCCCAATCCTCCCTCTGTCCTTCTATTATACCCCAATCCCCCCTCTGTTCTTCTATTATACCCCAATCCCCCCTCTGTCCTTCTATTATACCCCAATTCTCCCTCTGTCCCTCTATTATACCCCAATCCTCCCTCTGTCCTTCTATTATACCCCAATCCCCCCTCTGTCCTTCTATTATACCCCAATCCCCCCTCTGTCCTTCTATTATACCCCAATCCTCCCTCTGTCCTTCTATTATACCCCAATCCTCCCTCTGTCCTTCTATTATACCCCAATCCCCCCTCTGTCCTTCTATTATACCTCAATTCTCCCTCTGTCCTTCTATTATACCCCAATCCCCCCTCTGTCCTTCTATTATACCCCAATCCCCCCTCTGTCCCTCTATTATACCCCAATCCTCCCTCTGTCCTTCTATTATACCCCAATCCTCCCTCTGTCCTTCTATTATACCCCAATCCTCCCTCTGTCCTTCTATTATACCCCAATCCTCCCTCTGTCCTTCTATTATACCCCAATCCCCCCTCTGTCCTTCTATTATACCCCAATCCCCCCTCTGTCCTTCTATTCTACCCCAATCCCCCCTCTGTCCCTCTATTATACCCCAATCACCCCTCTGTCCCTCTATTATACCCCAATCAGCCCTCTGTCCCTCTATTATACCCCAATCACCCCTCTGTCCTTCTATTATACCCCAATCCTCCCTCTGTCCTTCTATTATACCCCAATCCTCCCTCTGTTCCTCTATTATACCCCAATCCCTCCCCTGTCATTCTATTATACCCCAATCCCCCCTCTGTCCTTCTATTATACCCCAATCCCCCCTCTGTCCTTCTATTATACCTCAATCCTCCCTCTGTCCTTCTATTATACCCCAATCCCCCCTCTGTCCTTCTATTATACCCCAATCCCCCCTCTGTCCTTCTATTTTACCCCAATCCTCCCTCTGTCCTTCTATTATACCCCAATCCCCCCTCTGTCCTTCTATTATACCTCAATCCTCCCTCTGTCCTTCTATTATACCCCAATCCCCCCTCTGTCCTTCTATTATACCCCAATCCCCCCTCTGCCCTTCTATTTTACCCCAATCCCCCCTCTGTCCTTCTATTATACCCCAATCCCCCCCTCTGTCCTTCTATTATACCCCAATCCCCCCTCTGTCCTTCTATTATACCCCAATCCCCCTCTGTCCTTCTATTATACCCCAATCCCCCCTCTGTCGTTCTATTATACCCCAATACTCCCTCTGTCCTTCTATTATACCCCAATCCTCCCTCTGTCCTTCTATTATACCCCAATCCCCCCTCTGTCCTTCCATTATACCCCAATCCCCCCTCTGTCCCTCTATTATACCCCAACCCCCCTCTGTCCTTCTATTATACCCCAATCCCCCCCTCTGTCCTTCTATTATACCCCAATCCTCCCTCTGTCCCTCTATTATACCCCCAACCCCCCTCTGTCCTTCTATTATACCTCAATCCTCCCTCTGTCCTTCTATTATACCCCAATCCTCCCTCTGTCCTTCTATTATACCCCAATCCTCCCTCTGTCCTTCTATTATACCCCCAACCCCTCCCTCTGTTCTTCTATTATACCCCAATCCTCCCTCTGTCCTTCTATTATACCCCAATCCTCCCTCTGTCCCTCTATTATACCCCAATCCCCCCTCTGTCCTTCTATTATACCCATATCCCCCCTCTGTCCTTCTATTATACCCCAATCCCCCCTTTGTCCCTCTATTATACCCCAATCCCCCCTATGTCCTTCTATTATACCCCAATCCCCCTCTGTCCTTCTATTATACCCCAATCCCCCCTCTGTCCTTCTATTATACCCCAATCCTCCCTCTGTCCTTCTATTATCCCTCAATCCCCCCTCTGTCCTTCTATTATACCCCAATCCCCCCTCTGTCCTTCTATTATATCCCAATCCCCCTCTGTCCTTCTATTATACCCCAATCCCCCCTCTGTCATTCTATTATACCCCAATCCCCCCTCTGTCCTTCTATTATACCCCAATCCCCCCTCTGTCCTTCTATTATACCCCAATCCCCCCTCTGTCCTTCTATTATACCCCAATCCTCCCCTCTGTCCTTCTATTATACCCCAATCCCCCCTTTGTCCTTCTATTATACCCCAATCCCCCCTCTGTCCTTCTATTATACCCCAATCCCCCCTCTGTCCTTCTATTATACCCCAATCCCCCCTCTGTCCTTCTATTATACCCCAATCCCCCCTTTGTCCTTCTATTATACCCCAATCCTCCCTCTGTCCTTCTATTATACCCCAATCCTCCCTCTGTCCTTCTATTATACCCCAACCCCCCTCTGTCCTTCTATTATACCCCAATCCCCTCTCTGTCCCTCTATTATACCCCAATCACCCCTCTGTCCCTCTATTATACCCCAATCCTCCCTCTGTCCTTCTATTATACCCCAATCCTCCCTCTGTCCCTCGATTATACCCCAATCCCCCCTCTGTCCCTCTATTATACCCCAATCCCTCCCTCTTTATTGTAAATGTATGTTTATGTTATTATGAAGATCTTACAAAATTAATAGAAACATATTTATTTGTATACCAAAAAAATTATAAAATAAAAATATATATAAACAAATAAGCAAAGATCAGCTACTTTTTCATAGGATCTCATAAACAGAAAACAGAAATAGAACTAAATATACAAATCAGATTTTATTATTATTATTATTATTTTATTGTATCATCACATCCTCAGACTAAGACAAAGTGAATTATTGATCCTATGAATGCCGTCTGTAGAAATCAGATCGTCTGAGAATCTATGGGAGGAGAGAGGACAGAAAGCCACACCCCCTGAGACCGACAGAGACGGCCCATTAGAGTGTAAGCTCCTTTGTCTCAGATAAGAACATTTATTGTATCCACTCGAGCTAGAAATCTTTGTATGTCAGGAGAGTTACAATGTAACATTCTATTCTACAACATTGTTATTTTTTATTAGGAATTAACAAGAACAGATACAGAGAATTACACCAGAAATACAGGACAAGAGAAGTGGTACTGTGCAGAGTCCATACATACAGAATAAGAAGAGATACAGAGAATTACACCCGACATACAGGACAAGAGAAGTGGTACTGTGCAGAGTCCATACATACAGAATAAGAACAGATACCGAGAATTACACCCGACATACAGGACAGGGGAAGTTGTATTGTGTAGGGGAAGATTGGATGGAGAAGTTGTACTGTGTAGAGGAGGATTGGATGGAGGGAGTTGGTCCTCTCGGAGGATGATGGAAAAGTTGTACTGTGTAGGAGAGTGTAACAGCACCCCAAATACGAAAGGGGGTAACGCCGTTTAGATCCCTTCCCTCTCCTGGACACAACTTCACTGTCGATCCTCCACAGTCAGACGACCCCTTCCCATAGGAATTAATCCTTCTGGAAGAACGAGACGCACTCTGTATCTTCCTAAGATCGAATCATTTTATTGAGAAAAACATTGTAACTTTTATACCCATCCAATACTGCATTAACCTAAAATGAACAATGGTCCAGCTCCACCCACAACACAACAAGAGCCAATACACATTATTTTGACGTCTGCTAGGAGACAACAGGTTCTAATCCCCTTTATGTTTAAATAACTATGCATGACCTATATATTCACCAGACTGTCTGGTACTTTACAATACGCACAAGGACAGACTTAATTTCCCCAATCCACATCACCACAAACAATGAACAGGTCTTCTAGAAGCTGGAATTCATTAGCATTACACTAGGCAGACAGGTGATTGAGGCTGAACACCTCAGTATCTCTCAATTAACCTGTTGAGTCCAGAATCAGTAAATAGTCCTTTACAGATATCCTTGGGAATATGGTGGATAAATATTACAGATCCATTTTAGGTAGTCCAAGATATATTTCTTAATGTCCATTATTTCCTGGCTCACCCTGTGTCCAAAGTGACCCCCCTGTCACACATCTCCCCTTTCGGCAGGAGACCAACACAGGAGGTGACCCCAGATGGGTTGACTCCGAAGTTAGTCCATAGGTCCATTCTTCTAATGCCGGTATCCACACAGTACCCCAAATAAATTGCTCCAAACAGAGCATTACTTACCCAGCCAACCTCTGCCTCTCTCAGAGAACATACCCGCCGCTGGGGAGAATGCAGGGTGACTGGGCTCAGTCTTTTATGCTGTTGGGGATCCGGGCCGACTGCCCAGCATCCCTGAGGTATACAAGTGGAGACTGAAGTCCCATCCACTTGTGGTAGGTGAAGATCCCCCAGTGCTTGCAAAGCAAGACTGACATCCTCCCGTCTCAGTGTCACACCATTTTCTGGGGTTGTGTCAGTGAGGACCGAAGTCCCATCCACTACCACAGGAACTCCCTCTTCTGTTAGTTGAGAGCAGAGGCCCGCGGCACTCTGCTCTGTTGCCAGCTCTTCTGCTGGGTTGCTGTGAGTGGAGACCGCAGTCCCATCCACCGATATCCGCTCAAGTTGCAGTTGTGTGCAGCGGCCAGTAGCATTCTGCCCTGCTGCCAGTGATTCAGCTGGGGGTAAAAGCTTTACCACCTCAGCTTGTTGCTGGAGAGATGGGCCAACTGCCCCGGCTCCCTGAAACTCCACAGCTGTTTCCGGTGCTGGGCAGAGGTTGGTATCACTCTGCCCTGTTGCCAGCACTTCTGCTGGGGACTCCACACCATCTGCTCTGGCTAACTGTTGGGGAGGGAAAATGGCTGCTTCTCCTCCCTGCATCTCTGAAATCCCCTGGGAAAGAGGAACCATCACCTTCTCACCTCGGGCCTTAAAAACTGCCACGGGTGTAGAGCAGGGGTCTGCAGTACTCTGTCCTGCTGCCAGTACTTTGGCAGGCAATACATAATCCATAACATCCTCTGAACAGTCCCTTAAGTCCATACTTTCTTTAATCTGTGGCTGGGGAGATGAGCCAACTGCCCTAGCTCCCTGGAACTCCATATCATCCACTTCGGCTTTAGGGATGGCAATCTTCAGATTTTCCACTGCCGATTCTTCAGCCAGGCTAGCTCCCTGGAACTCCATATCATCCACTTCGGCTTTAGGGATGGCAATCTTTAGATTTTCCACTGCCGATTCTTCAGCCAGGCTAGCTCCCTGGAACTCCATATCATCCACTTCGGCTTTAGGGGTGGCAATCTTCAGATTTTCCACTGCCGATTCTTCAGCCAGGCTAGCTCCCTGGAACTCCATATCATCCACTTCGGCTTTAGGGATGGCAATCTTCAGATTTTCCACTGCCGATTCTTCAGCCAGGCTAGCTCCCTGGAACTCCAAATCATCCACTTCAGCTTTAGGGGTGGCAATCTTCAGATTTTCCACTGCCGATTCTCTGGCATGCTGCTGAACGCATTCTAGCAGTTTCCTGTATCCCCTTTCCAGATGCTGTTCCTTCCTTAACAAATAGTCTAGATCAGGTTTAAGCTCTGAGACCCCTGAAAGACCAAGCGTAGCCTCTCTGTGTTCTCGCACGTCCTCAAGGGTAGGTTCCCCTTCATCGCCAAACACAAAACAATCTGTAAGGCTCTCCCACAGCAATCCAGGGCCACCAAAGTCATATCCCTCCGGAGAGCATTCTGTTGTCTCTCTTAAATATCCCTGCTCTGCGTGCCATTGCAGAGCCCGATAACGACTGTCCAGCTCTATCTCCTGCTGGACCAGCCTGTCCAACTCAGTCACCCATTGCTCCTGGGGCCGCTCTCCCAGGAATGCCATCCGCAACCCCTGTTGGTCACTGGCCCGTTGTTCAGGGGTTGGAAAGCATTTGCCCTGTTTTATACCAGCGAGCTGGAGGGCTCCAATCCAGAGCTCCACTTGAATCAGCTGCCTGAGCTCCAGGTATTCATCCGCAGACACAGTCCTAGTGTATGCTGAAATGACGATTTGCAGCAGCCCCGGGAACTCTGATGCCAGATCCATATCTCCGCTGGTGTGACCAAAGTCTGCTTATCCTGATCTTGGATCCAGGTGGAGGTTTGAATGTCCCAGACTGCAGGAAGCATCCCACTGCTGCCAACCAGTGTAACGGCACCCCAAATACGAAAGGGGGTAACGCCGTTTAGATATTTTCCCTCTCCTGGACACAAATTCCCTGTCGATCCTCCACAGTCAGATGACCCCTTCCCATAGGAATTAATCCTTCTGGAAGAACGAGACGCACTCTGTATCTTCCTAGGATCGAATGATTTTATTGAGAAAAACATTGTAACTTTTATACCCATCCAATACTGCATTAACCTGAATGAACAATGGTCCAGCTCCACCCACAACATAACAAGAGCCAATACACAATATTTTGACGTCTGCTAGGAGACAACAGGTTCTAATCCCCTTTATGTTTAAATAACTATGCATGACCTTTATATTCACCAGACTGTCTGGTACTTTACAATACACACAAGGACAGACTTAATTTCCCCAATCCACATCACCACAAACAATGAACAGGTCTTCTAGAAGCTGGAATTCATTAGCATTGCACTAGGCAAACAGGTGATTGAGGCTGAACACCTCAGTATCTCTCAATTAACCTGTTGAATCCAGAATCAGTAAATAGTCCTTTACAGATATCCTTGGGAATATGGTGGATAAATATTACAGATCCATTTTAGGTAGTCCAAGATATATTTCTTAATGTCCATTATTTCCTGGCTCACCCTGTGTCCAAAGTGACCCCCCTGTCACAGGGAGGATTGGATAGAAAAGTTGTACTGTGTAGGGTGGGATTGGATAGAGAAGTTGTACTATGTAGGGTGGGATTGGATGGAGGGAGTCGGTCCTCTCGGAGGGGGATGGAGAAGTTGTACTGTGTAGGGTTGGATTGGATGGAGAAGTTGTACTGTGTAGGGTGGGATTGGATGGAGGGAGTCGGTCCTCTCGGAGGGGGATGGAGAAGTTGTACTGTGCGGAGGAGGATGGGATGGATAGAGAAGTTGTACTGTGTAGGGTGGGATTGGATGATGGAGAAGTTGTACTGTGTAGGGTCCGATTGGATGGATGGAGAAGTTGTACTGTGTAGGGTTGGATTGGATGGAGGGAGTCGGTCCTCTCGGAGGGGGATGGAAAAGTTGTACTGTGTAGGGTGGGATTGGATGGAGGGAGAAGTTGTACTGTGTAGGGTGGGATTGGATGGAGAAGTTGTACTGTGTAGGGTGGGATTGGATGGAGGGAGTCGGTCCTCTCGGAGGGGGATGGAGAAGTTGTACTGTGCGGAGAAGGATTGGATGGATAGAGAAGTTGTACTGTGTAGGGTGGGATTGGATGGAGAAGTTGTACTGTGTAGGGTGGGATTGGATGGAGGGAGTCGGTCCTCTCGGAGGGGGATGGAGAAGTTGTACTGTGCGGAGGAGGATTGGATGGAGAAGTTGTACTGTGTAGGGTGGGATTGGATGGATGGAGAAGTTGTACTGTGTAGGGTGGGATTGGATGATGGAGAAGTTGTACTGTGTAGGGTGGGATTGGATGATGGAGAAGTTGTACTGTGTAGGGTGGGATTGGATGGAGGGAGTCGGTCCTCTCGGAGGGGGATGGAGAAGTTGTACTGTGTAGGGTGGGATTGGATGATGGAGAAGTTGTACTGTGTAGGGTGGGATTGGAGGGAGGGAGTCGGTCCTCTCGGAGGGGGATGGAGAAGTTGTACTGTGTAGGGTGGGATTGGATGATGGAGAAGTTGTACTGTGTAGGGTGGGATTGGAGGGAGGGAGTCGGTCCTCTCGGAGGGGGATGGAGAAGTTGTACTGTGTAGGGTGGGATTGGATGATGGAGAAGTTGTACTGTGTAGGGTGGGAATGGATGAAGGGAGTCGGTCCTCTCGGAGGGGGATGGAGAAGTTGTACTGTGTAGGGTGGGATTGGATGATGGAGAAGTTGTACTGTGTAGGGTGGGATTGGATGGAGGGAGTTGGTCCTCTCGGAGGGGGATGGAGAAGTTGTACTGTGTAGGGTGGGATTGGATGATGGAGAAGTTGTACTGTGTAGGGTGGGATTGGATGGAGAAGTTGTACTGTGTAGGGTGGGATTGGATGGAGGGAGTCGGTCCTCTCGGAGGGGGATGGAGAAGTTGTACTGTGCGGAGGAGGATGGGATGGATAGAGAAGTTGTACTGTGTAGGGTGGGATTGGATGATGGAGAAGTTGTACTGTGTAGGGTCCGATTGGATGGATGGAGAAGTTGTACTGTGTAGGGTTGGATTGGATGGAGGGAGTCGGTCCTCTCGGAGGGGGATGGAGAAGTTGTACTGTGTAGGGTGGGATTGGATGGATGGAGAAGTTGTACTGTGTAGGGTGGGATTGGATGGAGAAGTTGTACTGTGTAGGGTGGGATTGGATGGAGGGAGTCGGTCCTCTCGGAGGGGGATGGAGAAGTTGTACTGTGCGGAGAAGGATTGGATGGATAGAGAAGTTGTACTGTGTAGGGTGGGATTGGATGGAGAAGTTGTACTGTGTAGGGTGGGATTGGATGGAGGGAGTCGGTCCTCTCGGAGGGGGATGGAGAAGTTGTACTGTGCGGAGGAGGATTGGATGGAGAAGTTGTACTGTGTAGGGGGGGATTGGATGGATGGAGAAGTTGTACTGTGTAGGGTGGGATTGGATGGAGAAGTTGTACTGTGTAGGGTGGGATTGGATGGAGGGAGTCGGTCCTCTCGGAGGGGGATGGAGAAGTTGTACTGTGCGGAGGAGGATTGGATGGAGAAGTTGTACTGTGTAGGGTGGGATTGGATGGATGGAGAAGTTGTACTGTGTAGGGTGGGATTGGATGATGGAGAAGTTGTACTGTGTAGGGTGGGATTGGATGATGGAGAAGTTGTACTGTGTAGGGTGGGATTGGATGGAGGGAGTCGGTCCTCTCGGAGGGGGATGGAGAAGTTGTACGGTGTAGGGTGGGATTGGATGATGGAGAAGTTGTACTGTGTAGGGTGGGATTGGAGGGAGGGAGTCGGTCCTCTCGGAGGGGGATGGAGAAGTTGTACTGTGTAGGGTGGGATTGGATGATGGAGAAGTTGTACTGTGTAGGGTGGGATTGGATGGAGGGAGTTGGTCCTCTCGGAGGGGGATGGAGAAGTTGTACTGTGTAGGGTGGGATTGGATGATGGAGAAGTTGTACTGTGTAGGGTGGGATTGGAGGGAGGGAGTCGGTCCTCTTGGAGGGGGATGGAGAAGTTGTACTGTGTAGGGTGGGATTGGATGATGGAGAAGTTGTACTGTGTAGGGTGGGATTGGATGGAGGGAGTCGGTCCTCTCGGAGGGGGATGGAGAAGTTGTACTGTGTAGGGTGGGATTGGATGATGGAGAAGTTGTACTGTGTAGGGTGGGATTGGATGATGGAGAAGTTGTACTGTGTAGGGTGGGATTGGATGGAGGGAGTTGGTCCTCTCGGAGGGGGATGGAGAAGTTGTACTGTGTAGGGTGGGATTGGATGATGGAGAAGTTGTACTGTGTAGGGTGGGATTGGATGGAGAAGTTGTACTGTGTAGGGTGGGATTGGATGGAGAAGTTGTACTGTGTAGGGTGGGATTGGATTGGATGGAGAAGTTGTACTGTGTATAGGAGGATTGGATGTAGAAGTTGTACTGTGTAGGGTTGGATTGGATGATGGAGAAGTTGTACTGTGTAGAGGAGGATTGGATGGAGGGAGTCGGTCCTCTCGGAGGGAGTTGTTCCTCTCGGAGGGGGATGGAGAAGTTGTACTGTGTAGAGGAGGATTGGATGGAGAAGTTGTACTGTGTAGAGGAGGATTGGATGGAGGGAGTCGGTCCTCTCGCAGGGGGATGGAGAAGTTGTACTGTGTAGGGTTGGATTGGATGGAGAAGTTGTACTATGTAGGGTGGGATTGGATTGGATGGAGAAGTTGTACTGTGTAGAGGAGGATTGGATGGAGAAGTTGTACTGTGTAGGGTTGGATTGGATGATGGAGAAGTTGTACTGTGTAGAGGAGGATTGGATGGAGGGAGTCGGTCCTCTCGGAGGGAGTTGGTCCTCTCGGAGGGGGATGGAGAAGTTGTACTGTGTAGAGGAGGATTGGATGGAGAAGTTGTACTGTGTAGGGTGGGATTGGATGGAGGGAGTCGGTCCTCTCGGAGGGGGATGGAGAAGTTGTACTGTGTAGAGGAGAATTGGATGGAGGGAGTCGGTCCTCTCGGAGGGGGATGGAGAAGTTGTACTGTGTAGGGTTGGATTGGATGATGGAGAAGTTGTACTGTGTAGAGGAGGATTGGATGGAGAAGTTGTACTGTGTAGGGTGGGATTGGATGGAGGGAGTCGGTCCTCTCGGAGGGGGATGGAGAAGTTGTACTGTGTAGAGGAGGATTGGATGGAGGGAGTCGGTCCTCTCGGAGGGGGATGGAGAAGTTGTACTGTGTAGGGTTGGATTGGATGATGGAGAAGTTGTACTGTGTAGAGGAGGATTGGATGGAGGGAGTCGGTCCTCTCGGAGGGGGATGGAGAAGTTGTACTGTGTAGAGGAGGAATGGATGGAGGGAGTCAGTCCTCTCGGAGGGGGATGGAGAGGTTGTACTGTGTAGGGTTGGATTGGATGGAGAAGTTGTACTGTGTAGAGGAGGATTGGATGGAGGGAGTCGGTCCTCTCGGAGGGGGATGGAGAAGTTGTACTGTGTAGAGGAGGATTGGATGGAGGGAGTTGGTCCTCTCGGAGGGGGATGGAGAAGTTGTACTGTGTAGGGTTGGATTGGATGATGGAGAAGTTGTACTGTGTAGAGGAGGATTGGATGGAGGGAGTCGGTCCTCTCGGAGGGGGATGGAGAAGTTGTACTGTGTAGAGGAGGATTGGATGGAGGGAGTCGGTCCTCTCGGAGGGGGATGGAGAGGTTGTACTGTGTAGGGTTGGATTGGATGGAGAAGTTGTACTGTGTAGAGGAGGATTGGATGGAGGGAGTCGGTCCTCTCGGAGGGAGTTGGTCCTCTCATCCTCCTCCTTCGCACTGCTCATGCTCAGTGCATCCCCCTCCCCTCCCCCCTCGGTGAAGCATCCTTTGGTTCCTCGGTAGCGTCCTCCAGGAGAGGGTCGGTGGCGGTGGGGAGGATGGCACAAGGAGACGACCTGCAGGCGTTCACCTCCATCATGGACGCCTTGGTACGGATCAGTGTAAGTGACATGTCTGGGGGGGGGGCAGACATCATGTGTAGGCATGCGGCGTGCTCTGCGGTCGGTGAGGTGGGTGAGGGGGGGTACGTCGGTGAGGTGGGTGAGGGGGGGTACGTCGGTGGGGTGGGTGAGGGGGGGTACGTCGGTGAGGTGGGTGAGGGGGGGGTACGTCGATGAGGTGGGTGAGGGGGGGGTACGTCGGTGAGGTGGGTGAGGGGGGGTACGTCAGTGAGGTGGGTGGGGGGGTACGTCGGTGAGGTGGGTGGGGGGGAGGGGTACGTCGGTGAGGGCGATGCAGGATCATACAGGTGATACAAGGATACGTTGTGATGTTTGTATTTGTTATTATTTCTAGAAACGTACAGCGATGGGGGGAGGGGGAGGGGGAGCGCTGGTAGAGCGGCGGCGGTCACCCCCCCCCCTCCTCAGCCATCACTGAAGCTGCAGCACATCTAGTGGTTGCCACGGCAACTGCATCCTCCATTTTCCTGGAGATGAGAAGGAGCTGCAGAGCCCCTCCCCCTCTCTATGACAACCTGGGAGGACATGGCAGCTCGGAGAGGGAACAAGGTGAAGCAGACAGGGAGGGACCCCCGGGAGGGTGTGACGCAGGGACCGATATAATGCCCCCCGGGGGGGAAGGGGGGGACGTGTGATATACCTGGGAGGGAGGATGGCGGGGAGACGATGGGACTTTTATCTCTGTATGATGGTGAGGTCACAACGCGCTCATTATAATCCTCCGATGACCAATGACATAACACCTTGGGGGGCTCTAGGAGGAGAATGGAACGGAGGGGGTCTGTGTTTATTAATGTCCCTCTAAGGCCGTGTCCTCAGGGGGGGTGGATGTGGGAATGCGCCCAATGGCCACGTTGTTTTCTGAGGGCTTCATCAATCCTGCACTCACATGGCTGTGGTCAGGGTTAGTGTGGTCATCATGGCCATGGTGGAGCTTAGTGTGGTCATTATGGTGGTGGTGGGGCTTAGTGTGGTCATTATGTTGGTGGTGGAGCTTAGTGTGGTCATCATGGCCATGGTGGAGCTTAGTGTGGTCATTATGTTGGTGGTGGGGCTTAGTGTGGTCATCATGGTGGTGGTGGGGCTTAGTGTGGTCATTATTTTGGTGGTGGGGCTTAGTGTGGTCATTATGGTGATGGTGGAGCTTAGTGTGGTCATCATGGTGGTGGTGGGGCTTAGTGTGGTAATTATTTTGGTGGTGGGGCTTAGTGTGGTCATTATGTTGGTGGTGGGGCTTTGTGTGGTCATCGTGGTGGTGGTGGGGCTTAGTGTGGTCATTATGGTGATGGTGAAGCCTAGTGTGGTCATTGTGGTGGTGGTGGGGCTTAGTGTGGCCATTTTGGTGGTGGTGGGGCTTAGTGTGGTCATTATGTTGGTGGTGGAGCTTAGTGTGGTCATCATGGCCATAGTGGAGCTTAGTGTGGTCATTATGTTGGTGGTGGGGCTTAGTGTGGTCATCATGGTGGTGGTGGGGCTTAGTGTGGTCATTATTTTGGTGGTGGGGCTTAGTGTGGTCATTATGGTGATGGTGGAGCTTAGTGTGGTCATCATGGTGGTGGTGGGGCTTAGTGTGGTAATTATTTTGGTGGTGGGGCTTAGTGTGGTCATTATGTTGGTGGTGGGGCTTTGTGTGGTCATCGTGGTGGTGGTGGGGCTTAGTGTGGTCATTATGGTGATGGTGGAGCCTAGTGTGGTCATTGTGGTGGTGGTGGGGCTTAGTGTGGTCATTATGGTGGTGGTGGGGCTTAGTGTGGTCATTGTGGTGATGGTGGAGCTTAGTGTGGTCATCGTGGTGGTGGTGGGGCTTAGTGTGGTCATTATGGTGATGGTGGAGCTTAGTGTGGTCATTATGGTGGTGGTGGGGCTTAGTGTGGTCATTATGGTGGTGGTGGGGCTTAGTGTGGTCATTATGTTGGTGGTGGGGCTTAGTGTGGTCATTATGGTGGTGGTGGGGCTTAGTGTGGCCATTATGGTGATAGTGGAGCTTAGTGTGGTCATCGTGGTGATGGTGGGGCTTAGTGTGGTTATTATGGTGATGGTGGGGCTTAGTGTGGTTATAATTTTGGTGGTGGGGCTTAGTGTGGTTATTATGGTGATGGTGGGGCTTAGTGTGGTTATTATGGTGATGGTGGGGCTTAGTGTGGTAATTATTTTGGTGGTGGGGCTTAGTGTGGCCATTATGGTGGTGGGGCTTAGTGTGGTTATTATGGTGATGGTGGGGCTTAGTGTGGTCATTATGGTGATGGTGGGGCTTAGTGTGGTAATTATTTTGGTGGTGGGGCTTAGTGTGGTTATTATGGTGATGGTGGGGCTTAGTGTGGTTATTATGGTGATGGTGGGGCTTAGTGTGGTAATTATTTTGGTGGTGGGGCTTAGTGTGGCCATTATGGTGATGGTGGGGCTTAGTGTAGTTATTTTGGTGATGGTGGGGCTTAGTGTGGTCATTATGGTGATGGTGGGGCTTAGTGTGGTAATTATTTTGGTGGTGGGGCTTAGTGTGGTTATTATGGTGATGGTGGGGCTTAGTGTGGTTATTATGGTGATGGTGGGGCTTAGTGTGGTAATTATTTTGGTGGTGGGGCTTAGTGTGGTCATTATGGTGATGGTGGGGCTTAGTGTGGTCATTGTGGTGATGGTGGGGCTTAGTGTGGTCATTATGGTGATGGTGGGGCTTAGTGTGGTAATTATTTTTGTGGTGGGGCTTAGTGTGGTTATTATGGTGATGGTGGGGCTTAGTGTGGTTATTATGGTGATGGTGGGGCTTAGTGTGGTAATTATTTTGGTGGTGGGGCTTAGTGTGGTCATTATGGTGATGGTGGGGCTTAGTGTGGCCATTATGGTGATGGTGGGGCTTAGTGTGCTCCTCATGTCCATAGTGGGGCTCAGTGTGGCCCTTATGGTGGTAATGGATCTTATTTTGGCCCTCACAGCAATAGGGAGGCTTAGTTTTGCTCTCATAGTGGTGGTGGGGCATAGTGTGGCCCTCATGGTAATGATGAGGCTTAGTGTGGCCCTAATGGTGGTGGTTTTTTGGATATGCCAATCATGGATATGGTGGGGCTTAGTGTGGCTCTCATAGTGGTGGTAAATCTTAGTGTGACCCTCATGGTGGTGGTGTGGCTTAGCGTCATCCTCTGGATATGGTGGGGCTTAGTGTGGCCCTCATGGTGGTGGGGAAGCTTAGTGTGACCCTCATGGTGGTGGTGTGGCTTAGCGTCATCCTCTGGATGTGGTGTGGCTTAGTGTGGCCCTCATGGTGGTGGTGAGAAATAATGTGGTCCCCATGGTGATTTTTAGGCTTGTGTAGCCCCCATGGAAGTAGTGGGGCTTAGTGTGGCCCTCGTGGTGGTGGTGGTTGGGAGGCTTAGTGTGGTCCCCATAGTGGTGGTAAGGCTTAGTGTGGTCCTCATAGTGGTGGTGAAGATTAGTGTGGCCTTCATGATGATTTGGGGGATTGTTTTGTCCACATGGATGTGGTGGGTATTGGTGTTGGGACTTAGTGCAGCCCTCATGGTGGTGGAAGGACTTTGTTGAGCCCTCATGGAAGTGGTGGGGCTTAGTATGGCCCTCGTGTCTCATGCTATGTGCATTGTGGGAGGAGAGAGCTATGGTGATGTCATCACAGAGCAGTGTTTATAATCTGTAGGAGGATTGTGGGAGGAGAGAGCTATGGTGATGTCATCGGAGAGCAGTGTTTATAATCTATAGGAGGATTGTGGGAGGAGAGAGCTATGGTGAGGTCATCAGAGAGCAGTGTTTATAATCTGTAGGAGAATTGTGGGAGGAGAGAGCTATGGTGATGTCATCAGAGAGCAGTGTTTATAATCTATAGGAGGATTGTGGGAGGAGAGAACTATGGTGATGTCATCAGAGAGCAGTGTTTATAATCTATAGGAGGATTGTGGGAGGAGAGAACTATGGTGATGTCATCAGAGAGCAGTGTTTATAATCTGTAGGGACTTGTGATGTCATCACCCAGCATTGCCAGCCTCTGTAGCTCCATTGAATTGGATTGTTCTCTCTCTTCACAGACCAGTATGAAGAACATGGAGCGTGAGCTCTTGTGCCCAGTGTGTAAGGAGATGTACAAGCACCCCGTCATCCTGCCGTGTAAGCACAACGTGTGTCATGTGTGTGCCAGCGAAATCCTCCTCCAGAGGGGGTACGTCTGTGACCCCAACTCTGAGCCCAACTCGCCAGCCTCCTCCCCCTCCACCCGCAGCCCCCGCATGGGCAGGAGGGTAGTGCCAAAGCAGGAGCGGCTCGTCAAATCAGGTGAGTGACGCCCCACCCCCATCCTGGTCCATCCCGCCCCTGAGGAATGGTGAAAGACAGACACATGTGATTACTCTGTACACTGGATGCTGAGCTGGGGGGGGGCTTAGGGGAATGAGGAGGACATATGGGGGGTCCCTGATGAAGATGTTGAGATATGAGGGGGTCACTAAGAAGAATGAGGTGGAAATATGAAGGGTTCCTGATATATTGGGCTACTGATGGAAATGAGGAAGAGATTGGGGGGGTGTCAATGAGGGGAATGAGGAGATATGAGGGGGGGGGGGTCATTGAGAGGCATGAGAAGGAAATATGGGGGGACACTGACTGTAATAAGGAGGAGATATGGGGGGATCAATGAGAGGAATGAGGAGGAGATATGGGCGATCAATGAGGGGAATGAGGAGGAGATATGGGCGATCAATGAGGGGAATGAGGAGGTGATATGGGGGGTCAATGAGAGGAATGAGGAGGAGATATGGTCGATCAATGAGGGGAATGAGGAGGAGATATGGGGATCAATGAGAGGAATGAGGAGAAGATATGGGCAATCAATGAGGGGAATGAGGAGGGGATATAGGAGATCAATGAGGGGAATGAGGAGGTGATATGGGGGTCAATGAGAGGAATGAAGAGGAGATATGGGCGATCAATGAGGGGAATGAGGAGAAGATATGGGAGTTCAATGAGAGGAATGAGGAGGAGATATGGGGGATCAATGAGGGGAATAAGGAGGAGATATGGGGGATCAATGAGAGGAATGAGGAGGAGATATGGGGGATCAATGAGGGGAATGAGGAGGAGATATGGGGGTCAATGGGGGGAATGAGGAGAAGATATGGGGGATCAATGTGGGGAATAAGGAGGAGATATGGGGGATCAATGAGAGGAACGAGGAGAAGATATGGGCAATCAATGAGGGGAATGAGGAGGGGATATAGGGGATCAATAATAGGAATGAGGAGGAGATATTGGGGATCAATGAGGGGAATGAGGACGAGATATGGAGGGTCAATGAGGGGAATGAGGAGAAGATATGGGGGATCAATGAGGGGAATGAGGAGAAGATATGGGGGATCAATGAGTGGAATGAGGAGGAGATATGGGGGTTCCTGAGGGGAATGAGGAGGAGATATTGGGGATCAATGAGGGGAATGAGGAGAAGATATGGAGGGTCAATGAAGGGAATGAGGAGGAGATATGGGGGATCAATGAGGGGAATGAGGAGGAGATATGAGGGATCAATGAGGGGAATGAGGAGGAGATATGGGGGTCAATGGGGGGAATGAGGAGAAGTTATGGGGGTCAATGAAAGGAATGAGGAGAAGATATGGGGGATCAATGAGGGGAATGAGGAGGAGATATGGGGGATCAATGAGGGGAATGAGGAGGAGATATGGGGGTCAATGAGGGGAATGAGGAGATATGGGGGGTCAATGAGGGGAATGAGGAGAAGATATGGGGGTCAATGAGGGGAATGAGGAGGAGATATGGGGGTCAATGGGGGAATGAGGAGAAGATATGGGGGGTCAATGAGAGGAATGAGGAGAAGATATGGGGGGTCAATGAGAGGAATGAGGAGAAGATATGGGGGATCAATGAGGGGAATGAGGAGGAGATATGGGGGATCAATGAGGGGAATGAGGAGGAGATATGGGGGTCAATGAGGGGAATGAGGAGGATATATGGGGGATCAATGAGGGGAATGTGGAGAAGATATGGGGGATCAATGAGGGGAATGAGGAGGAGATATGGGGGGGACATTGAGAGGGGTGAGAATGAGTTATGGGGGGGTCACAAGGAATAATAGGGGCACACTGACTGTAATGAGGAGATGTGGGGGTTCCTGAGGGGAATGAGGTGGAGATATGGGGGCTAATGAGGGGAATGTGGAGGAGATGTGGGGGGTCAATGAGGGGAATGAGGAGGAGATATGGGGGATCAATGAGGGGAATGAGGAGGAGATATGGGGGTCAATGAGGGGAATGAGGAGGAGATATGGGGGATCAATGAGGGGAATGTGGAGAAGATATGGGGGATCAATGAGGGGAATGAGGAGGAGATATGGGGGGGACATTGAGAGGGGTGAGAATGAGTTATGGGGGGGTCACAAGGAATAATAGGGGCACACTGACTGTAATGAGGAGACATGGGGGTTCCTGAGGGGAATGAGGTGGAGATATGGGGGCTAATGAGGGGAATGTGGAGGAGATGTGGGGGGTCAATGAGGGGAATGAGGAGGAGATATGGGGGATCAATGAGGGGAATGAGGAGGAGATATGGGGGTCAATGAGGGGAATGAGGAGGAGATATGGGGGATCAATGAGGGGAATGTGGAGAAGATATGGGGGATCAATGAGGGGAATGAGGAGGAGATATGGGGGGGGACATTGAGAGGGGTGAGAATGAGTTATGGGGGGGTCACAAGGAATAATAGGGGCACACTGACTGTAATGAGGAGATGTGGGGGTTCCTGAGGGGAATGAGGAGGAGATATGGGGGCCAATGAGGGGAATGTGGAGGAGATATGGGGGCCAATGAGGGGAATGAGGATGAGATATGGGGGTCACTGATATGGGCGATTACTGAGGGGAATTGATAAAGAGATAAAGGGGGATCTCTATGGGGGAGGGGAATAATGAGATATCGGGAGGGTCAATAAGAAGAATGAGGAGAAAATATGAGGTGGGGGGTGTCACTGAGAGCGATGAGGTGGAAATATGGGGGGTTCCTGATATAGGGGGTTACTGAGGGAAATGAGGAAGAGATATGGAGGGGGGGGATCCCTGAGAGGAATGAGAAATTATGGGGGGTAGGGGGAGAATTTGGGTGGTCACTAAGGGGAAATATGGGGGGTCACTGTGAGGAATGATGAATGAGGAGGAGATATGGGATAATTAGGGGAATGAGGAGGAGACATGAGGGGTCACTGCAGGAGAAGATATTGGGGTAAGCGGTGGTGATGGGGGGGTCACTGTGAGGAATGATGAATGAGGAGGAGATATGGGAGAATGAGGGGAATGAGGAGGAGACATGAGGTGGTGATGGGGGGTCACTGTGAGGAATGATGAATGAGGAGGAGATATGGGATAATGAGGGGAATGAGGAGGAGACATGAGGTGGTGATGGGGGGTCACTGTGAGGAATGATGAATGAGGAGGAGATATGGGATAATGAGGAGAATGAGGAGGAGACATGAGGTGATGATGGGGGGTCACTGTGAGGAATGATGAATGAGGAGGAGATATGGGAGAATGAGGGGAATGAGGAGGAGACATGAGGTGGTGATGGGGGGTCACTGTGAGGAATGATGAATGAGGAGGAGATATGGGATAATGAGGGGAATGAGGAGGAGACATGAGGTGGTGATGGGGGGTCACTGTGAGGAATGATGAATGAGGAGGAGATATGGGATAATGAGGAGAATGAGGAGGAGACATGAGGTGATGATGGGGGGTCACTGTGAGGAATGATGAATGAGGAGGAGATATGGGATAATGAGGGGAATGAGGAGGAGACATGAGGTGGTGATGGGGGGTCACTAAGGAACAGCGGAATTTCTGGTTATTTGAAGGGTTTCGGTTGGCCCATCTCCAGGGATTCTCTCCGTTGGACTCCATTTCCTTAGGGTTAGGGGTTAGTCGGGGGACGGTGATGATTGGCCCGTCTCCAGGGATTCTCTCCGGTGGACTCCATTTCCTTAGGGTTAGGGGTTAGTCGGGGGACGGTGATGATTGGCCCATCTCCAGGGATTCTCTCCGGTGGACTCCATTTCCTTAGGGTTAGGGGTTAGTCGGGGGACGGTGATGATTGGCCCGTCTCCAGGGATTCTCTCCGGTGGACTCCATTTCCTTAGGGTTGTGGGTTAGTCGGGGGACGGTGATTGCGGTCTGGTGATGATTGGCCCGTGTATGGACCTCCATCTTCTAACAAGCCAGCAGATATCAGACGCTCTTGAAGGGCGCCCCCCCCCCTCCTCCATGTATCTCATGGATGGAGGATCATGTCCTGGTTGTCTCTCTTCTCCCCGGCAGGATTTGGCACCTATCCTGGCAGGAAACGTGGCCCTGCCCACCCACAGATGGTCCTCTTCCCGTGTCCGTCCTGCCAGCACGATGTGGACCTCGGGGAGCGGGGGCTGGGCAACCTGTTCCGGAACCTGACCCTGGAGCGGGTGGTGGAGCGCTACCGGCAGACGGTGAACATCAGCACGGCCATCATGTGCCAGTTCTGCAAACCCCCCCAGCAGGAGGCCAGCAAGGGCTGCACCGAGTGCCGGGCCAGCTTCTGCAACGAGTGCTTCAAACTCTACCACCCCTGGGGCACCCAGAAGGCCCAACATGAGCCCACGCCGCCCACCCTGACCTTTAAACCCAAGGTGAGAGCGGGAGGCGGACCCCGGAGGGCCCACGCCTGGGGCGTAAGAAACGCCACTGACTCCATCTTTGTTTTATCCCCCCCAGGGCCTGACCTGCCCCGACCACAAGGAGGAGGTCCACCTGTACTGCAAGACCTGCCAGCGCCTGGTGTGCCAGATCTGCCGAGTGCGCCGCACCCACAGCGGCCACAAAATCACCCCCATCATCAGCGCCTACCAGGCACTACGGGTAAGACGGGCGCCACGCCATTATATACTCTATATTCAGAGTATAAGAAATATAATCAATCGATTGGGGGAAGGGACTTCATGTAATGAGAAGGAGATAAAAGACTTTATTCTTCGTGTTCTAAGAAAAAAAGACGAATATAAAATAATATAACAAAACAAAATAGAGTGCAATGGGATCTAATATATATATATATATATAAAGAATAGAACAAAACGTAATACAAATGCACAAATAATATATAAATAGTATAACAAAAAATAAAAGACAGTGTAATATCATATAATATATCAAATCATTCATAAGATATAATAGAAGCAGTAAACTCGCTCATTGATTGTTGTGTTCCAGGATAATATAATAACATACATTATAAAACATCACACTAGCCTCTAATACAATGTAACAATAATAAAAAATACAATATAATATGACAGATATATTGTTGTGTTCCAGGATTAAATATAAACTGATGTATTATAAGCTAATATAATATAATATATAAATACAGTCTCTGTATGTCGTGTTTGAAGGATAATATATAATATAATATAATATAATATATAAATACAGTCTCTGTATGTTGTGTTTGAAAGATAATATATAATATAATATAATATATAATATAATATATAAAAATAGTCTCTGTATGTTGTGTTTGAAGGATAGTATATAATATAATATAATATATAAATACAGTCTCTGTATGTTGTCGTGTTTGAAGGATAATATATAATATAATATAATATAATATAATATAATATATAAATACAGTCTCTGTATGTTGTGTTTGAAAGATAATATATAATATAATATAATATAATATATAAATATAGTCTCTGTATGTCATGTTTGAAGGATAATATATAATATAATATAATATAATATATAAATATAGTCTCTGTATGTCGTGTTTGAATGATATTATATAATATAATATAATATAATATAATATATAAATATAGTCTCTGTATGTCGTGTTTGAAGGATAATATATAATATAATATATAAATACAGTCTCTGTATGTCGTGTTTGAAGGATAATATATAATATAATATAATATATAAATACAGTCTCTGTATGTCGTGTTTGAAGGATAATATAATACCATACAAAAGAAAATGTAGGTTTTTACAATGTAACCTTATTATAATACAATATAAAATGATACAATGTTGTGTTTTAGGACATTCTATCCGCTGATATAATAGAAGAAATTATAATCTAATATATAAGCAGAGTCTTTGTATTTCAGGTTATTATGATCTAATACAATATATTATATTACAGGGTGTCTTATCATATTATATTGTCATTTTCTATTATATTTCAGGGCAGTTTCTTATTTTAAACTGGTATGTAGGTTTAGGTTATATTGTTCTATATGAGATTATATTTTATTATAATGTAATCCATAATATAATGTTACTTTTATATGTTTATGTTACAATCACGTATCAGTTTCTATTGTTTGTAGATGAGATGAATATTTATAGTCATACATTATATGATATGATTGGGTGATATTATGGACAGGAGATGATATAATCTGCTTGTGTTGCAGGAGAAGCTCAGTAAGAGTTTGGGGCACATCCTGGGCACTCAGCACGTTATTCAGGGGCAGATCAATGAACTGGAGGAGAGTATAAAGCAGACCGAGGTGAGGACTGACCGGGTTCTCCTATTGGACGTGACCTAAATTCTACCCCCCCCCCCAATACCCACGACTCACTGTACCTCATTATCAATATAACAGTATTGGTGCGGGGAGGGGGAATGTCGCCATCACTTGTCCTCAGAAATGGGCCAATTATTCCCCAATCTGGGCGAACAATGGGGGGGGGGGGGGCAATGCAAAAGGTATAACCATCCCCCCTCCTCCCTGTAACCTCCTGACACAAGTGACTGAGAATAATAAAACGTTTAAAGTGGTTGCCCAATAATTACTCCATAATTACCTCCATACTTACCCAATAACTACCCTATAACTGATCAATAATTACCCGATAATGACTCCTTAATTACCCCCTACTTGCCAAAAAATTACTTCATAAGTTACCCTATAACATTTCAATAATTACTCCATAATTGCCCAATTATTACCCTATAACTGATCAATAATTACCCCCATACTTGCTCAAAAATTACTCCATAATCACCCTATAACTTATTTAATAATTACCCCCATACTTGCCCAATAATTACCCTATAACTGATCAATAATTACCTGATAATTACTCCATAATTACCTCTATACTTGCCCAATATTTACCCCATACTTGCTCAAAAATTACTTCATAAATGGCCCTATAACTTATCAATAATTATGCCATACTTGCCCAATTATTACCCTATAAATAATCAATAATTTCCAGATAATTACTCCACAATTACCCCCTACTTGCCAAAAAATTACTTCATAATTACCCCATAATTATTCCATAATTACCCCCTTACTTGCCCAATAATTACCCTATAACTGATCAATAATTACCCGATAATGACTCCTTAATTACCCCCTACTTGCCAAAAAATTACTTCATAAATTACCCTATAACTTTTCAATAATTACTCCATAATTGCCCAATTATTACCCTATAAATAATCAACAATTACTCCATAATTACCCCATACTAGCTCACAAATTACTTCATAATTACCCCATGATTATTCCATAATTACCCCCCTACTTGCCCAGTAATTACCCTATAACTGATCAATAATATCCCCATACTTGCTAAAAAAAATACTCCATAATTACCCCATACTTGCCCAATAATTACCCCATACTTGCCCAATAATTACCCCATACTTGCTAAAAAATTACTTCATAATTACCCCATGATTATTACATACTTACCCCCCTACTTGCCCAGTAATTACCCTATAACTGATCAATAATTACCCCATACTTGCTCAAAAATTACTTCATAATTACCCCCGTATATGCCCAATAGTTACCCTATAACTACCCCATTCTTGCCTGATAATTACCTCATTCTTACTCAAAAATTACCTCCTAATCACCCCTATAACTTATTTAATAATTACCCCCATACTTTTTTTTTCACAAGAAAAATTACCCCCATACTTGCCCAAAAATTACCCTATAACTGATCAATAATTATCCGATAATTACTCCATAATTACCCCCTACTTGCCCAATAACAGCCCATATCTCCCCCTACAGATGAACGGAGGGAAGGCGCAGGAAGAGGCTCTGCAGCTGATTGGAGCGCTGCGCTCGGCATTGGACGATAAGCAGGCGGCGCTGACCCGGGACATTGTGGAGCGGCAGAGGGAGCGGCGTTGTGTTCTGGAGTCTCAGGTGTGGGAGCGACAGACGTTGTTGGAGAATTCAGGGTTGGTTTGTTACGCTCATGAAGTGATGAAGGAGACGGAACAACCGTGCTTCGTCCTGGCGGCAAAACAGCTGCATGAGCGGTAAGAACCGACACCCCGCTGATTGGTCGCCCTCATTTCACCCACCACCACCCCTCCGATTGGTCGGCCTCATTTCACCCCCCACCACCCCTCCGATTGGTCGGCCTCATTTCACCCGCCATCACCCCACCGATTGGTCGACCTCATTTCACCCGCCGCCACCCCTCCGATTGGTCGGCCTCATTTCACCCGCCGCCACCCCTCCGATTGGTCGGCCTCATTTCACCCGCCACCACCCCTCTGATTGGTCGGCCTCATTTCACCCGCCACCACCCCTCCGATTGGTCGGCCTCATTTCACCCGCCATCACCCCACCGATTGGTCGGCCTTATTTCACCCGCCGCCACCCCTCCGATTGGTCGGCCTCATTTCACCCGCCGCCACCCCTCCGATTGGTCGGCCTCATTTCACCCGCCGCCACCCCCGCTGATTGGTCGCCCTCATTTCACCCACCACCACCCCTCCGATTGGTCGGCCTCATTTCACCCCCCACCACCCCTCCGATTGGTCGGCCTCATTTCACCCGCCATCACCCCACCGATTGGTCGGCCTCATTTCACCCGCCGCCACCCCTCCGATTGGTCGGCCTCATTTCACCCGCCGCCACCCCTCCGATTGGTCGGCCTCATTTCACCCGCCACCACCCCTCTGATTGGTCGGCCTCATTTCACCCGCCACCACCCCTCCGATTGGTCGGCCTCATTTCACCCGCCATCACCCCACCGATTGGTCGGCCTCATTTCACCCGCCGCCACCCCTCCGATTGGTCGGCCTCATTTCACCCGCCGCCAGCCCACCGATTGGTCGACCTCATTTTACCCGCCGCCACCCCTCCGATTGGTCGCTCTCATTTCACCCGCCACCACCCCTCCGATTGGTCAGCCTCATTTTACCCGCCACCCCTCCGATTAGTTGCCCTCATTTCACCACCCCACCGATTGGTCTGCCTCATTTCAGCCGCCACCACCCCTCTGATTGGTCAGCCTCATTTTACCCGCCACCACCCCTCCGATTGCTCGGCCTCATTTCACCCGCCACCACCCCTCCGATTGGTCGGCCTCATTTTACCCGCCACCACCCCTCCGATTGGTCGGCCTCATTTCACCCGCCACCACCCCTCCGATTGGTCGGCCTCATTTCACCCGCCACCACCCCACCGATTGGTCGGCCTCATTTCACCCGCCGCCACCCCTCCGATTGGTCGGCCTCATTTCACCCGCCGCCCCCCCTCCGATTGGTCGGCCTCATTTCACCCGCCGCCACCCCTCCGATTGGTCGCCCTCATTTCACCCGCCACCACCCCTCCGATTGGTCGGGCTCATTTCACCCGCCACCACCCCTGCGATTGGTCGGCCTCATTTTACCCGCCGCCATCCCTCCGATTGGTCGGCCTCATTTCATCCGCCGCCACCCCTCCGATTGGTCGCTCTCATTTCACCCGCCACCAGCCCACCGATTGGTCGACCTCATTTTACCCGCCACCACCCCTCCGATTGGTCGCTCTCATTTCACCCGCCACCACCCCTCCGATTGGTCAGCCTCATTTTACCCGCCACCCCTCCGATTAGTTGCCCTCATTTCACCACCCCACCGATTGGTCTGCCTCATATCAGCCGCCACCACCCCTCTGATTGGTCAGCCTCATTTTACCCGCCACCACCCCTCCGATTGGTCGGCCTCATTTCACCCGCCACCACCCCTCCGATTGGTCGGTCTCATTTCACCCGCCACCACCCCACCGATTGGTCGGCCTCATTTCACCCGCCACCACCCCACCGATTGGTCGGCCTTATTTCACCCGCCACCACCCCTCCAATTGGTCGGCCTCATTTCACCTGCCACCCCTCCGATTGGTTGCCCTCATTTCACCCACCACCACCCCTCCGATTGGTCGGCCTCATTTCACCCGCCACCACCCCTCCGATTGGTTGGCCTCATTTCACCCAATGATAATACACACAGCAGCGACGCTCAATGTCAGGCGAAAGCTGCACAAGAACTATAGACCCCCCCCCCAGTTCTCCTCTAATGTCCTCTTCTTATTCCTCAGGATCATCAGAGCCATCGACTCTGTTCAGACCTTCCGCGTGGCGGCGTGCGTCCCTCTGCCGCCATTCAAGCTGGACGTCAGTAGAGAGCTGAAGCTGCTGACCGAACTCAACTTCGTTCGAGGTAATTCCCATCCCCCCCCAGGAAATGTCCCCCAGAGAGTGAAAACACCACAGAGAGTCACGTATAATATGAGGGGTGCTAACCCGTCACAACGATCGCCAGAAAGGCCCCGATCCGTCCACCTGCCGCACCCTCCAGGTGTGCTAAAATGGCATGGAGGAAGATTTCCTGTCGGGTTCCATTCTATCCCATAATAATAATCACAGACGAGATCTTTCAATAAGTATTCGGTCTGTAGTTATATTTTCCCATTGCTGTTTCATGCGGTAACTCCTTCTCCACTTTTACTATAAAGAGCCCTTCCTAATGCTCTTACTGTAATGAACCTGTCCTACAGCTTTTACTATAAAGAGCCCTTCCTAATGCTCTTACTGTAATGAACCTGTCCTACAGCTTTTACTATAAAGAGCCCTTCCTAATGCTCTTACTGTAATGAACCTGTCCTACAGCTTTTACTATAAAGAGCCCTTCCTAATGCTCTTACTGTAATGAACCTGTCCTACAGCTTTTACTATAAAGAGTCCTTCCTATTGCTCTTACTGTAAAGCGCTCCTTCCTGTAGAGAAGGTGAAATCCCTTCCCCCCCATACACAGCTGATTCCCCTTGTACTGCCCTGTAGGGTGGAATCTTTCAATATTAGAAGTATTGATTTCCTCTCCATTGGAGGAGACCTCCCCTCCCCCCCCCCCCCCCCTCAGGATATTATATTCCGGCCTCGAGAAGATCCAATCAGGAGAGAGCAAGTAGATTGTGGGATTCGGGATTTGGTATTGGAAGGACGGAGATGTTTGTAGAGTGACTTTTCTATGACGGGGCCAGCGCTCTATACCGCGTATATATGAAGGGGTTCTGGATGGGGGGAGGGAGGAGCTTCAGCCTTATATATACTATGATGTCATAAATTAAAGGGTCACTCCACCAAAAACTCATATGTCAGCTTTGCCTCCACCAATCATGAAGTTTCACTCCTGAAAAAAATCCATCACTGAGAGGTGGCCTCATCAGGAGCCCAGCGTCCCCGAGAGAGAAAAGACCCCAGGGGGGTTATTTGTTCTCCTGGAACCCACCCATAACTGACATATGAATTAATGGTGGAGTGGCCTTTTAAATGGCGTGCTGCGTACACAGTATACCACCAGCAGGCTGTATTGGATTGTTCGTGCAGGCTGGGAGTCCTGCTGCCTCCTGCAGGGGGCGCTACTGACCCAGACATAGCCCATTGCAGACCTACATGTCCCTCTCTCTGTTTGTAGGCCTCTCAGTGTGACCTGCAAGTCCAGGAGACAGAAGAGGCAAGTTATCAATCTGGTCTCCTCCTCCGAGGCTTTGACCTCCCCTTTCTCCTCCCTCCCTGTCCTTGTCCCCACCTACTGCTAAGGGGAAACTCCACCCTCCTGTTCCAAGATGGCCTCCACTTTGACTTACTTTTATCTTCTTCTATGTTTAGGATAATTCTAACTTTCCCCTCCCCCTCCCCCAATCTGCCCTCCCCCTCCCCTAATCTGCCCTCTATTTGTTTCCTCTCTCAATGAGATTCATTTTCATCCTCTCTTCCACCACCCTCTCTCCTCCATCTTCATCCTCTCTTCCACCATCTTTATCCTCTCTTCCACCACCCTCTCTCCTCCATCTTCATCCTCTCTTCCACCATCTTCATCCTCTCTTCCACCACCCTCTCTCCTCCATCTTCATCCTCCCTTCCACCATCTTCATCCTCTCTTCCACCACCCTCTCTCCGCCATCTTCATCCTCTCTTACACCACCCTCTCTCCGCCATCTTCATCCTCTCTTCCACCACCCTCTCTCCTCCATCTTCATCCTCTCTTCCACCACCCTCTCTCCTCCATCTTCATCTTCTCTTCCACCACCCTCTCTCCTCCATCTTCATCCTCTCTTCCACCACCCTCTCTCCTCCATCTTCATCCTCTCTTCCACCACCCTCTCTCCGCCATCTTCATCCTCTCTTCCACCACCTTCTCTCCGCCATCTTCATCCTTTTTTTCATCTCCATCTTCTTCTCTCCTCCATCTTCATCCTCTCTTCCATCTCCATCTTTTGCACTCCATCATCTTCCTCTTTGTTCTGTTCTCCATCTGTTCTCCTTCATCTCCTCCATATCCATCCTCTTTCCTGCTTCTCTAATCACCATCTTCCATCTCCGCCAATTTGTTCTCCATTTTCTTCCTGAGAGCTCCTTTTCTGACAGCTCTTTGCATCCACTTCCCTTCATCTTCATCTTATCTCTGTCAATTTCCTCTTCTATCTTCTATTCCCGGTATTCATACTCTGCCCTCCCCCCCCCCCCCCCCCCCGCACTATCACCTTCCCGTGTGAATCCCTTTCTTCTGTGCTCCATTGTGTGTCCTCCATCCTCATCCTCATCCTCTGTCCCATCTCCACCCAATATCCTCCATCTTCATCCTCTGTCCCATCTACATCCTCATCCTCCATCTCCATCCTTCTCCTATGTCCTATCTCCATCCTCATCCTCCATCTCCATCCTTCTCCTATGTCCTATCTCCATCCTCATCCTCCATCTCCATCCTTCTCCTATGTCCCATCTCCATCCTCATGCTCTGTCACATCTCCATCCTCATCCTCCATCTCCATCCAATATCCTCCATCTCCATCCTCATCCTCTGTCCGATCTCCCCCCAATATCCTCCATCTTCATCCTCATCCTCCATCTCCATCCTCATCCTCTGTCCCATCTCCATCCTCATCCTCTGTCACATCTCCATCCAATATCCTCCATCTCCATTTTCTGTCCTTAATCTTCCCATCTCCTGTGTCCTCCTCATCTCCTGTGTTCTCCTCATCTCCTGTGTTCTTCTCATCTCCTGTAACCTCCTCATCTCCTGTGTCCTCCTCATCTCCTGTTATCTCCTCATCTCCTGTTGTCTCCTCATCTCCTGTTATCTCCTCATCTCCTGTGTTCTCCTCATCTCCTGTGTTCTCCTCATCTCCTGTGTCCTCCTCATCTCCTGTTATCTCCTCATCTCCTGTTATCTCCTCATCTCCTGTGTCCTCCTCATCTCCTGTGTCCTCCTCATCTCCTGTGTCCTCCTCATCTCCTGTGTCCTCTTCATCTCCTGTGTCCTCCTCATCTCCTGTGTCCTCCTCATCTCCTGTGTCCTCCTCATCTCCTGTGTCCTCCTCATCTCCTGTGTCCTCCTCATCTCCTGTTATCTCCTCATCTCCTGTGTCCTCTTCATCTCCTGTTATCTCCTCATCTCCTGTTATCTCCTCATCTCCTGTTTTCTCCTCATCTCCTGTGTTCTCCTCATCTCCTGTGTCCTCCTCATCTCCTGTGTCCTCCTCATCTCCTGTGTCCTCCTCATCTCCTGTGTTCTCCTCATCTCCTGTGTCCTCCTCATCTCCTGTTATCTCCTCATCTCCTGTTATCTCCTCATCCCCCGTGTCCTCCTCATCCCCTGTGTCCTCCGCATCTCCTGTGTTCTCCTCATCACCTGTGATCTCCTCATCACCTGTGTTCTCCTCATCACTTATTTTCCTGTGTTCTCTTCTCCTTTTCTCCTGTGTTCTGCTCCTCCTATCTGCTTGTCCCCATCTGCTCACCTCATCCTTCCCCCTCTCCTCATCTCCTGCATCCTCCTCTCCTCATCTCCTGCATCCTCCTCTCCTCATCTCCTGCATCGTTCTCTCCTTATCTCCTCTTGACTCTCCAGGCTCCTTGGACTGACTCTCTGCCTGCATCCTTCTGCTCGTTCTCTGATCTGCAGTAACGAGGTCTCTCTCCCTCTCTCAGCATGGACTTCTCCCTGTCTTCCCACTTTGCTCGCTCCACCTCCATCCATGGTCTCTCCCTCCTCTCTTACTTTTCTCCTTCCTCCCCCTCCAGCTCCAGACGCTCCTGTGATCGACACCCAGCGTACGTATGCCTATGACCAGATCTACCTGAGCTGGCGTCTCCCCCAGGACTCCGCCCCTGCCTGGCACTACACAGTGGAGTACCGCAAAACAGACCCCCAACACAAGACCCTCAAGCTATGGCAACGGCGGGAGGAGATATGGAGCCAGAGCACCATCCTAGAGGGCCCCGACATTGACAGCGTGTATGTGCTCCGAGTCCGAGGCTACAACAAGGCCGGATATGGGGAATACAGCGAGGACATCCACCTGCACACTCCACCCGCTCCAGGTACAGCCCACGAGTTCCTTCATTGTAGGACTTCTACCAATCAGCATCCTCCTATGCCAACTGCACACTCCCCTCACTCCAGGTACAGCCCACAAGTTCCTTCATTATAGGAATTCTACCAATCAGCATCCTATGCCACCTGCACACTCCACCCGTTTTAAGTACAGCCCACGAGTTCCTTCATTATAGGACTTCTACCAATAAGCATCCTATGAAGAGCTGGGAGGCTAAGGCCATGACCAGAATTATCAGTTATGTCTCATTGTCCGGGGGCATGGCCAGTGTCCCACCATGTTAACCTTGACACCAATCTACCTCTTACCCTAACACCAACCTAACCCTTACACCAACCTACCTCTAACCCTAACCCTTACACCAACCTAACCCTAACCCTTACACCAACCTACCTCTAACCCTAACACCAACCTAACCCTAACACCAACCAACCTCTTATCCTAACACCAACCTAACCCTAACCCTTACACAAACCTACCTCTAACCCTAACACCAACCTAACCCTAACACCAACTTACCTCTTATCCTAACAGCAACCTAACCCTAACCCTTACACCAACCTACCTCTAACCCTAACACCAACCTACCTCCAACCCTTACACCAACCTACCTCTAAATAGGGTGGCTTTGGCCAATTATGTCTCAGGGGGTTTAGTACACGCCCCACACTTTATAAGGCCGCCTGCGTGGCAGCCTTGTGTAGTGTGTTGCGGCGGGACTTAAAGGCAGAGAGCAAGAGAGAGAGAGAGACAGTGTAATTTAATTTGAGTTAGATAGAGCAGGCAGGCAAGTCAGTTAGCTTCAGTTACAGTGTGTAGAGGATATATATGCATCCTAGGTGTTGTGTGTGTGTGTTTATATATTATACACATATATATATATATATATATATATATATATATATATATATATATACACACTGTATTCAGTTTAGCTAGATCCGTTCCTGTTATTCTCTTCCTAATATACTGACAGGCAGGCAGGTGATTGTGCTAGCTGCAGTATTTTCACTTAGTGTACTGTGTCCTTTGCACAGTGTGCACCTAAAGCTTCCCTGAATACAATTGCTGGTGTTCTCATACAAATACAGGCAGGGAGATGCAGTATTTTGATTTAGTGTCCTTTGCACAGTGTGCACCTAAAGCTTCCCTGAATACAATTGCTGGTGTTCTCATACAAATACAGGCAGGGAGATGCAGTATTTTGATTTAGTGTCCTTTGCACAGTGTGCACCTAAAGCTTACCTGAATACAATTGCTGGTGTTCTCAGAATAATACCACAGGCAGGGAGCTGCAGTATTTTCAGTTAGTGTATTGTGTCCTCTGCACAGTGTGCAACTAAAGCTAACTAATTGCAATTGCTGGTGTTCTCATACTAATAATACTACAGGCAGGCAGTTGATTCTGCTAGCTGCAGTATAATCAGTATGTATATACATCCCAGATTTGTGCAGCTACATCTCCCTGCAGGCCATTAGTATGTCTGGAAGGACAACAAGGAGAGGCAGACAGTCACGAGCCAATAAAAGAGGGCAAGCTGGCTCTGTGTCTAGAGGCAACAGTGCTGGTCGTGGACACGGTGCATCCTCATCAGCACGTGGCCGTGGGACACGCTTGTCCTTTTTTTCGGCAGCTGGCCGCATTGAGCCGTAACATGCCGAAGACTTGGTAGAGTGGATGACCAAGTCGCCCTCATCCTCCTCATCCTCTGTCACCCAGGCTCAGGGTACTTTGTCTGGCAAAGCAGCTGCCAAAGCGGCCTCTTCCCTCGGCTCAATGGCATCAGTCACTCCTTCCCTAGCCCCACCATGTCCTCCTGAGGAGTCCCCCGAACTGTTTGACCACAGTGTTGGGTACATGCCCCAGGAGGATGCCCAGCGTTTTGAAGGCTTTGATGATGGAACCCAGCTGGAGGAAGGCAGTAACGTGAGCTCAGAGAGAGGAGGTAGTAATGTGAGCCCAGAGAGAGGGGGTGCCCAACAAGGTCAGCTATCTAGCAGTCATGTTCCCCCAGCTGCAGCATACTGCCAGGTTTGCTCCAGTGATGAGGAGGGAGGGGATGATGAGGTCACTGACTCCACGTGGGTGCCTGATAGGAGAGAGGAGGAGGAGGAGGCACATCTCCAACGAGGCAGGATGCCCTCCAGGGGCCAGCTTAAGGGCAGCCAACCGACTGCATCACACAGCAGAGCTCCGCATGTGCAGGGCGCTGCTGTCTCTGCACGTTATTCAAAAAGTTCTTTGGTGTGGGCCTTTTTTCAGACGTGTGCAGCAGATCGCACCGCTGCTATTTGCAACATATGTCTAAAGCGTATCTCGCGTGGCCAAAACATCACCCGCTTGGGCACCACATGCTTGATCAGACATATGTTAACCTGCCATGCAGTTCGTTGGCAAGCACACCTAAAAGACCCACACCAAAGAACAAAGCGGACCTCTCCTTGCTCCTCATCAGCTGGGATCTCTATCCCCACTATACCTTCAGTCCTCTCTGAAACCTGCACTGAGAGGAATGAAGGTGTAGAATTAGGTGTGTCACAGCCAAGTACTTGTGGGCAATCTGCTATCGGTACACCGACGTCAGATTGTACCAGGCAAATTTCCCTGCCCCAGCTGCTGCACCGCCGAAAGAAGTTCGCTCCCAGCCATCTACATGCCCAGCGGTTGAATGCTAGCTTGGCTAAATTGCTAGCACTTCAACTGCTGCCTTTTCAGTTGGTAGACTCTGCTCCCTTCCGTGAGTTTGTGGAATGTGCGGTTCCTCAGTGGCAGGTTCCCAAACGGCACTTTTTCTCACGGAAGGCGATTCCGGCTCTCCACCGGCATGTGGAAGGCAATGTGTTGGCCTCTCTGAACAGGGCGGTCAGCGGTAAGGTGCATATTACCTTACCGCTGACTCATGGTCCAGCAGGCATGGACAGGGACGTTACCTATCTTTCACGGCGCATTGGGTGACTGCTGGCAGCTGTGAAGGATGCAGGACAGGGTGCAGTAGTGTTGGAGGTTGTTCCGCCACCATGCCTCCAAAATGCTACTACTGGTGATTCTGACACACCTCTCTCCTCCACCCCCCTCTTCTTCTTCCTCCATGGCCTCTTCCTGTGCTGATTTCTCCTCGGAACCAGCGGTGCTCCGTAGGCGTTCAAGGGGCTATGCAAGTACGCAGGCAAAAAGATGCCATGCGGTGCTTGATCTGGTGTGCTTGGGGGACAGGAGCCACAATGGGGAAGAGATTCTGTCAGCTCTGCAGGGGCAGGCTGAGAGGTGGTTGACGCCACGCCAGCTTAAGCCAGGAAATGTGGTTTCCGACAATGGCATCAACCTCCTCTCCGCCCTCCGACAGGGACAACTGACCCATGTGCCCTGTTTGGCTCATGTCCTTAACTTGGTGGTGCAGCGGTTCTTGGGCAGGTACCCGGGCTTACAGGATGTCCTGAGGCAGGCCAGGAAAGTCTGTGTGCATTTCCGTCATATAATGCCAGTGCTCGGCTGGCTGACCTGCAAAAGGAATAGAACCTGCCCAAGACCCGCCTAATCTGTGACATGCCCACCAGGTGGAACTCAACGTTGGTCATGCTGCGGCGGCTGCACACGCAGCAGAGGGCCATCAATGAGTATCTGTGCCAATATGGCACCAGGACAGGGTCAGGGGAGCTTGTTTTTTTTTGCCCCGCCAGTGGGTCATGATCAGGGATGCATGCACTGTCCTGGCACCATTTGAGGAGGCCACGAGGATGGTGAGCAGTGACAGTGCATGCATCAGTGACACTGTCCCTCTTGTCCACCTGTTGGAGCACACGCTGCGTGGAATAATGGACAGGGCACTTGAGGCAGAACAGAGGCAGGAAGAGGAGGACTTCCTTACCTCTCAAGGCCCCCTTTATCCAGACAGTGTTCCTGCTGGCCCGCCTATCACACAGGAAGAGGAGGAGGAGGATTGTGTCAGCATGAAGGTGGAGCCTAGCACTCTTCAAGGGATCAATTACAGTCCCAAGACACCCATGGACTTGTACGTGGCTGGGAGGAGGTGGCTGCGGATCATGTCGTCCTGAGTGACCCAGAGGACTCCGGACCGAATGCCTCAGCAAACCTACGCTGCATGGCCTCCCTTATCCTGCAAAGACTGCGGAAGGATCCTCGTATTCGTGCTATCAAGGAGAGGGATCATTACTGGCTGGCAACCCGCCTTGATCCACGTTACAAGGGTAAGGTTGCAGAGGGAGCAGAGGATGAAACATCTTCAGGAGGCCTTGCAGAAAGGTCTGTGCAATGTCTTTCCAGAGACTGGGAGGTTAAAAAATCCTGGTCCTGGACAACGTGTTGCTGAGGCTTCGGTCAGTCAAAGAAGAAGCGTTGGAGAAGGTGGCCGTCTGACCGATGAGTTCAGACAATTTTTTAGTCCGCAGCCCCAAGGTATGATCGGTTCCAGCAACCATCGCCAGCGTCTGATATACATGGTGCAGGAATACCTAGGGGCAAGATCAGACTTGGACACCTTCCCTACCGAAAATCCTCTGGGTTACTGGGTCTTGAGGATGGATCACTGGCCAGAGCTTGCACAGTATGCAATTGAGCTACTGGCCTGTCCTGCATCCAGCGTTCTTTCGGAACGCACATTCAGTGCTGCTGGAGGCTTTGTAACCGATCACAGGGTGCGCCTGTCCACCGACTCGGTCGATCGACTGACCTTCATAAAAATGAATCAGTTTTGGATTCCCATCAGCTACCAAGCACCTGATGCTGATGTAACCGAATATTTTTTGGGGAAATGTCAGATCCCTTCAAGACTGCCTATGATGATGCAGAGTGACTATCCTGTTATGCTGAGTGACTATCCTCTTCCTCCTCAATGATCATGCTGATAGCTTGTAATAACATTTTTGGTTCTGGGCACCGCTAACAGTGGCTAAGGCCCAATTTTTCTGCCCCTGTTTAACAGGGGCGTGTAATTACAATTTTTGATGCAATACTTTGCAGCAGGGCTCATTCCTGCGCTCCAACTAGAGTATCTATGAGGGGTTGCAGTGTTGAGGCACCAGTGCCTAAGGCCCAATTTTTCTGTCCCTGTTCAACAATGGCATGTAATTACAATACTTGATCTAATATTTCACAGCTGGGCCCATTCATGCACCCACCAAGAGTAACTGTGAGGACTTACAGGGATTGATTTACTAAAGGGAAATCGACTCTGCACTACAAGTGCACTGCAAGTGCACTTGTAGTGCATTCGCTGTAGATCGCTGTAGATCTGAGGGGAAGCTCTGAAATTAGGGGAAGCTCTGCTGATTTTATCATCCAATCATGTGCAAGCAAAAATGCTGTTTTTATTTTCCTTGCATGTCCCCCTGAGATCTACAGTGACTGCACTTCCAAGTGCACTTGTAGTGCGAAGTGGATTTGCCCTTCGTAAATAACCCCCATAGTGTTGTGGCACCAGCACCACCACCAAAGGCCCAATTTTTTTTTACCCATGCCATTTTTCTCAATGATTTTCATCCACATTGCTGGGACCAGACATTACATTATAGCCGCAAGAATTTTTAAATTACTTTTTTTCCTTCAGAAATGACACTTTGTGCAGGGCCAGTTCTAAGCACAGGAAACAAGCGCGACTTTACAGGCATACTATACACACCCCCCATGTATGATATTTAAAGGAATATTTCACTTTTATTGTTTCACTTTAAGCATTATTAAAATCACTGCTCCCGAAAAAACTGCCGTTTTAAAAACTTTTTTATCCATTGATACCCTGGGGCAGGACCCGGGTCCCCAAACACTTTTTAGGACAATAACTTGCATAATAACCTTTAAAATTCGCACTTTTGATTCTGAACGTTCGAGTCCCATAGACTTTAACGGGGTTCTAAAGTTCGTGCAAACTTTCGGTCCGTTCGCAGGTTCTGGTGCGAACTGAACCGGGGTGTGTTCGTCTCATCCCTACCTCTAAACCTAACACCAACCTAACCCTTACACCAACCTACCTCTAACTCTAACACCAATCTACCTCTTACTCTAACACCAACCTAACCCTAACACCAACCTACCTCTTACCCTAACACCAACCTAACCCTTACACCAACCTACCTCTAAATCTAACACCAACCTACCCCTAACACCAACCTAACTCCAACCCTTAGACCAACCTACCTCTAACCCTAACACCAATCTACCTCTTACCCTAACACCAACCTAACCCTAACACCAACCTACCTCTTACCCTAACACCAACCTAACCCTAACCCTTACACCAACCTACCTCTAAACCTAACACCAACCTAACCCTAACACCAACCTACCTCTAACCCTAACACCAACCTAACACCAACTTACCTCTAACTAGACATGTGCAAAAGGAAAAAATTTGTTTCGTTTAGTTTCGTTTTAATTCGTTAATTAATTAATTTCGTTTAGTTAGATTCGTTAAATTTGGTAAATTTGTTTTCGGATTTCGTTTCATTTTCGACCGAATTCGAAAATCGGTCGCATTCGAAAATATTTCAACCGAATTCGAAAATATTTCTACCGAATTCGAAATTATTTCAACATGATTCGAAACTATTTCAACCGCATTTGAAACTATTTCAACCGGATTCGAAAATATTTTGCGACCCGACTTTGGGTCCACGTATCTCAGGGTCACTTAGTGATAGAAACAAATTTGGAGATGTTGTAGTGTTAGTTCTACTCTGTTTGCATACCCAATATGGGGTTTCTAGCTACAAGTGGCCCCGAGATATGTGGCCCCAAAGTCGGGTCGCAAAATGTCATTCTCTGCTGCAGAAAAGTGCTTGACATTTTGCGACCCGACTTTGGGTCCACGTATCTCGGGGTCACTTAGGGATAGAAACCCCAAAATTAGTATGCAAACACAGGAGAACTAGCATTACAACATCTCCAAATTTGGGGTTTCTATCACCAAGTAACCTAGAGATACGTGGACCCAAATTCGGGTCGCAAAATATTTTCGAATCCGGTTGAAATAGTTTCAAATGCAGTTGAAATAATTTCGAACCATGTTGATACTATTTCAACCGGATTCGAAAATATTTTGCGACCCGACTTTGGGTCCATGTATCTCTGGGTTACTTGGTGATAGAAACCCCAAAATTGAAGATGTTGTAGTGCTAGTTTAACTGTGTTTCCATACCAAATTGGGGGGTTTCTAGCTACAAGTGGCCCCGAGATATGTGGCCCCAAATACGGGTCACAAAATGTCATTCTCTGCTGCAGAAAAGTACTTGACATATCGCCCATATCTGGGGGTCACTTGGTGCTAGGAACCCCATAACTTGTGGCAGGTGACAGTGGCAAGTGGACAAATAACCATCTTCCAAAATGTATAATTCAAATAAAAAAGATTAGAACAGAATAGAAAAAATATATAATTTAATAGAATAAAATACTTGACGTAATTGTAGCCGTATTAGTGCAATTGTGACAGAGAAAATTAAGTACTGTCCGTGATACTTTTTTTATTTGCACTAACATAGAATTTTTCAGGACAAGCTTTCGGGGTATGTCCCCTTCTTGAGTACTGCTTGGACCTTGAAGAAGGGGACATACCCCGAAAGCTTGTCCTGAAAAATTCTATGTTAGTGCAAATAAAAAAAGTATCACGGACAGTACTTAATTTTCTCTGTATAGAATAAAATAGAAAGAATATACAACCATCTTCTGAAATTCGAATTTCGAATAGTAGGAATTTAAAAAAAAATTATTAATTAATTTTAACTTTGGATAGAAAAGATTATAATAAAATAGAAAATAGACTAGAAAAACAATAGAACAGAATAGAATATATTATATTTTATTCTATTCTGTTCTATTGTTTTTCTAGTCTATTCTTTTATATTCTATTAAAATCTTTTCTATTAAAATCGAAATCATTATATACTAAATTCGAATTTCGGAAGATGGTTATATATATTTTTTTTCCGACATTCGAATTTCGTATAGAATGAATTCAAATTTGAATCGAAAAGATTATAATAGAATAGAAAATATTGGATAGAATCGAATAGAAAAACAATAGAACAGAATAGAATAAAATACATACCATATTTATCGGCATATAACACGCACAGGCGTATAACACGCATCCTAACTTTAACCACTTAAGCCCCGGACCATTTGGTAGCTAGAGGACCAGAGGTGAATTCAGAATTTTGCACTGCGCTGCTTTAACTGTAAATTGTGCGGACATGCAATGTTGTACCCAAACGAAATTTGCGTCCTTTTCTTCCCACAAATAGAGCTTTCTTTTAATGGTATTTGATTGCCTCTGCGATTTTTATTTTTTGCAATATAAACGGAAAAAGACCGAAAATTTTGAAAAAAAATGATATTTTCTACTTTTTGTTATAAGAAAAATCGAATAAACTCAATTTTAGTCATACATTTAGGCCAAAATGTATTCAGCCACATGTCTTTAGTAAAAAAAATGTCAATAAGCGTATATTTATCGGTTTGCGCAAAAGTTATAGCGTTTACAAACTAGGGTACATTTTCTGGAATTTACACAGCTTTTAATTTATGACTGCCTATCTCATTTCTTGAGGTGCTAAAATGACAGGGCAGTACAAACCCCCCCCCAAATGACCCCATTTTAGAAAGTAGACACCCCAAGGAAATTGCTGAGAGGCATGTTGAGCCCATTTGAATATTTTTTTTTGTCCCAAGTGATTGAATAATGACAAAAAATAAAAATAAAAAAAAAAATTACAAAAAGTTGTCACTAAATGATATATTGCTCACACATGCCATGGTTATATGTGGAATTGCACCCCAAAATACATTCTGCTGCTTCTCCTGAGTACGGGGATACCACATGTGTGGGACTTTTTAGGAGCCTAGCCACGTACGGGACCCCGGAAACCAAGCACCGCCTTCAGGATTTCTAAGGGCGCAAATTTTTGATTTCACTCCTCACTACCTATCACAGTTTTGAAGGCCATAAAATGCCAAAATAGCACAAAACCCCCCCAAATGACCCCATTTTAGAAAGTAGACACCCCAAGGAAATTGCTGAGAGGCCTGTTCAGCCCATTGAATATTTTCTTTTTTTGTCCCAAGTGATTGAATAATGACAAAAAAAAAAAAATTACAAAAAGTTGTCACTAAATGATATATTGCTCACACATGCCATGGTTATATGTGGAATTGCACCCCAAAATACATTCTGCTGCTTCTCCTGAGTACGGGGATACCACATGTGTGGGACTTTTTAGGAGCCTAGCCACGTACGGGACCCCGGAAACCAAGCACCGCCTCCAGGATTTCTAAGGGCGCAAATTTTTGATTTCACTCCTCACTACCTATCACAGTTTTGAAGGCCATAAAATGCCAAAATAGCACAAAACCCCCCCAAATTACCCCATTTTGGAAAGTAGACACCCCAAGCTGTTTGCTGAGAGGCATGGTGAGTATTTTACAGCTCTCATTTGTTTTTGAAAATGAAGAAAGAACATTTTTTTTTTCTTTTTTTTTTCAATTTTCAAAACTTTGTGACAAAAAGCGAGATCTGCAAAATACTCACAATACCTCTCAGCAAATAGCTTGGGGTGTCTACTTTCCAAAATGGGGTCATTTGGGGGGGTTTTGTGCCATCTGGGCATTCCATGGCCTCCGAAACTGTGATAGGCAGTGAGAAGTGAAATCAAAAAATTGACACCCTTAGAAAGCCTGAAGGCGGTGCTTGGTTTTTGGGGTCCCGTACGCGGCTAGGCTCCCAAAAAGTCTCACACATGTGGTATCCCCGTACTCAGGAGAAGCAACAGAATGTATTTTGGGGTGTAATTCCACATATGCTCATGGCATGTTTGAGCAATATATCATTTAGTGACAACTTTGTGCAAAAAAAAATAAAAAATAAAAAAAAAAATATTTTTTCCGCAACTTGTGTCAACATATAAAATATTCCATGGACTCGACATGCCTCTCAGTATATAGCTTGGGGTGTCTACTTTCCAAAATGGGGTCATTTGGGGGGGTTTTGAACTGTTCTGGCATTTTATACACAACATTAGGAAGCTTACATCCACTCTTCTAACCACTTGAAGACAAAGCCCTTTTTGACACTTTTTGTTTACATGAAAACATATTTTTTTTTGCAAGAAAATTATGTTGAACCCCCAAACATTATATATATTTTTAAAGCAAAGGCCCTACAGAATAAAATGGTGGGTGTTGCATTTTTTTTTTCTACACAGTATTTGCGCAGCGATTTTTCAAACGCATTTTTTGGGGAAAAAATACACTTTTTTTAATTTTAATGCACTAAAACACACTATATTGCCCAAATGTTTGATGAAATAAAAAAGATGATCTTAGGCCGAGTACATAGATACCAAACACGACATGCTTTAAAATTTCGCACAAACGCGCATTGGCGACAAACTACATACATTTTTAAAAGCCTTTAAAAGCATTTACAGGTTACCCCGTTAGATTTACAGAGGAGGTCTACTGCTAAAATTACTGCCCTCGATCTGACCTTCGCGGTGATACCTCACATGCATGGTGCAATTGCTGTTTACATATGACGCCAGACCGACGCTTGCGTTCGCCATTGGGCAAGAGCAGGGCAGGACAGGGGTGCTTTTTTTTTTTTTTTTTTTTTTTTTTTTTTTAATTATTAATTTTGCTTTTTTTTTTTTTTTTTAAACTGTTGCTTCCATATTTATTTATTTTTATCACTTTTATTGTTATCTCAGGGAATGTAAATATCCCCTATGATAGCAATAGGTAATGACATGTACTCTTTTTTGAAAAAACTGGGGTCTATTGGACCCTAGATCTTTCCTCTGCCCTCAAAGCATCTGACCACACCAAGATCGGTGTGATAAAATGCTTTCCCAATTTCCCAATGGCGCTTTTTATATCCGGGGGGGGGACATTCCCTCCCACTGCTTGTAAAAGCAGTCCAGAGGCTAATTAGCCACTAGGATTGCTTTTACATGAAAGCCGGCCGCTGGCTGAAAAGAATGATACCAAGATGATACCTAAACCCGCAGGCATCATTCTGGTATAAACATTCAAAGTCCAGCAACATACCAGTACGTTGCTGGTCCTTGTTGGACATGTATTGTAATCTTTTTTTTCATGCAGCCTGTTGGCTGAACGAAAAAAAAAGATTGATCGGTGGGTATGCCCACCATTAGAATACCGCCCTTCATCCACCCACTTCTAATGATGGGCATACATGCACCATTTATATATGCCGAAGCATGGGGGCATCTTCTCGCAAAAGTTATGCCGCGTACACATGGTCAGACTTTTCCACGGGCAAGCCTCCGTCGGAATTTCGACCGTATGTACGCGGCATTAGGAGCAAAATCGCTCCTCCGCCCCTGCTGCCCCAATGCTTCGGCATATATGCTTTTTTTTTTTTAACTGTGGTGGTGAAATTACCTCCTACAGCACTGGAGTCGCAGGGATCAGGCCTGTCTCTGCGAACGCTGCAGTTATGTGTGTTGTGTTTTGCAAGTGACAGTGATCGATCGATACTGCACTTCGGTGGCCTGGGCTGGACGGAGGGGCAAAACGCAGGTGCTAGCAGGTATCTGGGCTGATCCCGCTAACACTGCGTTTTTGGGAACCCTAAACTGCTGGGGACGCTAGTATAGATCTGATCAGATCAGATATTGATCTGATCAGATACTATACCACTAAGGGGGGTGTATGCTTTACGCGTGGGTGTTAGCGTTACTGGCACTAACCTGACGCTGCCTGGGGTGTGACGCAGACCCTCTCTGACGCTAAAACCTAACTGATATCACCCGCCGGGCGATCAGGGGGTTAAACCTTTATTGGGTTATATACGGCGGGTGCCCTGACACTATAAAAAGCAAACTAACTAACCAGCGTCACCCGTAACACTTATATGATGATCACTGGTGAAAGGGTTAACTAGGGGCAATTAGGGGGTTAAAACCTTTATTAGGGTAATATATGGGGGTACCTGACGCTATATAAAAACCTGACGGCGAACCTAAAAAAAAACTACTGGCTACCTATCGGCATCACCGACACTAAGACAACGATCATAAAAACGATTGCTTAGCGACAGTGGTGATAGGGGGTGAAAGGGTTACCTGGGGGGCGATCAGGGGGTTAAACCTTTATTAGATAATATATGGGGGTACCTGACGCTATAAAAACCTGCGGCGAACCTAAAAAAAATTACTGGCTACCGATCAGCATCACCGACGCTAAGACATCGATCAGAAAAATGATCGCATAGTGACGGCGGTGCTAGGGGGTGAAAGGGTTACCTCGGGGGTGATCAAGGGGGTTACACCTTTATTAGGTAATATATGGGGGTACCCGACGCTATAAAAACCTGCGGCAAACCTAAAAAAAATTACTGGCTACCGATCTGCATCACTGACGCTAAGACATCGATCAGAAAAATTATCGCTTAGTGACAGTGGTGATAGGGGGTGAAAGGGTTACCTGGGGGGGCGATCAAGGGGGTTAAATCTTTATTAGGTAATATATGGGGGTACCCGACGCTATAAAAACCTGCGGCGAACCTAAAAAAAATTACTGGCTACCGATCAGCATCACCGACGCTAAGACATCGATCAGAAAAATGATCGCATAGCCACGGCGGTGCTAGGGGGTGAAAGGGTTACCTGGGGGGTGATCAAGGGGGTTAAACCTTTATTAGGTAATATATGGGGGTACCCGACGCTATAAAAACCTGCGGCGAACCTAAAAAAAATTACTGGCTACCGATCAGCATCGCCGATGCTAAGACATCGATCAGAAAAATTATAACTTAGTGACAGTGGTGATAGGGGGTGAAAGGGTTACCTGGGGGGCGATCAAGGGGGTTAAACCTTTATTAGGTAATATATGGGGGTACCCGACGCTATAAAAACCTGCGGCGAACCTAAAAAAAATTACTGGCTACCGATCAGCATCACCGACGCTAAGACATCGATCAGAAAAATGATTGCTTAGTGACAGTGGTGATAGGGGGTGAAAGGGTTATCTGGGGGGTGATCAGGGGGTTAAACCTTTATTAGGGGGGGTTAGGGGGCTACACTGGACCTAAGACTAAACTTTGGTGACACTTTTACAGTCACAAATGTCACTGATTGCAGTGATCACTAAATAAATGGTCACTGCAATCATTGACACTGTGACTGGGGGCTGGGGGGGGCTGGGGGGTGATCTGGGGGTGTCTGGGGGGGCCTGGGGGGGGCGATTTATGTGCCTATGTGTCCTGGTGTCAGTGTAGTGTTGTGTGTACTAACCTGGCATCTTCTCCTGTACGGCGCTCGGTATATGTGAGCGCCCCAGGAGAGATGACATCACTTCCTACTTCCTGGCAGGCAGGGGAAGCTCTCTCATTCGCCGGGAGCGATCGAGAGGGGGTGGCCGGAATCGATTGGCCGTCCCCTCATGCCGGATCGCTCCCGAAGGTAAAACGACCGCTCACTGTAAAGAAGGGGGGTCCGATCAGACCCCCCAACTATACAAAGGCAATCACGTATATATACGTGATTGTGCCTGTCGGTGCCATTCTGCCGACGTATATTTACAGTGGGCGGTCGTTAAGTGGTTAAGAGGGAAGTTTCAGGAAAAAAACTTTCCACGGGCCCCTGCGTATAACACGCAGGCACAGTTTACCCTCTATTTTCAGGGTAAAAAAGTGAGTGTTATACGCCAATAAATACAGTGTATATATATATATATATATATATATTTATTATATTTTATTCTATTCTGTTCTATTGTTTTTCTAGTCTATATTATATTTATATTCTAATCTTTTCTAATTGGAATTCAAATTCATTCTATACAAAATTCGAGTGTTGGAACATGGTTTTATATATATATATATATATATATATATATATTTTTTTTTTTTTTATTGTTCTATTGTTTTTTTTTATGATATTTTTTTCTATTATTTTAGAATATTTTCTATTCAAATTCGATTTTATTCTATATGAAATTCGAATTTTGGAAAATGGTTATTTATATGTATGTATATATATTGTGACAGCAGGAAGGTAAAGTCACCTGGTTGCATCCAGGGGGGTAGATATATTTCGCCCAGATTCAGGCTTTACGCCGACTTATACAACTAGGTGGAGAGTTGTATAAGGCTAGTGGGCTCATGGATGACTCATACCTCTAGGGAGAGTGTGGGGCGTCGTGCAGACAGAGATGAGGAGACCAGCTGAACCTTGTCAGCTCATTTAGGCCTCTATAAGAACTCCCAGCTTCATTAGATGTTAGCTCATGCCTGGAACCAGACCTGTGTGGACTGTCTAGGGAGAGTGAACCCCTGTGCGGTGAGGCAAAGCCTGTGTGGCTATTTGTTTGGACTTTTACTAAACCAGGGACTTAGGGACTAGGACAGCACTAGGCTGATCCCAGTTGTTAGTTAGGAAACCTGTATGTTTAGTCAGAGGTCAACTTGACCAGGATTTATTTTGGTTATGTTTCTTTTGCTTTGCTGTGTTTTGTCACTGTAAATAGAAAATAAACCGCACCTTTTTGATTTTGAAAACCACAACCTCCGTTTGCTGGGCCTGTTTTGTGTGGGGAGCCCATCCCGGGGGTCACACACACCCGCTGCCGAGCTAACCCCCTCACAATATGTATATATATAACCATCTTCTGAAATTCGAATTTAGTATAGAATAAATTCAAATTCGAATAGAAAAGATTAGAATAGAAAAACAATAGAATATAATAAAATATAATATATATATATATATATATATATATATATATATATATATATATATATATAATATTTTATTCTATTGTTTTTCTAGTCTTTTTTCTATTTCTATTCTAATCTTTTCTATTCGAATTCGAATTCATTCTATACGAAATATTTATACATATAACTATCTTCTGAAATTCGAAATTCATACACAATGAATTCTAATTCGAATAAAAAAGATTAGAATATAATAACTATAGAAAAGAATAGAATAAAAAAAAATATAGACGGTCATATTCTATTGTATTTTATTACATTCTATTCAATTCTATTCTATTCTCTACTATTCTTTTATTTCTATTCCATTGTTTTTTATTTTTATATTCTATTTTATTGTATTCTTTTTTAAAAAACGATTTATATTTTTTCTAATTTGATTCAAATTTATTTTCGAATTCGAGTCGAAAATATTTCGAATTCGATTCGAATTTCGTCCGCGATTTTTCGATTCAAAAAAATTCAGATTCGGTTAAATTCGTTAGTATTGTAATTTGGTAATTCGGATGCATCCGAATGTCCGAATAATGAAAAATTTGTCCGAATTTCGATTCGGAACGAAACGAAATGCACATGTCTACCTCTAACCCTTACACAAACCTAACTCCAACCTAACCCTAATGCTAATACTACTCCTAACCCTAACGCTCACCCTTATGCTCACCCACACTCTTCTCTCTCTCTCTCTCTCTCTCTCTCCTCAGTGCTGAATTTCTTCCTGGACAGCAGTTGCGGCTTCCCGCGGGACCGCCTGGTTGTCAGCAAGGATCGAAGGGCGGTGCGCAGCGTCCCGGGGGTCCCCATGCTGTTTGCCGCCGAGCGCCTGATGACCAGCTGCCACGTCTCCATGGAGTTGGTGCTCGGGGACGTCGCCATCACTCAGGGCCGCTACTACTGGGAGTGCACGGTGGACCCCAGCTCCTACGTGGTGAAGGTGGGAGTCGGCCAGGAGAGCAAACTGCAGGAGTTATTCCAGATGCCACAAGATGTAGTGAGCCCGAGGTGAGAGCGCCAACCCCACCGTCATCATCACATTCCACCCTTTCACCCATCATCAGGGGTTCCCACCATCCCTGTGCTGAGTTCCGGGTCTGTACACCCGCTGTGCCCATTATGAGGGGTTCCCACCATCCCTGTGCTGAGTTCCTGGGTCTGTACACCCGCTGTGCCCATTATGAGGGGTTCCCACCATCCCTGTGCTGAGTTCCGGGTCTGTACACCCGCTGTGCCCATTATGAGGGGTTCCCACCATCCCTGTGCTGAGTTCCGGGTCTGTACACCCGCTGTGCCCATTATGAGGGGTTCCCACCATCCCTGTGCTGAGTTCCCGGGTCTGTACACCCGCTGTGCCCATTATGAGGGGTTCCCACCATCCCTGTGCTGAGTTCCTGGGTCTGTACACCCGCTGTGCCCATTATGAGGGGTTCCCACCATCCCTGTGCTGAGTTCCGGGTCTGTACACCCGCTGTGCCCATTATGAGGGGTTCCCACCATCCCTGTGCTGAGTTCCGGGTCTGTACACCCGCTGTGCCCATTATGAGGGGTTCCCACCATCCCTGTGCTGAGTTCCCGGGTCTGTACACCCGCTGTGCCCATTATGAGGGGTTCCCACCATCCCTGTGCTGAGTTCCCGGGTCTGTACACCCGCTGTGCCCATTATGAGGGGTTCCCACCATCCCTGTGCTGAGTTCCGGGTCTGTACACCCGCTGTGCCCATTATGAGGGGTTCCCACCATCCCTGTGCTGAGTTCCCGGGTCTGTACACCCGCTGTGCCCATTATGAGGGGTTCTCACCATCCCTGTGCTGAGTTCACTAGATTCTGTATACCTGATGTGCCCATTATGAGGGGTTCCCACCATCCCTGTGCTGAGTTCCCGGCTCTGTACACCCGCTGTGCCCATTATGAGGGGTTCCCACCATCCCTGTGCGGAGTTCCCGGGTCTGTACACCCGCTGTGCCCATTATGAGGGATTCCCACCATCCCTGTGCGGAGTTCCCGGGTCTGTACACCCGCTGTGCCCATTATGAGGGGTTCCCACCATCCCTGTGCTGAGTTCCCGGGTCTGTACACCCGCTGTGCCCATTATGAGGGGTTCCCACCATCCCTGTGCTGAGTTCCCGGGTCTGTACACCCGATGTGAACATTATGAGGGGTTCCCACCATCCCTGTGCTGAGTTCCCGGGTCTGTACACCCGCTGTGCCCATTATGAGGGGTTCCCACCATCCCTGTGCTGAGTTCCCGGGTCTGTACACCCGCTGTGCCCATTATGAGGGGTTCCCACCATCCCTGTGCTGAGTTCCCGGGTCTGTACACCCGCTGTGCCCATTATGAGGGGTTCCCACCATCCCTGTGCTGAGTTCACGGGTCTGTACACCCGCTGTGCCCATTATGAGGGGTTCCCTCCATCCCTGTGCTGAGTTCCCGGGTCTGTACACCCGCTGTGCCCATTATGAGGGGTTCCCTCCATCCCTGTGCTGAGTTCCCGGGTCTGTACACCCGCTGTGCCCATTATGAGGGGTTCCCACCATCCCTGTGCTGAGTTCCCGGGTCTGTACACCCGCTGTGCCCATTATGAGGGGTTCCCACTATCCCTGTGCTGAGTTCCCGGGTCTGTACACCCGCTGTGCCCACTATGAGGGGTTCCCACCATCCCTGTGCTGAGTTCCCGGGTCTGTACACCCGCTGTGCCCATTATGAGGGGTTCCCACCATCCCTGTGCTGAGTTCCCGGGTCTGTACCCCCGCTGTGCCAATTATGAGGGGTTCCCACCATCTCTGTGCTGAGTTCCCGGGTCTGTACACCGGCTGTGTCCATTATGAGGGGTTCCCACCATCCCTGTGCTGAGTTCCCGGGTCTGTACACCTGCTGTGCCCATTATGAGGGGTTCCCACCATCCCTGTGCTGAGTTCCCGGATCTGTACACCCGATGTGCCTATTATGAGGGGCTCCCACCATCCCTGTGCTGAGTTCCCGGGTCTGTACACCCGCTGTGCCCATTATGAGGGGTTCCCACCATCCCTGTGCTGAGTTTCCGGGTCTGTACATCCGCTGTGCCCATTATGAGGGGCTCCCACCATCCCTGTGCTGAGTTCCCGGGTCTGTACACCCGCTGTGTCCATTATGAGGGGTTCCCACCATCCCTGTGCTGAGTTCCCGGGTCTGTACACCCGCTGTGCCCATTATGAGGGGTTCCCACCATCCCTGTGCTGAGTTCCCGGGTCTGTACACCCGATGTGCCCATTATGAGGGGTTCCCACCATCCCTGTGCTGAGTTCCCGGGTCTGTACACCCGCTGTGCCCATTATGAGGGGTTCCCACCATCCCTGTGCTGAGTTCTCGGGTCTGTACACCCGCTGTGCCCATTATGAGGGGTTCCCACCATCCCTGTGCTGAGTTCCCGGGTCTGTACACCCGCTGTGCCCATTATGAGGGGTTCCCACCCTCCCTGTGCTGAGTTCCCGGGTCTGTACACCCGCTGTGCCCATTATGAGGGGTTCCCACCATCCCTGTGCTGAGTTCCCGGGTCTGTATACCCGCTGTGCCCATTATGAGGGGTTCCCACCATCCCTGTGCTGAGTTCCCGGGTCTATACACCCGCTGTGCCCATTATGAGGGGTTCCCACCATCCCTGTGCTGAGTTCCAGGGTCTGTACACCCGCTGTGCCCATTATGAGGAGTTCCCACCATCCTTGTGCTGAGTTCTCAGGTCTGTACACCCGCTGTGCCCATTATGAGGGGTTCCCACCATCCCTGTGCCGAGTTCCCGGGTCTGTACACCCGCTGTGCCCAATATGAGGGGTTCCCACCATCCCTGTGCTGAGTTCCCGGGTCTGTACACCCGCTGTGCCCATTATGAGGGGTTCCCACCATCCCTGTGCTGAGTTCCCGGGTCTGTACACCCGCTGTGCCCAATATGAGGGGTTCCCACCATCCCTGTGCTGAGTTCCCGGGTCTGTACACCCGCTGTGCCCATTATGAGGGGTTCCCACCATCCCTGTGCTGAGTTCCCGGGTCTGTACACCCGCTGTGCCCATTATGAGGGGTTCCCACCATCCCTGTGCTGAGTTCCCGGGTCTGTACACCCGCTGTGCCCATTATGAGGGGTTCCCACATCCCTGTGCTGAGTTCCCGGGTCTATACACCCGCTGTGCCCATTATGAGGGGTTCCCACCATCCCTGTGCTGAGTTCCCGGGTCTGTACACCCGCTGTGCCCATTATGAGGGGTTCCCACCATCCCTGTGCTGAGTTCCTGGGTCTGTACACCCGCTGTGCCCATTATGAGGGGTTCCCACCATCCCTGTGCTGAGTTCCCGGGTCTGTACACCCGCTGTGCCCATTATGAGGGGTTCCCACCATCCCTGTGCTGAGTTCCCGGGTCTGTACACCCGCTGTGCCCATTATGAGGGGTTCCCACCATCCCTGTGCTGAGTTCCCGGGTCTGTACACCCGCTGTGCCCATTATGAGGGGTTCCCACCATCCCTGTGCTGAGTTCCCGGGTCTGTACACCCGCTGTGCCCATTATGAGGGGTTCCCACCATCCCTGTGCTGAGTTCCCGGGTCTGTACACCCGCTGTGCCCATTATGAGGGGTTCCCACCATCCCTGTGCTGAGCTTCCGGGTCTGTACACCCGCTGTGTCCATTATGAGGGGTTCCCACCATCCCTGTGCTGTGTTTCCGGGTCTGTACACCCGCTGTGCCCATTATGAGGGGTTCTCACAATCCCTGTGCTGAGTTCCCGGGTCTATACACCCGCTGTGCCCATTATGAGGGGTTCCCTCCATCCCTGTGCTGAGTTCCCGGGTCTGTACACCCGCTGTGCCCATTATGAGGGGTTCCCACCATCCCTGTGCTGAGTTCCCGGGTCTGTACACCCGCTGTGCTCATTATCAGGGGTTCCCACCATTCCTGTGCTGAGTTCCCGGGTCTGTACACCCGCTGTGCCCATTATGAGGGGTTCCCACCATCCCTGTGCTGAGTTCCTGGGTCTGTACACCCGCTGTGCCCATTATGAGGGGTTCCCACCATCCCTGTGCTGAGTTCCCGGGTCTGTGCACATTATGAGGGGTTCCCACCATCCCTGTGCTGAGTTCCTGGGTCTGTACACCCGCTGTGCCCATTATGAGGGGTTCCCACCATCCCTGTGCTGAGTTCCCGGGTCTGTACATCCGCTGTGCCCATTATGAGGGGTTCCCACCATCCCTGTGCTGAGTTCCCGGGTCTCTACACCCGCTGTGCCCATTATGAGGGGTTCCCACCATCCCTGTGCTGAGTTCCCGGGTCTGTACACCCGCTGTGCCCATTATGAGGGGTTCCCACCATCCCTGTGCTGAGTTCCCGGGTCTGTACACCCGCTGTGCCCATTATGAGGGGTTCCCACCATCCCTGTGCTGAGTTCCCGGGTCTGTACACCCGCTGTGCCCATTATGAGGGGTTCCCACCATCCCTGTGCTGAGTTCCCGGGTCTCTACACCCGCTGTGCCCATTATGAGGGGTTCCCACCATCCCTGTGCTGAGTTCCCGGGTCTCTACACCCGCTGTGCCCATTATGAGGGGTTCCCACCATCCCTGTGCTGAGTTCCCGGGTCTGTACACCCGCTGTGCCCATTATGAGGGGTTCCCACCATCCCTGTGCTGAGTTCCCGGGTCTGTACACCCGCTGTGCTCATTATCAGGGGTTCCCACCATCCCTGTGCTGAGTTCCCGGGTCTGTACACCCGCTGTGCTCATTATCAGGGGTTCCCACCATCCCTGTGCTGAGTTCCCGGGTCTGTACACCTGCTGTGCCCATTATGAGGGGTTCCCACCATCCCTGTGCTGAGTTCTCGGGTCTGTACACCCGCTGTGCCCATTATGAGGGGTTCCCACCATCCCTGTGCTGAGTTCCCGGGTCTGTACACCCGCTGTGCCCATTTTGAGGGGTTCCCGCCATCCCGGTGCTGAGTTCCTGGGTCTGTACACCCGCTATGCCCATTATGAGGGGTCCCCACCATCCCTGTGCTGAGTTCCCGGGCCTGTACACCCGCTGTGCCCATTATGAGGGGTTCCCACCATCCCTGTGCTGAGTTCCCGGGTCTGTACACCCACTGTGCCCATTATGAGGGGTTCCCACCATCCCTGTGCTGAGTTCCCGGGTCTGTATACCCGCTATGCCCATTATGACGGGTCCCCACCATCCCTGTGCTGAGTTCCCGGGTCTGTACACCCGCTGTGCCCATTATGAGGGGTTCCCACCATGCCTGTGCTGAGTTCCTGGGTCTGTACACCCGCTGTGCCCATTATGAGGGGTTCCCACCATCCCTGTGCTGAGTTCCCGGGTCTGTACACCCGCTGTGCCCATTATGAGGGGTTCCCACCATCCCTGTGCTGAGTTCCTGGGTCTGTACACCCGCTGTGCCCATTATGAGGGGTTCCCACCATCCCTGTGCTGAGTTCCCGGGTCTGTACACCCGCTGTGCCCATTATAAGGGGTTCCCACCATCCCTGTGCTGAGTTCCCGGGTCTGTACACCCGCTGTGCCCATTATGAGAGGTTCCCACCATCCCTGTGCTGAGTTCCCGGGTCTGTACACCCGCTTTGCCCATTATGAGAGGTTCCCACCATCCCTGTGCTGAGTTCCCGGGTCTGTACACCCACTGTGCCCATTATGAGGGGTTCTCACCATCCCTGTGCTGAGTTCCTGGGTCTGTACACCCGCTGTGCCCATTATGAGGGGTTCCCACCATCCCTGTGCTGAGTTCCCGGGTCTGTACACCCGCTGTGCCCATTATGAGGGGTTCCCACCATCCCTGTGCTGAGTTCCCGGGTCTGTACACCCGCTGTGCCCATTATGAGGGGTTCTCACCATCCCTGTGCTGAGTTCCCGGGTCTGTACACCCGCTGTGCCCATTATGAGGGGTTCCCACCATCCCTGTGCTGAGTTCCTGGGTCTGTACACCCGCTGTGCCCATTATGAGGGGTTCCCACCATCCCTGTGCTGAGTTCCCGGGTCTGTACACCCGCTGTGCCCATTATGAGGGGTTCCCACCATCCCTGTGCTGAGTTCCTGGGTCTGTACACCCGCTGTGCCCATTATGAGGGGTTCCCACCATCTCTGTGCTGAGTTCCCGGGTCTGTATACCCGCTGTGCCCATTATGAGGAGTTCCCACCATCCCTGTGCTGTGCTCCTGGGTCTGTACACCTGCTGTGCCCATTATGAGGGGTTCCCACCATCCCTGTGCTGAGTTCCCAGGTCTGTACACCCGCTGTGCCCATTATGAGGAGTTCGCACCATCCCTGTGCTGAGTTCCCGGGTCTGTACACCCGCTGTGCCCATTATGAGGGGTTCCCACCATCCCTGTGCTGAGTTCCCGGGTCTGTACACCCGCTGTGCCCATTATGAGGAGTTCCCACCATCCCTGTGCTGAGTTGCCGGGTCTGTACACCCGCTGTGCCCATTATGAGGGGTTCCCACCATCCCTGTGCTGAGTTCCTGGGTCTGTACACTCGCTGTGCCCATTATAAGGGGTTCCCACCATCCCTGTGCTGAGTTCCCGGGTCTGTACACCCGCTGTGCCCATTATGAGGAGTTCCCACCATCCCTGTGCTGAGTTCCCGGGTCTGTACACCCGCTGTGCCCATTATGAGGGGTTCCCACCATCCCTGTGCTGAGTTCCCGGGTCTGTACACCCGCTGTGCCCATTATGAGGGGTTCCCACCATCCCTGTGCTGAGTTCCCGGGTCTGTACACCTGCTGTGCCTATTATGAGGGGTTCCCACCATCCCTGTGCTGAGTTCCCGGGTCTGTACACCCGCTGTGCCCATTATGAGGGGTTCTCACCATCCCTGTGCCGAGTTCCCGGGTCTGTACACCCGCTGTGCCCATTATGAGGGGTTCCCACCATTCCTGTGCTGAGTTCCCGGGTCTGTACACCCGCTCTGCCCATTATGAGGGGTCCCCACCATCCCTGTGCTGAGTTCCCGGGTCTGTACACCCGCTGTGCCCATTATGAGGGGTTCCCACCATCCCTGTGCTGAGTCCCTGGGTCTGTACACCCGCTGTGCCCATTATGAGGAGTTCCCACCATCCCTGTGCTGAGTTCCCGGGTCTGTACACCCGCTGTGCCCATTATGAGGGGTTCCCACCATCCCTGTGCTGAGTTCCCGGGTCTGTACACCCGCTGTGCCCATTATGAGGGGTTCCCACCATCCCTGTGCTGAGTTCCTGAGGGGTTCCCACCATCCCTGTGCTGAGTTCCCAGGTCTGTACACCCGCTGTGCCCATTATGAGAGGTTCCCACCATCCCTGTGCTGAGTTCCCGGGTCTGTACACCCGCTGTGCCCATTATGAGGGGTTCCCACCATCCCTGTGCTGAGTTCCCGGGTCTGTACACCCGCTGTGCCCATTATTTGAGGTTCCCACCATCCCTGTGCTGAGTTCCCGGGTCTGTACACCCGCTGTGCCCATTATGAGGGGTTCCCACCATCCCTGTGCTGAGTTCCCGGGTCTGTACACCCGCTGTGCCCATTATGAGGAGTTCCCACCATCCCTGTGCTGAGTTCCCGGGTCTGTACACCCGCTGTGCCCATTATAAGGGGTTCCCACCATCCCTGTGCTGAGTTCCCGGGTCTGTACACCCGCTGTGCCCATTATGAGGGGTTCCCACCATCCCTGTGCTGAGTTCCCGGGTCTGTACACCCGCTGTGCCCATTATGAGGAGTTCCCACCATCCCTGTGCTGAGTTCCCGGGTCTGTACACCCGCTGTGCCCATTATGAGGGGTTCCCACCATCCCTGTGCTGAGTTCCTGGGTCTGTACACCCGCTGTGCCCATTATGAGGGGTTCCCACCATCTCTGTGCTGAGTTCCCGGGTCTGTATACCCGCTGTGCCCATTATGAGGAGTTCCCACCATCCCTGTGCTGTGCTCCTGGGTCTGTACACCTGCTGTGCCCATTATGAGGGGTTCCCACCATCCCTGTGCTGAGTTCCCAGGTCTGTACACCCGCTGTGCCCATTATGAGGAGTTCGCACCATCCCTGTGCTGAGTTCCCGGGTCTGTACACCCGCTGTGCCCATTATGAGGGGTTCCCACCATCCCTGTGCTGAGTTCCCGGGTCTGTACACCCGCTGTGCCCATTATGAGGAGTTCCCACCATCCCTGTGCTGAGTTGCCGGGTCTGTACACCCGCTGTGCCCATTATGAGGGGTTCCCACCATCCCTGTGCTGAGTTCCTGGGTCTGTACACTCGCTGTGCCCATTATAAGGGGTTCCCACCATCCCTGTGCTGAGTTCCCGGGTCTGTACACCCGCTGTGCCCATTATGAGGAGTTCCCACCATCCCTGTGCTGAGTTCCCGGGTCTGTACACCCGCTGTGCCCATTATGAGGGGTTCCCACCATCCCTGTGCTGAGTTCCCTGGTCTGTACACCCGCTGTGCCCATTATGAGGGGTTCCCACCATCCCTGTGCTGAGTTCCCGGGTCTGTACACCTGCTGTGCCTATTATGAGGGGTTCCCACCATCCCTGTGCTGAGTTCCCGGGTCTGTACACCCGCTGTGCCCATTATGAGGGGTTCTCACCATCCCTGTGCCGAGTTCCCGGGTCTGTACACCCGCTGTGCCCATTATGAGGGGTTCCCACCATTCCTGTGCTGAGTTCCCGGGTCTGTACACCCGCTCTGCCCATTATGAGGGGTCCCCACCATCCCTGTGCTGAGTTCCCGGGTCTGTACACCCGCTGTGCCCATTATGAGGGGTTCCCACCATCCCTGTGCTGAGTCCCTGGGTCTGTACACCCGCTGTGCCCATTATGAGGAGTTCCCACTATCCCTGTGCTGAGTTCCCGGGTCTGTACACCCGCTGTGCCCATTATGAGGGGTTCCCACCATCCCTGTGCTGAGTTCCCGGGTCTGTACACCCGCTGTGCCCATTATGAGGGGTTCCCACCATCCCTGTGCTGAGTTCCTGAGGGGTTCCCACCATCCCTGTGCTGAGTTCCCAGGTCTGTACACCCGCTGTGCCCATTATGAGAGGTTCCCACCATCCCTGTGCTGAGTTCCCGGGTCTGTACACCCGCTGTGCCCATTATGAGGGGTTCCCACCATCCCTGTGCTGAGTTCCCGGGTCTGTACACCCGCTGTGCCCATTATTTGAGGTTCCCACCATCCCTGTGCTGAGTTCCCGGGTCTGTACACCCGCTGTGCCCATTATGAGGGGTTCCCACCATCCCTGTGCTGAGTTCCCGGGTCTGTACACCCGCTGTGCCCATTATGAGGAGTTCCCACCATCCCTGTGCTGAGTTCCCGGGTCTGTACACCCGCTGTGCCCATTATAAGGGGTTCCCACCATCCCTGTGCTGAGTTCCCGGGTCTGTACACCCGCTGTGCCCATTATGAGGGGTTCCCACCATCCCTGTGCTGAGTTCCCGGGTCTGTACACCCGCTGTGCCCATTATGAGGAGTTCCCACCATCCCTGTGCTGAGTTCCCGGGTCTGTACACCCGCTGTGCCCATTATGAGGGGTTCCCACCATCCCTGTGCTGAGTTCCCGGGTCTGTACACCCGCTGTGCCCATTATGAGGGGTTCCCACCATCCCTGTGCTGAGTTCCCGGGTCTGTACACCCGCTGTGCACATTATGAGGGGTTCCCACCATCCCTGTGCTGAGTTCCCGGGTCTGTACACCTGCTGTGCCCATTATGAGGGGTTCCCACCATCCCTGTGCTGAGTTCCCGGGTCTGTACACCCGCTGTGCCCATTATGAGGGGTTCCCACCATCCCTGTGCTGAGTTCCCGGGTCTGTACACCCGCTGTGCCCATTATGAGGGGTTCCCACCATCCCTGTGCTGAGTTCCCGGGTCTGTACACCCGCTGTGCCCATTATGAGGGGTTCTCACCATCCCTGTGCTGAGTTCCCGGGTCTGTACACCCGCTGTGCCCATTATGAGGGGTTCCCACCATCCCTGTGCTGAGTTCCCGGGTCTGTACACCCGCTGTGCCCATTATGAGGGGTTCCCACCATCCCTGTGCTGAGTTCCTGGGTCTGTACACCCGCTGTGCCCACTATGTGGGGTTCCCACCATCCCTGTGCTGAGTTCCCGGGTCTGTACACCCGCTGTGCCCATTATTAAGAGGTTCCCACCATCCCTGTGCTGAGTTCCTGGGTCTGTACACCCGCTGTGCCCATTATGAGGGGTTGCCACCATCCCTGTGCTGAGTTCCCGGGTCTGTACACCCGCTGTGCCCATTATGAGGGGTTCCCACCATCCATGTGCTGAGTTCCCGGGTCTGTACACCCGCTGTGCCCATTATGAGGGGTTCCCACCATCCCTGTGCTGAGTTCCCGGGTCTGTACACCCGCTGTGCCCATTATGAGGGGTTCTCACCATCCCTGTGCATAGTTCTCGGGTCTGTACACCCGCTGTGCCCATTATGAGGGGTTCCCACCATCCCTGTGCTGAGTTCCCAGGTCTGTACATCCGCTGTGCCCATTATGAGAGGTTCCCACAATCCCTGTGCTGAGTTCCCGGGTCTGTACACCCGCTGTGCCCATTATGAGGGGTTCCCACCATCCCTGTGCTGAGTTCCCGGGTCTGTACACCCGCTCTGCCCATTATGAGGAGTTCCCACCATCCCTGTGCTGAGTTCCCGGGTCTGTACACCTGCTGTGCCCATTATGAGGGGTTCCCACCATCCTTGTGCCGAGTTCCCGGGTCTGTACACCCGCTGTGCCCATTATGAGGGGTTCTCACCATCCCTGTGCTGAGTTCCCGGGTCTGTACACCCGCTGTGCCCATTATGAGGGGTTCCCACCATCCCTGTGCTGAGTTCCCGGGTCTGTACACCCGCTGTGCCCATTATGAGGGGTTCTCACCATCCCTGTGCCGAGTTCCCGGGTCTGTACACCCGCTGTGCCCATTATGAGGGGTCCCCACCATCCCTGTGCTGAGTTCCCGGGTCTGTACACCCGCTGTGCCCATTATGAGGGGTTCCCACCATCCCTGTGCTGAGTCCCTGGGTCTGTACACCCGCTGTGCCCATTATGATGGGTTCTCACCATCCCTGTGCCGAGTTCCCGGGTCTGTACACCCGCTGTGCCCATTATGAGGGGTTCCCACCATCCCTGTGCTGAGTTCCCGGGTCTGTACACCCGCTGTGCCCATTATGAGGGGTTCCCACCATCCCTGTGCTGAGTTCCCGGGTCTGTACACCCGCTGTGTCCATTATGAGGGGTTCCCACCATCCTTGTGCCGAGTTCCCGGGTCTGTACATCCACTGTGCCCATTATGAGGGGTTCCCACCATCCCTGTGCTGAGTTCCCGGGTCTGTACACCCGCTGTGCCCATTATGAGGGGTTCCCACCATCCCTGTGCTAAGTTCCTGGGTCTGTACACCCGCTGTGCCCACTATGAGGGGTTCCCACCATCCCTGTGCTGTGTTCCTGGGTCTGTACACCCGCTGTGCCCATTATGAGGGGTTCCCACCATCCCTGTGCTGAGTTCCCGGGTCTGTACACCCGCTGTGCCCATTATGAGGGGTTCCCACCATCCCTGTGCTGAGTTCCTGGGTCTGTACACCCGCTGTGCCCATTATGAGGGGTTCCCACCATCCCTGTGCTGAGTTCCCGGGTCTGTACACCCGCTGTGCCCATTATGAGGGGTTCCCACCATCCATGTGCTGAGTTCCCGGGTCTGTACACCCGCTGTGCCCATTATGAGGGGTTCCCACCATCCATGTGCTGAGTTCCCGGGTCTGTACACCCGCTGTGCCCATTATGAGGGGTTCCCACCATCCCTGTGCTGAGTTCCCAGGTCTGTACACCCGCTGTGCCCATTATGAGGGGTTCTCACCATACCTGTGCATAGTTCTCGGGTCTGTACACCCGCTGTGCCCATTATGAGGGGTTCCCACCATCCCTGTGCTGAGTTCCCAGGTCTGTACATCCGCTGTGCCCATTATGAGAGGTTCCCACAATCCCTGTGCTGAGTTCCCGGGTCTGTACACCCGCTGTGCCCATTATGAGGGGTTCCCACCATCCCTGTGCTGAGTTCCCGGGTCTGTACACCCGCTCTGCCCATTATGAGGAGTTCCCACCATCCCTGTGCTGAGTTCCCGGGTCTGTACACCTGCTGTGCCCATTATGAGGGGTTCCCACCATCCTTGTGCCGAGTTCCCGGGTCTGTACACCCGCTGTGCCCATTATGAGGGGTTCTCACCATCCCTGTGCTGAGTTCCCGGGTCTGTACACCCGCTGTGCCCATTATGAGGGGTTCCCACCATCCATGTGCTGAGTTCCCGGGTCTGTACACCCGCTGTGCCCATTATGAGGGGTTCCCACCATCCATGTGCTGAGTTCCCGGGTCTGTACACCCGCTGTGCCCCATTATGAGGGGATCCCACCATCCCTGTGCTGAGTTCCCGGGTCTGTACACCCGCTGTGCGCATTATGAGGGGTTCCCACCATCCCTGTGCTGAGTTCCCGGGTCTGTACACCCGCTGTGTCCATTATGAGGGGTTCCCACCATCCCTGTGCCGAGTTCCCGGGTCTGTACATCCGCTGTGCCCATTATGAGGGGTTCCCACCATCCCTGTGCTGAGTTCCCGGGTCTGTACACCCGCTGTGCCCATTATGAGGGGTTCCCACCATCCCTGTGCTGAGTTCATGGGTCTGTACACCCGCTGTGCCCATTATGAGGGGTTCCCACCATCCCTGTGCTGAGTTCCCGGGTCTGTACACCCGCTGTGCCCATTATGAGGGGTTGCCACCATCCCTGTGCTGAGTTCCCGGGTCTGTACACCCGCTGTGCCCATTATGAGGGGTTCCCACCATCCCTGTGCTGAGTTCCGGAGTCTGTACACCCGCTGTGCCCATTATGAGGGGTTCCCACCATCCCTGTGCTGAGTTCCCGGGTCTGTACACCCGCTGTGCCCATTATGAGGGGTTCCCACCATCCCTGTGCTGAGTTCCCGGGTCTCTACACCCGCTGTGCCCATTATGAGGGGTTCCCACCATCCATGTGCTGAGTTCCCGGGTCTGTACACCCGCTGTGCCCATTATGAGGGGTTCCCACCATCCCTGTGCTGAGTTCCCGGGTCTGTACACCCGCTGTGCCCATTATGAGGGGTTCTCACCATCCCTGTGCATAGTTCTCGGGTCTGTACACCCGCTGTGCCCATTATGAGGGGTTCCCACCATCCCTGTGCTGAGTTCCCAGGTCTGTACATCCGCTGTGCCCATTATGAGAGGTTCCCACAATCCCTGTGCTGAGTTCCCGGGTCTGTACACCCGCTGTGCCCATTATGAGGGGTTCCCACCATCCCTGTGCTGAGTTCCCGGGTCTGTACACCTGCTGTGCCCATTATGAGGGGTTCCCACCATCCATGTGCTGAGTTCCCGGGTCTGTACACCCACTGTGCCCATTATGAGGGGTTCCCACCATCCATGTGCTGAGTTCCCGGGTCTGTACACCCGCTGTGCCCATTATGAGGGGTTCCCACCATCCCTGTGCTGAGTTCCCGGGTCTGTACACCCGCTGTGCCCCATTATGAGGGGATCCCACCATCCCTGTGCTGAGTTCCCGGGTCTGTACACCCGCTGTGCGCATTATGATGGGTTCCCACCATCCCTGTGCTGAGTTCCCGGGTCTGTACACCCGCTGTGTCCATTATAAGGGGTTCCCACCATCCTTGTGCCGAGTTCCCGGGTCTGTACATCCGCTGTGCCCATTATGAGGGGTTCCCACCATCCCTGTGCTGAGTTCCCGGGTCTGTACACCCGCTGTGCCCATTATGAGGGGTTCCCACCATCCCTGTGCTGAGTTCATGGGTCTGTACACCCGCTGTGCCCATTATGAGGGGTTCCCACCATCCCTGTGCTGAGTTCCCGGGTCTGTACACCCGCTCTGCCCATTATGAGGGGTCCCCACCATCCCTGTGCTGAGTTCCCGGGTCTGTACACCCGCTGTGCCCATTATGAGGGGTTCCCACCATCCCTGTGCTGAGTTCCCGGGTCTGTACACCCGCTGTGCCCATTATGAGGGGTTCCCACCATCCCTGTGCTGAGTTCCCGGGTCTGTACACCCGCTGTGCCCATTATGAGGGGTTCTCACCATCCCTGTGCCGAGTTCCCGGGTCTGTACACCCGCTGTGCCCATTATGAGGGGTTCCCACCATCCCTGTGCTGAGTTCCCGGGTCTGTACACCCGCTATGCCCATTATGAGGGGTCCCCACCATCCCTGTGCTGAGTTCCCGGGTCTGTACACCCGATGTGCCCATTATGAGGGGTTCCCACCATCCCTGTGCTGAGTCCCTGGGTCTGTACACCCGCTGTGCCCATTATGAGGGGTTCCCACCATCCCTGTGCTGAGTTCCCGGGTCTGTACACCCGCTCTGCCCATTATGAGGGGTCCCCACCATCCCTGTGCTGAGTTCCCGGGTCTGTACACCCGCTGTGCCCATTATGAGGGGTTCCCACCATCCCTGTGCTGAGTTCCCGGGTCTGTACACCCGCTGTGCCCATTATGAGGGGTTCTCACCATCCCTGTGCCGAGTTCCCGGGTCTGTACACCCGCTGTGCCCATTATGAGGGGTTCCCACCATCCCTGTGCTGAGTTCCCGGGTCTGTACACCCGCTATGCCCATTATGAGGGGTCCCCACCATCCCTGTGCTGAGTTCCCGGGTCTGTACACCCGCTGTGCCCATTATGAGGGGTTCCCACCATCCCTGTGCTGAGTCCCTGGGTCTGTACATCCGCTGTGCCCATTATGAGGAGTTCCCACCATCCCTGTGCTGAGTTCCCGGGTCTGTACACCCGCTGTGCCCATTATGAGGGGTTCCCACCATCCCTGTGCTGAGTTCCCAGGTCTGTACACCCGCTGTGCCCATTATGAGAGGTTCCCACCATCCCTGTGCTGAGTTCCCGGGTCTGTTCACCCGCTTTGCCCATTATGAGGGGTTCCCACCATCCCTGTGCTGAGTTCCCGGGTCTGTACACCCGCTGTGCCCATTATGAGGGGTTCCCACCATCCCTGTGCTGAGTTCCCAGGTCTGTACACCCGCTGTGCCCATTATGAGAGGTTCCCACCATCCCTGTGCTGAGTTCCCGGGTCTGTTCACCCACTTTGCCCATTATGAGGGGTTCCCACCATCCCTGTGCTGAGTTCCCGGGTCTGTACACCCGCTGTGCCCATTATTTGAGGTTCCCACCATCCCTGTGCTGAGTTCCCGGGTCTGTACACCCGCTGTGCCCATTATGAGGGGTTCCCACCATCCCTGTGCTGAGTTCCCGGGTCTGTACACCCGCTGTGCCCATTATGAGGAGTTCCCACCATCCCTGTGCTGAGTTCCCGGGTCTGTACACCCGATGTGCCCATTATGAGGGGTTCCCACCATCCCTGTGCTGAGTTCCCGGGTCTGTACACCCGCTGTGCCCATTATGAGGGGTTCCCACCATCCCTGTGCTGAGTTCCTGGGTCTGTACACCCGCTGTGCCCATTATGAGGGGTTCCCACCATCTCTGTGCTGAGTTCCCGGGTCTGTAAACCCTCTGTGCCCCATTATGAGGGGATCCCACCATCCCTGTGCTGAGTTCCCGGGTCTGTACACCCGCTGTGCCCATTATAAGGGGTTCCCACCATCCCTGTGCTGAGTTTCCGGGTCTGTACACCCGCTGTGCACATTATGAGGGGTTCCCACCATCCCTGTGCTGAGTTTCCGGGTCTGTACACCCGCTGTGCCCATTATGAGGGGTTCTCACCATCCCTGTGCTGAGTTCCCGGGTCTGTACACCCGCTGTGCCCATTATGAGGAGTTCCCACCATCCCTGTGCTGAGTTCCCGGGTCTGTACATCCGCTGTGCCCATTATGAGGGGTTCCCACCATCCCTGTGCTGAGTTCCCGGGTCTGTACACCCGCTGTGCCCATTATGAGGGGTTCTCACCATCCCTGTGCATAGTTCTCGGGTCTGTACACCCGCTGTGCCCATTATGAGGGGTTCCCACCATCCCTGTGCTGAGTTCCCAGGTCTGTACATCCGCTGTGCCCATTATGAGAGGTTCCCACAATCCCTGTGCTGAGTTCCCGGGTCTGTACACCCGCTGTGCCCATTATGAGGGGTTCCCACCATCCCTGTGCTGAGTTCCCGGGTCTGTACACCCGCTGTGCCCATTATGAGGGGTTCTCACCATCCCTGTGCATAGTTCTCGGGTCTGTACACCCGCTGTGCCCATTATGAGGGGTTCCCACCATCCCTGTGCTGAGTTCCCAGGTCTGTACATCCGCTGTGCCCATTATGAGAGGTTCCCACAATCCCTGTGCTGAGTTCCCGGGTCTGTACACCCGCTGTGCCCATTATGAGAGGTTCCCACCATCCCTGTGCTGAGTTCCCGGGTCTGTACACCCGCTGTGCACATTATGAGGGGTTCCCACCATCCCTGTGCTAAGTTCCCGGGTCTGTACACCCGCTGTGCCCATTATGAGGGGTTCCCACCATCCCTGTGCTGAGTTCCCGGGTCTGTACACCCGCTGTGCCCATTATGAGGGGTTCCCACCATCCCTGTGCTGAGTTCCCGGGTCTGTACACCCGCTGTGCACATTATGAGGGGTTCCCACCATCCCTGTGCTGAGTTCCCGGGTCTGTACACCCGCTGTGCCCATTATGAGGGGTTCCCACCATCCCTGTGCTGAGTTCCCGGGTCTGTACACCCGCTGTGCCCATTATGAGGGGTTCCCACCATCCCTGTGCTGAGTTCCCGGGTCTGTACACCCGCTGTGCCCACTATCAGGGGTTCCCACCATTCCTGTGCTGAGTTCCCGGGTCTGTACACCCGCTGTGCCCATTATGAGGGGTTCCCACCATCCCTGTGCTGAGTTCCTGGGTCTGTACACCCGCTGTGCCCATTATGAGGGGTTCCCACCATCCCTGTGCTGAGTTCCCGGGTCTGTACACCCGCTGTGCCCATTATGAGGGGTTCCCACCATCCATGTGCTGAGTTCCCGGGTCTGTACACCCGCTGTGCCCATTATGAGGGGTTCCCACCATCCCTGTGCTGAGTTCCCGGGTCTGTACACCCGCTGTGCCCATTATGAGGGGTTCTCACCATCCCTGTGCATAGTTCTCGGGTCTGTACACCCGCTGTGCCCATTATGAGGGGTTCCCACCATCCCTGTGCTGAGTTCCCAGGTCTGTACATCCGCTGTGCCCATTATGAGAGGTTCCCACAATCCCTGTGCTGAGTTCCCGGGTCTGTACACCCGCTGTGCCCATTATGAGGGGTTCCCACCATCCCTGTGCTGAGTTCCCGGGTCTGTACACCCGCTGTGCCCATTATGAGGAGTTCCCACCATCCCTGTGCTGAGTTCCCGGGTCTGTACACCTGCTGTGCCCATTATGAGGGGTTCCCACCATCCTTGTGCCGAGTTCCTGGGTCTGTACACACGCTGTGCCCATTATGAGGGGTTCTCACCATCCCTGTGCTGAGTTCCCGGGTCTGTACACCCGCTGTGCCCATTATGAGGGGTTCCCACCATCCATGTGCTGAGTTCCCGGGTCTGTACACCCGCTGTGCCCATTATGAGGGGTTCCCACCATCCCTGTGCTGAGTTCCTGGGTCTGTACACCCGATGTGCCCCATTATGAGGGGATCCCACCATCCCTGTGCTGAGTTCCCGGGTCTGTACACCCGCTGTGCCCATTATGAGGGGTTCCCACCATCCCTGTGCTGAGTTCCCGGGTCTGTACACCCGCTGTGTCCATTATGAGGGGTTTCCACCATCCTTGTGCCGAGTTCCCGGGTCTGTACATCCGCTGTGCCCATTATGAGGGGTTCCCACCATCCCTGTGCTGAGTTCCCGGGTCTGTACACCCGCTGTGCCCATTATGAGGGGTTCCCACCATCCCTGTGCTGAGTTCCTGGGTCTGTACACCTGCTGTGCCCATTATGAGGGGTTCCCACCATCCCTGTGCTGAGTTCCTGTGTCTGTACACCCGCTGTGCCCATTATGAGGGGTTCCCACCATCCCTGTGCTGAGTTCCCGGGTCTGTACACCCGCTGTGCCGATTATGAGGGGTTCCCACCATCCCTGTGCTGAGTTCCTGGGTCTGTACACCCGCTGTGCCCACTATGAGGGGTTCCCACCATCCCTGTGCTGAGTTCCCGGGTCTGTACACCCGCTGTGCCCATTATGAGGGGTTCCCACCATCCCTGTGCTGAGTTCCTGGGTCTGTACACCCGCTGTGCCCATTATGAGGGGTTCCCACCATCCCTGTGCTGAGTTCCCGGGTCTGTACACCCGCTGTGCCCATTATGAGGGGTTCCCACCATCCATGTGCTGAGTTCCCGGGTCTGTACACCCGCTGTGCCCATTATGAGGGGTTCTCACCATCCCTGTGCTGAGTTCCTGGGTCTGTACACCTGCTGTGCCCATTATGAGGGGTTCCCACCATCCCTGTGCTGAGTTCCCGGGTCTGTACACCCGATGTGCCCATTATGAGGGGTTCCCACCATCCATGTGCTGAGTTCCCGGGTCTGTACACCCGCTGTGCCCATTATGAGGGGTTCCCACCATCCCTGTGCTGAGTTCCCGGGTCTGTACACCCGCTGTGCCCCATTATGAGGGGATCCCACCATCCCTGTGCTGAGTTCCCGGGTCTGTACACCCGCTGTGCCCATTATGAGGGGTTCCCATCATCCCTGTGCTGAGTTCCCGGGTCTGTACACCCGCTGTGTCCATTATGAGGGGTTCCCACCATCCTTGTGCCGAGTTCCCGGGTCTGTACATCCGCTGTGCCCATTATGAGGGGTTCCCACCATCCCTGTGCTGAGTTCCCGGGTCTGTACACCCGCTGTGCCCATTATGAGGGGTTCCCACCATCCCTGTGCTGAGTTCCCGGGTCTGTACACCTGCTGTGCCCATTATGAGGGGTTCCCACCATCCCTGTGCTGAGTTCCTGGGTCTGTACACCCGCTGTGCCCATTATGAGGGGTTCCCACCATCCCTGTGCTGAGTTCCCGGGTCTGTACACCTGCTGTGCCGATTATGAGGGGTTCCCACCATCCCTGTGCTGAGTTCCCGGGTCTGTACACCTGCTGTGCCCATTATGAGGGGTTCCCACCATCCCTGTGCTGAGTTCCCGGGTCTGTACACCCGCTGTGCCCATTATGAGAGGTTCCCACCATCCCTGTGCTGAGTTCCTGGGTCTGTACACCCGCTGTGCCCATTATGAGGGGTTCCCACCATCCCTGTGCTGAGTTCCCGGGTCTGTATACCCGATGTGCCCATTATGAGGGGTTCCCACCATCCCTGTGCTGAGTTCCCGGGTCTGTACACCCGCTGTGCCCCATTATGAGGAAATCCCACCATCCCTGTGCTGAGTTCCCGGGTCTGTACACCTGCTGTGCCCATTATGAGGGGTTCCCACCATCCCTGTGCCGAGTTCCCGGGTCTGTACACCCGCTGTGCCCATTATGAGGGGTTCCCACCATCCCTGTGCTGAGTTCCTGGGTCTGTACACCCGCTGTGCCCATTATGAGGGTTTCCCACCATCCCTATGCTGAGTTCCTGGGTCTGTACACCCGCTGTGCCCATTATGAGGGGTTCCCACCATCCCTGTGCTGAGTTCCCGGGTCTGTACACCCGCTGTGCCCATTATGAGGGGTTCCCACCATCCCTGTGCTGAGTTCCCGGGTCTGTACACCTGCTGTGCCCATTATGAGGGGTTCCCACCATCCCTGTGCTGAGTTCCCGGGTCTCTACACCCGCTGTGCCCATTATGAGGGGTTCCCACCATCCCTGTGCTGAGTTCCCGGGTCTGTACACCCGCTGTGCCCATTATGAGGGGTTCCCACCATCCCTGTGCTGAGTTCCTGGGTCTGTACACCCGATGTGCCCATTATGAGGGGTTCCCACCATCCCTGTGCTGAGTTCCCGGGTCTCTACACCCGCTGTGCCCATTATGAGGGGTTCCCACCATCCCTGTGCTGAGTTCCCGGGTCTGTACACCCGCTGTGCCCATTATGAGGGGTTCCCACCATCCCTGTGCTGAGTTCCTGGGTCTGTACACCCGCTGTGCCCATTATGAGGGGTTCCCACCATCCCTGTGCTGAGTTTCCGGGTCTGTACACCTGCTGTGCCGATTATGAGGGGTTCCCACCATCCCTGTGCTGAGTTCCCGGGTCTGTACACCTGCTGTGCCCATTATGAGGGGTTCCCACCATCCCTGTGCTGAGTTCCCGGGTCTGTACACCCGCTGTGCCCATTATGAGAGGTTCCCACCATCCCTGTGCTGAGTTCCTGGGTCTGTACACCCGCTGTGCCCATTATGAGGGGTTCCCACCATCCCTGTGCTGAGTTCCCGGGTCTGTATACCCGATGTGCCCATTATGAGGGGTTCCCACCATCCCTGTGCTGAGTTCCCGGGTCTGTACACCCGCTGTGCCCCATTATGAGGAAATCCCACCATCCCTGTGCTGAGTTCCCGGGTCTGTACACCTGCTGTGCCCATTATGAGGGGTTCCCACCATCCCTGTGCCGAGTTCCCGGGTCTGTACACCCGCTGTGCCCATTATGAGGGGTTCCCACCATCCCTGTGCTGAGTTCCTGGGTCTGTACACCCGCTGTGCCCATTATGAGGGGTTCCCACCATCCCTGTGCTGAGTTCCCGGGTCTGTACACCTGCTGTGCCCATTATGAGGGTTTCCCACCATCCCTATGCTGAGTTCCTGGGTCTGTACACCCGCTGTGCCCATTATGAGGGGTTCCCACCATCCCTGTGCTGAGTTCCCGGGTCTGTACACCCGCTGTGCCCATTATGAGGGGTTCCCACCATCCCTGTGCTGAGTTCCCGGGTCTGTACACCTGCTGTGCCCATTATGAGGGGTTCCCACCATCCCTGTGCTGAGTTCCCGGGTCTCTACACCCGCTGTGCCCATTATGAGGGGTTCCCACCATCCCTGTGCTGAGTTCCCGGGTCTGTACACCCGCTGTGCCCATTATGAGGGGTTCCCACCATCCCTGTGCTGAGTTCCTGGGTCTGTACACCCGATGTGCCCATTATGAGGGGTTCCCACCATCCCTGTGCTGAGTTCCCGGGTCTCTACACCCGCTGTGCCCATTATGAGGGGTTCCCACCATCCCTGTGCTGAGTTCCCGGGTCTGTACACCCGCTGTGCCCATTATGAGGGGTTCCCACCATCCCTGTGCTGAGTTCCTGGGTCTGTACACCCGCTGTGCCCATTATGAGGGGTTCCCACCATCCCTGTGCTGAGTTTCCGGGTCTGTACACCCGCTGTGCCCATTATGAGGGGTTCCCACCATCCCTGTGCTGAGTTCCCGGGTCTGTACACCTGCTGTGCCCATTATGAGGGGTTCCCACCATCCCTGTGCTGAGTTCCCGGGTCTCTACACCCGCTGTGCCCATTATGAGGGGTTCCCACCATCCCTGTGCTGAGTTCCCGGGTCTGTACACCCGCTGTGCCCATTATGAGAGGTTCCCACCATCCCTGTGCTGAGTTCCCGGGTCTGTACACCCGCTGTGCCCATTATGAGGGGTTCCCACCATCCCTGTGCTGAGTTCCCGGGTCTGTACACCCGATGTGCCCATTATGAGGGGTTCCCACCATCCCTGTGCTGAGTTCCTGGGTCTGTACACCCGCTGTGCCCATTATGAGGGGTTCCCACCATCCCTGTGCTGAGTTCCTGGGTCTGCACACCCGCTGTGCCCATTATGAGGGGTTCCCACCATCCCTGTGCTGAGTTCCCGGGTCTGTACACCTGATGTGCCCATTATGAGGGGTTCCCACCATCCCTGTGCTGAGTTCCTGGGTCTGTACACCCGCTGTGCCCATTATGAGGGGTTCCCACCATCCCTTTGCTGAGTTCCTGGGTCTGTACACCCGATGTGCCCATTATGAGGGGTTCCCACCATCCCTGTGCTGAGTTCCTGGGTCTGTACACCCGCTGTGCCCATTATGAGGGGTTCCCACCATCCCTTGATTCATATTTTGCTAGAAATAGTTATGTATACAGTGGGGGGAAAATACCGATCGTCTCCCCTGCAGATGGTGTAGATTTGCCCCCTTCCATAGAAATGAAGGGTCTATAATTTTTATCATGGGTGTATTTTATATGATGGAGACAGAATATCAACCAAAACATCCAGAAACATCACAGGATACAAATGTTATAAATGGAGTAAAATAAGTATTTGATCCCCTTAGTAGTTGGTGGGGAAACCCTTGTTGGGAAGCACAGAGGTCAGACGTTTCTTGTAGGTGGTGATCAGGTTTCCACACATCTCAGGAGGGATTTTGGTATGGGGATGGGGGTGTGGTCAGGGGATAGGGGGGTGGTCTGGGGTGGGGGTTAGGGTGGTGATCAGGTTTCCACACATCTCAGGAGGGATTTTGGTCTGGGGATGGGGTCAGGGGATAGGGGGGTGGTCTGGGGGTGGGGGTGTGGTCAGGGGATAGGGGTGTGGTCTGGGGTGGGGGTTAGGGTGGTGATCAGGTTTCCACACATCTCAGGAGGGATTTTGCTCCTCTCTTCTTTACAGATCTTCTCTAAATCCTGAAGGTTTCTTGGCTGTTTCTTGGCAACTCGAAGTTTCAGCTCCTCCATACATTTTCTATAGGATTAAGGTCTGGAGACTGGCTAGGCCACTCCATGACCTACATGTGCTTCTTCCTGAGCCACTCCTTTGTTGCCTTGGCGGTATGTTTTGGGTCATTGTCATGCTGGAAGACCCATCCATGACCCATCTTCAGTGTTCTGTCTGAGGGAAGAAGGTTCTCATCCAAGATCTTACAATACGTGGCCCCGTCCATTGGCCCCCTAATGCGGCAAAGTCGGCCTGGACCTTTATCAGAGAAACACCCCAAAGCCTCATGTTTCCCCCTCCGTGTGACTGGAGGGATGGAGTTCTTAGGGTCATAGTCACCATTTTTCTTCCTCCAAACACGGCGAGTCGAGTTGATGCCAAAGAGGTGAATTTTGGTCTCATCTGACCACAGAACTTCCTCCCCCAATCCTCCTCTGAATCATTTAGATGTTCATTGGGGGACTTCAGACCTGTGTCTTCTTCAGGAGGAGGACTCGCCGTGTTTGGAGGAAGAAAAATGGTGACTATGACCCTAAGAACTCCATCCCTCCAGTCAGGGGGAAACATGAGGCTTTGGGGTGTTTCTCTGATAAAGGTCCAGGCCGACTTTGCCGCATTGAGGGGCCAATGGGCGGGGCCACGTATTGTAATATCTTGGATGAGAACCTTCTTCCCTCAGACAGAACACTGAAGATGGGTCATGGATGGTGTGACGGGAGTCACTTTGGGTGGGGGGTTTGTGCAACTCAGCTTCCCCGGACCCTCTTATGTGTAAATCACCCTGTGTCCAAGGGTGTGGGGGGGGGGGGTTGTGTCTCGGAGTTGGATATCTGTGTATCATGTGCTGGAAGAAAGTGAGTCTGCTGGTTTTTACCCCACACTGAAGTACGGCTGGTGACTGGGGGGGCTAAAGAGTCTTGGATAGTGCTGGTCTGGGACAGAGGAAGCATTGACGGCGGACATAGTCCTGTTGAGGACGAGGGGTCGTCACAGGTAGGTCTTCCAGCATGACAATGACCCAAAACATATCGCCAAGGCAACAAAGGAGTGGCTCAAGATGAAGCACATTAAGGTCATGGAGTGGCCTAGCCGGTCTCCAGACCTTAATCCTATAGAAAATGTATGGAGGGAACTGAAACTTCGAGTTGCCAAGAGAGACAGCCAAGAAATTACCTCTGTGCTTCCCAACAAGGGTTTCCCCACCAACTACTAAGGGGATCAAATACTTATTTTACTCACTGCATGTGATATATTGATTAGTATAGATGATATATTAATCAGGGTAAATTATATATTAATTGTTATAGATGATATATTGATTAGTATAGATTATATTGATAAGTATACAAGATATATTATTGATCAGGGTAAATGATATATTAATTGGTATAATGATATATTGATTAGTATAGATGCTATTGATAGGTAAAGATGATATGTTGATTAGTATAGATTATATATTGATAGGTATTGATGATATTGATGGGTATAGATAATATGTTGATTGGTAAAGATGATATATTGAGAGGTAAAGATGATATATTGATTAGTATAGATGATATTGATTAGTATAGATGATATTGATAGGTATAGATATATTGATAGTTAAAGATGATATGTTTATTGGTATAGATGATATATTGATAGATAAAGGTGATATATTGATAGGTATAGATGATATTGATAGGTATACATTATATATTGATAGGTATAGATGATATTGATAGATATTGATGATATGTTGATTTGTAAAGATGAAATATTGAGAGGTAAAGATGATTTCCTGACAGACTCCATGGCAGACTACGTGTGGGTTAACCCCGCCTCCTCTCCACAGCTATAGGACCCCATACCCATAAATTTGAGCTCACCTCCACAGACAGGTGTTCCTTTTCTATCCTCCTCACATGGACCCTTCATCATGCAATTCAGGTGCAGTCCAGGATGTCCGTCGGATTAGGTACAAGTTGTGCGGTGCACCCAGGGCCCAGCTATCAGCGGGCGAGTGGTTTCGGGCAGTTAATACCCCTATGGTGGAAGGGATGTGGCCCAGTGTACCAGGATGGACGAAGGATTGGCTGGCAAGGTCTGAAGATTTCTTCATTATGTACATGGCAGACCGTTTTTGTATGTATTTTGTCTGTTGTCTGTTCCCCCTCAGTGTCTTTGCGCCGTGTGTGGAACGCTTCTGCGTTCCAGGACGCCACTCTACTTCCTGCCTCCCGATCCGCCGTACGTCTGCGCATGTGCAGAGCCGCGGCGAAACCGAGGCTTGGTTTTCGCGCATGCGCGGTACGGCGGCGGGGTCAGAGGCCGCACAGGCGCAGTGAGTCGGTCCCCTCGGCGCATGCGCGCAGCGGGACCGGCCGTGACGTCACTACAGCGGGGAATTTAAACGCTGTGGAGCCCTGTACAGGTGGGATAACCTGTGGGCTTTGACGGCAGCATCCCGGAGCTCGGTTCTGCTGGGACAAGGTAGGCAACATCCTTTAGGTAGTTATGCAAGTGTCTCTTAAAGAGACAGTTAAAAAAAAAAAAAAAAAAATGAAAATGTTTTTCTTTTTTTTTTTTTTTCCGTGTTGCTTACTCTTGTCCTAGGTGGTCTCTGAGTTTGTGCGTTTGTCTTGCCTCATCATGGACTCTCCTTCACCGCCATGTGGCCAGCCCTCCCGCACAAGGTATGTGCGGAGTGGGTAAGGGGGTGGTGTCTTTTGTGCCTATCTGGTGGTTGCTAACGGTTACATCCTGCCCACCTTCCCCCTCCCTCTGTCTGTATTATCTCTTACAGCCCGGCAACTTCAGTTCATCGATCACAAGAAAGGGACCTTGCCAGGCCGCATCATCACTCATCATCCAGGTCTAGACGCGACACTACGTCTAGGACCCATCATCATAGGGGAAGTTCACATACCCCCTCTAGACATAGGAGATGTTCCCATTCCTCCTCTAGTCACCGCCACCACCGCGATGATCGCTCTGACCACAGAGCCTGTTGGGGATGCAAGACCAGAATCCCGGAGGGCAAATCGCTATGCGACCCATGTTATGCCCGAGCGGTTGGTGAGAAAGAGACGGAAAATCAAAACCTTGAGTCTCTTGTGAAACGTGTGGTACAGCAATCTATGAAAGAAATAGTTGCCCCCCACACAAGGAGCCAGTCCACCACCTTGTCTGGCTCCTTGGCTGACGAGGCCCAGGAGGATCCCGGCCAATTCCAGCCCCATGATTCCTCCCATTATTCCTCGCAAGACGAGATGGAGGGAGATGATTCTACGGTGGGATTCGACTACGCTTTAGTCTCTCCGCTGATCAAGGCAGTGAAGGAAACTTTGAAGTTGGAGGATACCACTGCCCCCCCAGAAAAACAAAGAAAACTGTTTAAACAACTGGGGAAAGAACGCTCCAATTTCCCACTTCCCTCTGAGCTGAAAGGAGTGTTTGAGGAAGAATGGAGCAAGGGAGATAAGAAGGTTTCCATGCTAAGCAAAACCTCTAGACTGTATCCCTTTAAATCGGAGGACGTCAAGCATCTGGAGAATGCTCCCCTCGTAGATGCAGCAGTAATGCGCCTAGCGAAGCATGTCACCTTCCCGCTAGATGACACCATATCATTTAAAGATGGTCTGGATCGGAAGATCGACCAGGACCTCAAAAGAATATATAGCCTGGCTGGAACGGCATGCAAACCAGCTTTAGCCCTTGCAGTGACCTCCAAAGCAATGGAGGCATGGGTGGAAAATGTAGACTCCGTTCTGAAAGGTGTCTCGGAAGAACTGGCTCAAAGTTCAGCAGTGCAAGAACTTAAGATGGCAGTCGCCTTTTTGGGGGAAGCTTCAATTGACCTCATCCGTTTACTGGCCAGATCGATGTTGTCCTCGGTCACGGCCAAACGAGCACTGTGGTTACGCCCCTGGCTTGCTGATCCAGCCTCCAAGCAGGCATGGTGCAAAATTCCCTTTGAAGGGACTTCATTGTTTGGGAACAAACTTGACAACGCCATTTCAAAAGCTACAGGCGGAAGGTCGGGTTTTCTTCCCCAGGACAGGCGCCAGTTTAATCAGAAAAAACCTCAACAGAGACGCAGTACAGAGCACTCGAGAGAGGCACGCTCCTATAAACCCGGACGGGATTTCAGGAGAAGCTGGAATTGGAACAGAGGCCAATCTTCTTTTCAAAAGTCCGGCAAGAAACAGACGCCCGGTGGGCGTGAACCAACCAAGTCTTTTTGAGATTGGGCCCACCCAGGCGGGTCGGGTAGGGGCTCGCCTACGTCTCTTCCGGCACGTCTGGGTGGCCTCGATCTCGGACTATTGGACCATCAAGACGGTCTCAACAGGTCACACATGGTCCTTCACCAAGATCCCTCCATGCAGACCAATGCAAACTTCACTTCCTCGGTCAGAGGAGAAACAACAAGTTCTTCTCTCATATGTGAATGTCCTGAAAGATCAAGCAGCAGTGGTGCCCGTCCCAAAGGATGAGGAATTCCAGGGGGTATACTCCCCCCTCTTCCTAGTACAAAAGAAGAACGGCTCTTGGCGTCCAGTCATAGATCTCACTTTCCTGAACAAGTACATAAAGCACGAGAAGTTCAAAATGGAGTCACTCTCAACCATCCAAAAAATAGTTCAACCAGGCGACTGGTTGATCTCAATAGATCTAAAAGACGTGTACTTTCATGTTCCGGTGGCAGAAAACTTTCACAAATATCTGCGGTTCCAGGTCGAACAAGAGCACTTACAATTTATTTGTCTTCCATTCGGGCTAACGACTTCTCCAAGAGTCTTTTCCAAGGTGCTGTTAGCAGTTGTGTCCCTTCTCAGAGTACAGGGTGTGCGCCTGTATCATTATCTGGACGATCTACTAGTACTGTCCCAAGACAAGCAGCAGCTGCTAGTCCACAAAGATCAGGTGATCTCTACCCTGTTGGAGTTCGGATGGCTCCTAAACCGGGAGGAGAGTCAGCTGGATCCGACCCAGCGCTTGGTCTATCTAGGAGCCCAGTTCGACACCATAGAGAACACCATCTCTCTTCCAGAAGAAAAAATACCGATCATTCGGGAAAGAATCTCCTTAGCTCTAGACTTCTCTCACCTAAGGGCATCACAGTGCCTGAAGATAATCGGCACGATGGTGGCCACATCCCCCATGGTCAAGTGGGCGATGTGGAGGCTTCGTCCTTTTCAATCCGGATTCCTCCAGCAATGGAAGACAGACGATCTCAATCAGCGGATCCGGATAACACAGTCAATGAGCAACAGTCTCCTCTGGTGGCTTCAAACCAAGAACTTGTCAACTTGCCACTCCCTTGCCCCCATCCATTGGGTGACTGTTACATCCGATGCCAGCAATGCGGGCTGGGGGGCACATTGTGGGGCAGAACTGGCTCAGGGCAAATGGGATGCCCGTCTCCACTCTCCAGGTTCGAACATTCTGGAACTGCGCGCGGCATGGTGCGCCCTTCAAGCCTTCTCCCACCTTCTGAAAGGGAAGTCGGTCCTACTCAAAATGGACAATACCACCGCTGTGGCATATGTGAAGAGACAAGGGGGCACTCGGAGCTCTGCCCTTCTCCAAGAGGTCGAGCCCATTATGACCTGGGCTCAGAGGAATCTGCTCAACTTAACAGCAGTCTTCATTCCAGGGGAGCAGAACATTCAAGCGGACTTCCTGTCACGCAGCATGCTAGACAACAACGAATGGTCTCTGCATCCACAAACCTTCAAGTGGATCCTATCGTTGGATTTCGATCCAGAGGTGGATCTGTTTGCATCCCCCTGCAATTACAAGATCGACAGATACTACACCCGAGCTCGGTACAATCAAGCCCTCGGAATAGATGCATTAACGAGTCAATGGGACTTCAACAGGGCATATGCCTTCCCTCCTCTTCCGATCATGCTAAAATTCCTACAGCGGCTTCAGTTGGAGAAAGTCGAGGTGGTAACAATAGCACCATACTGGCCGAGCAGACCTTGGTTTCCTCTCCTGAATCTAATGAGCTTCAGGGACCCGCTGCCTCTTCCTCTCAGGCCGGACCTTCTTTCTCAGGGGACGACCCTGCACCCCTGTCCAGCAATGCTGAGACTGATGGTCTGGTTTTTGAGAGGGAGAGGCTAGAGTCTCTTGGGTGTGCTTCAGGGGTAATCTCTACCATTATGAGCTCCAGAAAGTCCAACACAAATAAAACTTACAATAGAATCTGGGCCAGATTTGTCAGCTTCACGACTACTGCAGGAAAGTCATCTAGAAACCCTAGTGTTCAAGACATCTTGAGTTTTCTCCAATCAGGCTTAGACCTGCCTTTATCGATTAGTTCCCTCAGGGTACAAGTATCAGCCTTATCAGCTTTTTCGGGAACGTCATGGGCAACTCATCCCCTGGTTCAACAGTTCTTTCGGGGGGCATCGAGAATCAGGCCTCAGAGGAAACCTAGATTCCCCAAATGGGATCTTCCACTCGTCCTTGATGCTCTTTCAGCACTCAACAACAAGGATCTTTCTGTTAAGGACTTATCAATCAAACTGGCCTTTCTAGTGGCCATTACTTCAGCCAAAAGGGTTTCAGAAATAAGCTTCCTGGGTTGTCAAGAACCCTTTTTGACTTTCTTCCCGGACCGAGTGGTCCTTATTCCCATGCTTGGGTCAAAACCAAAGGTCACATCAGTTTTTCACGAAAACCAAGAAATAGTCCTTCCTACTTTCGATTCTCCAGATTCAGCAGATGCTCATCCCTTGGATGTAGGTGAGACTCTGAAAGAATACTTGTGAGTTACTTCATCTTTTAGAAGCTCGAACTACCTGTTCTTGTTACACACCGGTAGCAACAAAGGCAAGAGGGCTTCTTCCAGAACAATAGCAGCCTGGATCGTCCAATCTATTCAACAGGCTTGCAGGGCAAAGGGCTTGGCTCCTCCAGAGGCGGTGACGGCTCATTCCACCAGGGGCATGGCAGCCTCATGGGCAGCAGCTCGACACGTGGCTCCTGAAGTGATATGCAAGGCAGCTTCGTGGTCTTCTATTCATACATTTATGTCTCATTATTGTATTGAGCCTGCTTCCCTTTCCTCTGTTAATTTTGGTCGAAAAATCCTGTCAGTTGACGGGAAAGATTAAAATATTTTTTGTTCAGCATACCCTCCCGTGTGGTTTGGCTAGTTATTTCCCACACGTAGTCTGCCATGGAGTCTGTCAGGAAAACGGAAAATTTATTACCAAATACTTACCGTAATTTTCCTTTCCTGATAGACTCCATGGCAGACGGAGTTCCCACCCATGAATTAAAAATATGAAAGTTGAAATTTGAGTCGGCTAGTTACGGAACACCTGTCTGTGGAGGTGAGCTCAAATTTATGGGTATGGGGTCCTATAGCTGTGGAGAGGAGGCGGGGTTAACCCACACGTAGTCTGCCATGGAGTCTATCAGGAAAGGAAAATTACGGTAAGTATTTGGTAATAAATTTTCCGTTATATTGATTAGTATAGATGATATGGATAGGTAAAGATGATATGTTGACTGGTATAGATGATATAATTTGTATAGATGATATATTGATCAGGTAAATTATATATTGATTGATATAGATGATATTGATAGGTGTACATTATATATTGATAGGTATAGATATATTGATAGGTAAAGATGATATGTTTATTGGTATAGATGATATATTGATAGCTAAAGGTGATATATTGATAGATATTGATGATATGTTGATTTGTAAAGATGAAATATTTAGAGGTAAAGATGATATATTGATTAGTATAGATGATATATTGATTAGTATAGATGATATGGATAGGTAAAGATGATATGTTGACTGGTATAGATGATATAATTTGTATAGATGATATATTGATCAGGTAAATTATATATTGATTGATATAGATGATATATTGATAGGTGAAGATGATATATTGATCAGGTAAATGATATATTGATTGGTATAGATCAGTGTTTCTCAACTCCAGTCCTCAAGGCGCACCAACAGGTCATGTTTTCAGGCTTTCCAATATTTTGCACAGGTGATTTGATCAGTTTCACTGCCTTAGTAATTACCACAGCCATTTCATCTGGGGGAAATCCTGAAAACACGACCTGTTGGGGCGCCTTGAGGACTGGAGTTGAGAAACACTGGTATAGATGATATATTGATTGGTATAGATGATATATTGATAGGTAAAGATAATGTATTGATCGGTGTGTCATGGCACATAAGATGATTGAATATTATCTCCTTCTCTCTCTCCGGCAGCCGCTATGACCCAGACAGCGGACACGACTCGGGAGCAGAAGACGCCACAATGGATGTGTCTCCATCCTTCTGCTTCCTGACGATCGGCATGGGCAAGATTCTGCAGCCGCACGGCTCTCCGCCCACCTCCCGGGACCCCACCGGATGTACCATGCCCCTCCCCCCACGCCTGGGCGTCTACCTCGACTACGAGAAGGGCCGCGTGGGTTTCTTCGACGCTGTGTCCCACCGCGGCCTGTGGGAGGGCAGCGTGGACTGTTCGGGCCCCGTGTGCCCCGCGTTCTGCTTCATCGGCGGCGGGGCCCTCCAGCTGCAGGAACTGGTCACCATCAAACACGAGCGCAAGGTGACGATAAGCGGCTTCAGCAAAGCGGAGTGACCCCATAGACGAGCATAGAGGGAGAGGCCGAGTCACTGAGTGCCCTCTGGGGGGGCAAACCCGCAGCCCTTTGTGCCCATCCAACCTAGCACAAGACATGGCCGCCAGGGCGCCCGACCGCCAACACCCACCAGGGGCGCGCTCTGCGGTTCAAGATCGGAACGAAGCCAAGACAGATGGACTAGGAAGGGTTCGATGTGCCACACAATGCATCATGGGAGCGCGTGCATTCACCGTCTTCGTCTGATCGCCCTTCTGTCCCCCTCAATCTGGGCTGGACCCACTGTGACCCCCCCGACCCCCAGTAACAGGGTTACACCCCTCCCCTTCCCCAGTCCCAGCGCAGTCCTTTATCGCCAATGATTTTTACGCACTTTTTAGTTGAGAGAAAACTTTTTGTAGGGAACGTCTTCCCTTTTCTATGTGTATGTGACCTGCACAGGATGAACATGACACACGCATGCGCACACACTCACACACACGCATGCAGATCGTGAGCCCCGCCGGTGCCCCGCCCCCCCCCCCCCCCCCCCCTCGGCTGCTCCTCAGCGCTATGCATGTTCCCGGGTACAGAGGGAATAGCCAATCACGCATCTCTGCCTTCATCCTTCACTCCGCCCTCTCAATCCACCACTGAGAGGAGCACGCTGACATCCCCTGAGGGCACGAGGGGCGGAGATCCTCGGGGGCGGGGCTCCCTGACATTCATCACCAGTTATACACACACAAGTAATAGGTAGTACATTGCAGACGGTGACGGCTCTGTGTAGTAGACGGACAGATGATAATAAAGAGGAATGTGAAATATCTGCACCTGATTGGTTGTTTTTTTTTATTTGTCTGGAGGTAGGAGGGGCTTCCTCATCCCAGAGCTCCTCTGTTTATGGGGGAAGGGAGTAAAACTATTATTATTTATACTCATTACAGAGGGGAAAATAACGATCGTCTCCCCTGCAGAGTGTGTAAGTTTCCCCCTTACATAGAAATGAAGGGTCTATAATTTTTATCATCGGTGTATTTTATATGACGGAGACAGAATATCAACCAAACATCCAGAGACATCACATGATACAAATGTTATAAATGGAGTAAAATAAGTATTTGATCCCCTTAGTAGTTGGTGGGGAAACCCTTGTTGGGAAGCACAGAGGTCAGACGTTTCTTGTAGGTGGTGACCAGGTTTCCACACATCTCACGAGGGGGTGTGGTCCAGGGGTGGGGGTGTGGTCAGGGGATAGGGGTGTGGTCTGGGGTGGGGGGTGGTCTGGGGGTGTGGTCAGGGGATAGGGGGTGGTCTAGGGGTGGGGGTGAGGTCAGGGGATAAGGGGGTGGTCTGGGGGTGGGGATTAGGGTTGGTGATCAGGTTTCCACATCTCAGGAGGGATTTTGCTCCTCTCTTCTTTAGAGATCGTCTCTAAATCCTGAAGGTTTCTTGGCTGTCGCTTGGCAACTCGAAGTTTCAGCTCCCTCCATACATTTTCTATAGGATTAAGGTCTGGAGACTGGATAGGCCACTCCATCACCTTAATGTGCTTCTTCTTGAGCCACTCCTGTGTTGCCTTGGCGGTATGTTTTGGGTGATTGTCATGCTGGAAGACCCGTCCATGACCCATCTTCAGTGTTCTGTCTGAGGGAAGAAGGTTCTCATCTAAGATCTTACAATATGTGGCCCCGCCCATTGGCCCCTCAATGCGGCAAAGTCGGCCTGGACCTTTATCAGAGAAAGACCCCAACGCCTCATGTTTCCCCCTCCGTGGGACTGGAGGGATGGAGTTCTTAGGGTCACAGTCACCATTTTTCTTCCTCCAAACACGGCGAGTCCTCCTCCTGAGGAAGACACAGGTACAGCCCGTCTGAAGTCTTCCAATGAACATCTAAATGATTCAGAGGAGGATTGGGGGAGAAAGTTCTGAGGTCAGATGAGACCAAAATTCAGCTCTTTTGCATCAACTCGACTCGCCATGTTTGGAGGAAGAAAAATGGTGACTGTGACCCTAAGAACTCCATCCCTCCAGTCACACGGAGGGGGAAACATGAAGCTTTGGGGTGTTTCTCTGATAAAGGTCCAGGCCGACTTTGCCGCATTGAGGGGCCAATGGGCAGGGCCATGTATTGTAAGAACTTGGAGGAGAACCTTCTTCCCTCAGCCAGAACACTGAAGATGGGTCATGGATGGGTCTTCCAGCATGACAATGACCCAAAACATACCGCCAAGGCAACAAAGGAGCGGCTCAGGAAGAAGAACATGAAGGTCATGGAGTGGCCTAGCCAGCAGGGCCGGATTAACATAGGGGCTATTGGAGCTGCAGCTCCAGGCCCCTTCCCCAAGATAGGCCCATTTGCCCAAAAAAAAAAAATCTCAAAAAAATCTCAAAAAAAAAAGATCGACTTCGAGGATTGTAGCTCGGCGACCAGGGCCCACATAGACCCCATATTTGGGGGGTATTTAGATGAAGACCCACCCCACCACTGATCAAAATATGGGGCTACTATCATTTATGGTTCCAGAGATACGGGGCTGCTTGCGCAGCCTGTCAGAAGCTATATACAGAACGGCCAGTTTAAATACAAGCTGACACACTCTGCAGCAGAGAGGATGAGCTCACAGTGCTTATCATAATTATTTGTATATCACTAAGACTGCTTTCACACTATGCCGCTCCGAGCGTTGGCGGTAAAATAGCGGTAAAGCGCTGCTATTTTACCGTCGGGTTTGTGGCACATTTCGGCCGCTAGCGGGGCGCTTTTAACCCCCGCTAGCGACCGAGAAAGGGTAAAAACCGCCCGAGATGCGCCGCTACAGCGGCGTATTGCCGGCGGTACGGCGGTGCTGCCCATTGATTTCACCGCTCCTAATGCGCTCCAAAGAAGTTGCTGGCAGGACTTTTTCTGACGCCCTGCCAGCGCACCGCTCCAGTGTGCAAGCCCTCGGGCTTTCACACTGGAGTGAATAGAGCAGCTGTTTAAGGGCAGATTGCAGGCGCCATTTTTAACGCTATAGCGCCTGCAAAACGCCCTCAGTGTGAAAGGGGTCTTATAGTAATTAACCCCTTGCCACTTAGGCCAATTCTGACACTTCTCTCCTACATGTAAAAATCATCATTTGTTTTTTGCTAGAAAATTACTCAGAACCCTCAAATATTATATATATTGTTTTAGCAGACACCCTATGGAATAAAATGGTGGTCTTTGCAACTTTTTATATTACACGGTATTTGCGCAACAATTTTTCAAACGTGTTTTTTTTGGAAAGAAACTGTTTCATTCATAAAAAAAAAAACACTAAAGTTAGCACGATTTGTTTTTGTATACTAAGCGATGCTTTCATTTTTTTTACAGGTTACATGTTTAGAGTTACAGAGGAGGTCTAGTGCTAGAATTATTGTTCTCGCTCTAACGATCGTGGCGTATGTAACCTGTGTGTATCTGGCTCTGATACTAGCCAGGGCCTACCCAGCCACTGACAAGTATCTCTCCCCAGCCTGTCCCCACACACCCTCTCACCTGCTGACCTGTGGATGGGGGAATCACTCCTGCAGTGTTATTGTGTTCTGCCTGCGAATACAATGATCAGTGTTGCTAACTATAGCTGGCAGCACTGATTGTTTTGGGAAAAACCTGACAGGCTGGTTGTACTCAAGTCAGATAATAGATTGACTTGTGAAAAACCAGCTAGCCCATACATAGATCGACTATGGCTGGTCTCTGCTTAATTGGCGTAATTTCAATCCATGTATGGCTCGCTTAACCACTACGCAGTCCCTAAACATCCTTCCACAAACCTTTACATTTTTCCTTCCCAGATTCCCTTCTTCTCCCTCACCTGTACATACTCTCCACACTTCTCTCCTGTACATACTGCTCACTGTCATACCCTCCACACTTCTCTCCTATACATAGTGCCCACTGTCATACCCTACACACTCCTCTCCTGTACATTGTGCTTGTTGTCATACACGTCTCTCCTGTACATAGTGCCCACTGTCGTACTTTCCACACTCCTCTCCTGTACGTACAGCTCACTGTCATACCCTCCACAATCCTCTCCTATACATAGTGCCCACTGTCATACCCTCCACACTCTTCTCCTGTACATACTGCTCACTGTCTTACCCTCCACACTCATTTAATGTACCTACTGCTCAGTATCATACTGTCTACACTCCTCTCCTGTACATACTTCTCACTGTCATACCCTCCACACTCCTCTCCTGTACATACTGCCCACATTCATAAACTCCTCTATTGTACATAGTGCCGACTGTCATACCCTCCACACTCCTCTCCTGTGCATACTGCCCACTATCATACCCTCCACACTCCTCTCCTGTACATACTGCCCCCATTATACCCTCCACACCCCTCTCCTGTACATACTGCCCACTATCATACCATCCACACTCCTCTCCTGTACATACTGTAACCCAACCTTACCCTCCACACTCCTATCCTGTACATACAGTAACCTAACCTTACCCTTCACACTCCTCTCCTGTACATACTGCCAACTATCTTTCTCTCCACATTCCTCTCCTGTACATACTGCCCCAATCATACCCTCCACATTCCTTTCCTGTATATACTGCCCACTGTTATACCCTCTAAACTTCTCTACTATACATAGTGCCCACTGTTATACCCTCCACACCTCTATCCTGTACATACTGCCCACTGTCATATCCTCCCCACTCTTCACTGCCATACCCTCCGCACTTCTCTCCTATACATAGTGCCCACTGTCATACCCTCTACACTTCTCTTCTGTACATACTGCTCACTGTCTTACCCTCACACTCATCTCATGTACATACTGCTCAGTATCATATTGTCCACACTCCTCTCCTGTACATACTGCCCACTTTCATAAACTCCTCTATTGTACATAGTGCCGGCTGTCATACCCTCCACACTCCTCTCCTTTACATACTGCTCGCTCTCATACCCTCCACATTCCTTTCCTGTACATACTACCCACTGTCATACCCTCCACACTCCTCTCCTGTACATACTGCCCCCATTATACCCTCCACACCCCTCTCCTGTACATACTGCCCACTATCATACCATCCACACTCCTCTCCTGTACATACTGTAACCCAACCTTACCCTTCACACTCCTCTCCTGTACATACTGCCAACTATCTTTCTCTCCACCAGGGATGAGCCGAACACCCCCCTGTTCGGTTCACACCAGAACCTGCGAACAGACAAAATGTTCGTGTAAACTTTAGAACCCTATTAAATACAATGGACTCGAACGTTCGAAATCTAAAGTGTTAATTATAAAGGCTAATATGCAAGTTATTGTCCTAAAAAGTGTTTGGGGACCGGGGTCCTGCCCCAGGGGACATGTATCAATGCAAAAAGAAGTTTTAAAAACGGCCGTTTTTTCGGGAGCGGTGATTTTAATAATGCTTAAAATGAAAAAATAAAAGTGAAATATTCCTTTAAATTTCGTACCTGGGGGGTGTGTATGATATGCATGTAAAGTGGCGCATGTTTCCCGTGCTTAGAACTGTCCCTGCACAAAGTGTCATTTTTGAAAAAAAAGTCATTTAAAACTGACTCGCGGCTATTAATGAATTGTCGGCTCCCGGCAATACATACAAAAGTCATTGATAAAAAAAAAAAAAAAAGCGTGGGGGTTCCCCAGAATTCCATTACCAGGCCCTTCAGGTCTGGAATGGATATTAAGGGGAACCCCGCCGCAAATTTTAAAAAAAATGACGTGGGGTTCCCCCAAATATCCATTCCAGGCCCTTCAGATCTGGCATGGATTTTAAGGGGAACTCCACCCCAAATTTAAAAAAAAAAATGGCGTGGAGTCCCCCTAAAAATCCATACCAGACCCCTTATCCGAGCACGCAACCTGGCCGGCCGCAGGGGAAAAGGGGGGGACGAGAGAGCGGCCCCCCCTCCCTCCTGAACCGTACCAAGCCACATGCCCTCAACATGGGGAGGATGTCCCCATGTTGATGGGGACAAGGGCCTCATCCCCACAACCCTTGCCCGGTGGTTGTGGGGGTCTGCGGGCGGGGGGCTTATCGGAATCTGGAAGACCCCTTTAACAAAGGGGACCCCCAGATCCCGGCCCCCCCCCCTATGTGAACATGAGTTCGACTCGAACTCGAAGCTCATCCCTACTCTCCACATTCCTCTCCTGTACATACTGCCCCAATCATACCCTCCACATTCCTTTCCTGTATATACTGCCCACTGTCATACCCTCTACACTTCTCTTCTATACATAGTGCCCACTGTTATACCCTCCACACCTCTATCCTGTACATACTGCCCACTGTCATATCCTCCCCACTCTTCACTGTCATACCCTCCACACTTCTCTCCTATACATAGTGCCCACTGTCATACCCTCTACACTTCTCTTCTGTACATACTGCTCACTGTCTTACCCTCCACACTCCTCTCCTGTACATACTGCCCACTTTCATAAACTCCTCTATTGTACATAGTGCCGGCTGTCATACCCTCCACACTCCTCTCCTTTACATACTGCTCGCTCTCATACCCTCCACATTCCTTTCCTGTACATACTGCCTATTGTCATACCCTCCCCACTCCTCTCCTGTACATACTGCCCACTGTCATACCCTCCACACTCTTCTCCTGTACATACTGCTCACTGTCTTACCCTCCATACTCATTTAATGTACATACTGCTCAGTATCATACTGTCTACACTCCTCTCCTGTACATACTGCTCACTGTCATACCCTCCACACTCCTCTCCTGTACATACTGCCCACATTCATAAACTCCTCTATTGTACATAGTGCCGACTGTCATACCCTCCACACTCCTCTCCTGTACATACTGCCCCCATTATACCCTCCACACCCCTCTCCTGTACATACTGCCCACTATCATACCATCCACACTCCTCTCCTGTACATACTGTAACCCAACCTTACCCTCCACACTCCTCTCCTGTACATACTGTAACCTAACCTTACCCTTCACACTACTCTCCTGTACATACTGCCAACTATCTTTCTCTCCACATTCCTCTCCTGTACATACCACCCCCATCATACCCTCCACATTCCTTTCCTGTACATACTGGCCACTGTCATACTCTCCACACTCCTCTTCTGTACATACTGCCCACTTTCATACCCTCCACACTCCTCTCTGGTACATACCACCCTCTGTCATACCCTCCACACTCCTCTGCTGTGCATGCTGCCCACTGCCATACCCTCCACACTCCTCTCCTGTACATAGTGCCCACTGCTAGACCCTCCACATTCCTCTCCATTACCTGCACATACTTCCCAGGTTTATACCGTCCGATCACTGCACTGTGATCAATCCGGTGGGTCCTGGGTGCTTCCATTTTCACCCGGTTTTCCTTCTGGGTTCTGTGCCTTCGGTTACTTGCCTTGGCTGGGCTGCGTTGATGTCATTCCCATGCATGCTCATGCGCATCCTCTCTCTCTCATCCCCCCTTTCTCTCTCATCCTCCCTCCCTTACCCCTCACTCCTCTCTCATCCTCTCTCTCTCTCTCATCCTCCCTCTCTCTCTTTAATTTAATTTGTTATAACAAAAAAATTGTTTGCATATTTATTTATTTATTATTTATAAAAGGCCCACCAAAATCCTCAGCACCAGGCCCATGATGTTCTTAATCTGGCCCTGCTAGCCAGTCTCCAGACCTTAATCCTATAACGGAAAATTTATATCAAATACTTACCGTAATTTTCCTTTCCTGGTGGACTCCATAGCAGCCTACGTGTGGGTTAATCCCGCCCCTCATACCTCATAGGACCCTTCTCCCATAAATCTTTGCTCTGGGCCAGAGGCCGTGTTCCATAATTTAGCCTACTCCAGCCACTGGGAGGGAACGCCTGCTGCCATGGAGTCCATCAGGAAAGGAAAATTACGGTAAGTATTTGATATAAATTTTCCGTTTTCCTGACAGACTCCATGGCAGCCTACGTGTGGGAAATAACTAGCCATACACACCCGGGTGGGCAGAGTGCTGGACAAAAGAAAAAAGGTTTAATTGGCACCATCAACAGACAAGATACGTAAACCACTACGCAGTAGTGTGCCATGAACGTGTTAATTGAAGACCACAAGGCCACCTTGCAAATAACTTCTGGAGGCACGTGACGTGATGCCGCCCATGATGAAGACACTTCTAGTTGAGTGAGCAGTCACCGCTTCTGGAGGCGCCAAGCCCTTGGCTTTATAGGCCCACTGAATGGCCTGAACAATCCATGCTCCGATAGATCTGGAAGAGGCACGCATTCCCTTATACTTCCTGTGAAAAGAACGAGCAGGTGGTCAGTCTGACGGAAAGAAGCTGTAGCTTCAAGATACTGACTCAGAGCTTTTCCAACATCTAAGGGATAAACACTGGAATCCTTGGTAAATCTGAACGTTGGAAGAGCAATCTCCTGATTGTCATGAAACACAGATGCCACTTTGGGGTTTGAACCCAACATAGGAATTAAAAAGTTTAGAAATGGCTCCTTGTATCCCTGAGAGCTGATTTCAGAGACCCTCTTGGCCGATGTTATAGCCACCAAGAAGACAACTATTAGAGAGAGTCATTTGACAGAAGATTGATCTTCATGTTCCAACTCTCTACCCAAGAAAAAATCCAGGACAAGGGGAAGATCCCAATTAGAAAAACTTGGCTCTGAGGTCTGAGCCTTATTGCTCCTCTGAAAAACTACTGAGTAAGAGGGTGTCTAGCCCAGGAAACACCCGTAAAGGCAGAGATTACAGAGATTTGGACTCGCAGCGAGCTGACTGACAATGAGAGATCCAGTCCTGATTGTAAGAAGCCCAGGATATCATGTATCTTTGGGTTATTGCAAGAACCTGCAGTGGAAGAGGTGTAGTCTGAAAACTTTTTCCAAATCCTCTGGTAGACCCTGTTGGTGCCTGTTCTTCTGGCATTTAATATTGTGGAGATGGCCCTACTTGGACAGCCTAGGGCCTCTAACCTTCCCCTCTCAAGAACCAGATCATCAGATGTAGATGGGGCCGGGCATGGATGTAGAAATGCCCCTTGTGATAGGAGATCTGGTCTGGAGTTTAGAGGAACTGGTTCCCGGAAGCTGAGTTGCATCAGCAGTGGAAACCATGGCTTGTTTGGCCAGTACGGGACTATTGCCACTATCTCTGCTTCTTCCATCCTGAGCCTCGACAAAAAACGGAGAATGACAGGAATCGGGGGAAAGGCATAGGCCCTGTGGAACCGCCAATGGTCTGTCAGAGAATCTACCCAAAAGCCTGGGGATACCAAGACCTCGTGTAGTATCTCTCTAGTCTGAAGTTGCATGGGGAGGCGAACAAGTCTACTTCCGGAATGACTCCCAGGGACAGGACCCACCTGAAGACTTCGGGGGGGAAGTCCACTCGTTGTCCAGAGAAACTCAACAGAAAATCTGCCTGAACGTTCGGGACTCCAGGGAGATAGACAGCTGTCAGGTTGGCCAGGTTTTTCTGGGCCCAGATCATGATGGGCTCTATTTCGGTTGACAGGGAGAGACTGCGAGTACCCCCCTGTCTCTTGATGTATGCGACTGCCGTTGTGTTGTCCAGTCTTAGGAGGACTGAGTCTCCTGCTGTTAAGTGGTGAAAGGCCTGCAGAGCGCAGAACGCTGCCCGGAGTTCCAGAACATTGGAGACTATCCTGTGAGAGGGAAAATTCCATATGCCTTGGGCTACTTCTGTCAGCCCCTGTTGCTGGCATCTGTAGTGATGGTGACCCAAGACACAGGTGCGATGGACTGACAATTGAGGAGGTTCCTCTGTTGTAGCCACCAAGGAAAGCTCTCCCGCATGGATGAGGTTATTTGGATAAAATGATCCCGAAGCCCTGGATTATACTGCTGGAGGAAACCCTTCTGGAAGGGCCGCATTTTCCACTGAGCCCACTTTACCATGGGTGTTGTTGCCACCATGGTGCCAATGAACTTTAGGCATTGAGAGGCTTGGAGATGAGAACGACATTGCAAGCCAAACTCTGTCCCGGATCACTGGGATTTTTCCAGGGGTAACAAGATGGTGCTCTTGATAGCGTTGAAGTGTGCCCCGAGGAATACCAGGGACTGCGTAGGATCCAGATGGCTCTTTTACAGATTCTGAAGCCAACCAAACTCGAGTAGAGTGGAGATGACCTGGGATCTGTGGATTAGCAACTGCTCCTTGTCCCGAGACAACAGCAGGTCGTCTAGATAGTGATACAAACGGATACCTCTGGTCCTGATCCGAGCCACGACAGCCAACAAGTTTTGAAAACACACGAGGCGATGTTGTAAGCCCGAAGGGGAGACAGGTAAACTGCAGACGGATTTGATCGACAGCAAAGCGAAGGTATTTCTGGAATTCTGACGCTATCGGAACATGGAAGTAGGCGTCCTTCCGGTCTATAGAGACAAACCAATCGCCTGGTTGGATTGCTTGACTGATCATGAGTAGTGTCTCCATCTTGAACTTCTCCTTCTAGATAAAAGAATTCAAGTGGGTTAGGTCTATAACTGGCCTCCAGGAGACGTTTTTCTTCAACACCATGAAGAGGGGCGAGTAGACCCCTTAAAACCTTTTGTCATCTGGAACTGGAATTGCAGCGCCCTGAGCCACAAGAGAGACAGGAGAATTCGCTTTTTCTCTTCCGAGAGAGGCAAGGATGCCGACTCGCTCTGTTTTAGGCAGGTGCAATATCATAAAGACTTAGGGGATTCTTGTCCACCGGAAGATGCCCCTTTTGAAAACTTCTGGCCTGAAGGCTGTTTTTTTTCTTCCAGGTCTTCTTGAACTCACGGCCAGGCCTATAGTAGCGAGCATTCCTTGCTCGATCTGAACTTTGCCTGGGCTGTGTTCTCTTCTGGTTTAGCAGACGGCGATCCTGGGGAAGGAACCCCGACTTGCCCCCTGTGGCACGGGTGATGGCACTGTCCGATATGTTCCCAAAGAGGGACGAACCCCCAAATGGAATCCTGCACCATGCCTGCTTGGAGGCAGGGTCAGCTACCCATGGGGGCAGCCACAAGGCACGCTTAGCCGTGACAGATGTCAGCATGATCCGAGCCACCAGGCGAATTATGTCTAGGGAAGCCCCACGAGAAAAGCCAACGTCAACCTTAGCCCATGAATAGGTGAGCTCCTGGCCAGTTCTTCCGAGATGCTCCTCAGAGAAGCATCTACGTCATCTGCCCAGACTTCCATCGCTTTAGAAAGGGCTGCGAGAGCTAGAGCTGGTTTGCAGGTCATACCCGCTGTAATGTAGATCTGCTTGAGGGCGGTATAAATTTTCCACTCCAGGCAATCCCTAAAGGAAACAGTATCCTACAATGGGAGTGTGACGTGCCTCACCATCCTCATTAGGGCTGAGTCAATGAGAGGAGCCGACTCCAGGTGTTTTACATCCTTGCTTTTAAATGGGTACATTTTTGATACCTTCATTAACAGGCAATTCTTCCTTTCAACACCACCCCATTCGTCGGTAATTATTGCGCTGAGTTCACCCAAAAAGGAGAAATTAGGGTGTTCTTTTTTGAGGTGTTTAAAATATTTCCTCTATTTGGAGGGTGCCTCCACTGGCTCTTCCATCTCAAAGCTTCTTTGACAGCTTTTGACCAGCTGTAGTACTAGGGCAAATTCAAAACCTGCACCAGGGTCATCTACCTCCACCTCACTGTCTGAGGCTTCAATTGAGGAATGGCTCGGCTGTGAAGGGCCTGGAGCCTTGAGATCATCCCTAATAGGGACTGACATAGTGTCGCCAGCAGGGTTGTGGGTATGACCAGAATCCCCTTTACTCAGGGACTCACGGACCACCTTTCTGATCAGTGCTTCCACTTGTTGGTCTCCACCCTCTCTTTCTTATGCGACTTTAGAAAAGCATCGCTCGCAGAGCGATTTGCCTTCAGGAACCTGGGCCCCGCATAACCAGCAGGCTTTCCTCACAGAGCGGCTGGAGTGGCGGTGAGAGTGACGCCCAGAGGTGGTTTTAGACTCCTATCTGTGGTACCTAGATCTAAAGGAAGATCTGACGTCTGGACCTTGAAGAGGAGTGACAACGTTGAGACCTAGGACGGTCTTTGCCGTGCTTTGGTGTTCAGAGCTAGAAGAGCTGAGTGAAAAAGAAAGGGTTAAGAGCTCCTGAATGAGTGAACCCAAGCATCACAGGTAGAAAATAAATAAATCCTACCTGCCGCGCAAGGGTTGGCCACAAGAGGGCGGTGACAGATCCATGGCAAGGCAGTTTGAAAGTGAAATGAATCATTAAAGCCTTATGAGAAACAGGAGTGACAACAGGCATGAGAGAGCACATAACAAAACATAGCCAGCACCCAGGGAGCCTGCAGCAAACAATTTACCTTGTAAACCAGAGCCCAGTGCCTGGGAAAATACTGCATAAGCCTGCAAGTCATCCCAAGTAATAGCTGCTTTGACAGCTATTTAAATCTGCCACCGTTAACGATGTCACCGCCACATAGCGGTTGCCATCCGGTGGCGGCCAATCGCATGCGCGACCGCCGCCGCCATTTTGGCGAAACTGCGCCTGCACGAACCAAGCACGGAATCTTCGTTTTCAGCTTGCGGATGCGCAGCGACTTCCTGAAACGGCGAGCTGGAACGCAGCTGCGCTCCAGCCACCGTGGCCACTCACTGGAGCTTGATAGAAAATAAGGAGACACACAAAACACAGAGATACGGCTGCCATATAAAAGGAATATCTTTGTACATTACCACCACCACCGCACGATCCGGACCAGAACCTGGGACTGGGGAGCTGTTCGCTCGACCCACCGCACGATCGGGCGTTTACAAAGCCTCCCGCTAATAGCTGGGACGTTTGGCCATATTGCCGCTTGCCTGCCAATGGCCAGGTTAGTAAGCTCTTCATGGTATCACATCATATCGCCCATGTCCACCTGCTAATAGCTAGGATTGCTGGACTGCAGAGAGGATCACCGCTAACCACCAACGTATCGCCGTGCACACCGCCAGGCCTGGATTACAGGAAAACTTCATGAAAAGGTAAGACTATATCTTGGTCCTAGGAGGAGGACAAAAAAAGGAACACGGCCTCTGGCCCAGAGCAAAGATTTATGGGAGAAGGGTCCTATGAGGTATGAGGGGCGGGATTAACCCACACGTAGGCTGCCATGGAGTCTGTCAGGAAAGAAAATTTATGGAGGGAGCAGAAACTTTGAGATGCCAAGAGACGGCCAAAAGACCTTCAGGATTTAGAGAAGATCTGTAAAGAAGAGAGGAGCAAAATCCCTCCTGAGATGTGTGGAAATCTGATCACCACCTACAAGAAACGTCTGACCTCTGTGCTTCCCAACAAGGGTTTCCCCACCAACTACTAAGGGGATCAAATACTTATTTTACTCCATTTATAACATTTGTATCATGTGATGTTTCTGGATGTTTGGTTGATATTCTGTCTCCATCATATAAAATACACCGATGATAAATATTATAGACCCTTCATTTCTATGCAAGGGGGAGAACTCACACCATCTGTAGGGGAGACGATCGGTATTTTCCCCGCTATATGTACGGAATGCTGGGACACAAAAATCTATTCACCTCTCTGTCCACCAGAGGGCAGCAAATACTAAATAATAAATACTAGGGAAAGAATGGTGTCATTGCTGAGCTCTCACCGCCTTCCAAATCATGGAGCAAGCATGCGGCCAGTGAAGTTACAACTCCTAATCCTTCCTCCTCCACTGTACAGTCTGATCACTGGGGGAGGGGAGACTGAGGAAATGCTCAGCCTAGGCACAGTCACTGACTGGAGCTCAAGAATGGCTTTTTAATGATTAGTGTTTCCGATTATTGATCCGGTTGCTGTGTATTGGGACAGGTCGGGGATTTATTCCTGGGGACGTGAGAAGTCACTGACAGGTCCTCAATCCAGCAATCCATAAAAAAGGATTTTCAGCATGTCAGAGTTTACTTTGTAACTTTTATTGATTGTTTCCTGTTTGATCGGTGTGACTCCTCCTATGATGTCATCAATTTACCTTTATACCTCCTCACCTCCCTGATCGCGCCATAAAAACCGTCCAAATCCGGCCGAGTCACAATCCCTGATTACCCAACTATACTCTCCTCGCAATAACACCCTGACCCCAGGAGCTTACACTCTAATGAGACCCTGACCCCAGGAGCTTACAGTCTAATGAGACCCTGACCCCAGGAGCTTACAGTCTAGGGGTATAATGAGACCCTGACCCCAGGAGCTTACAGTCTAGGGGTATAATGAGACCCTGACCCCAGGAGCTTACAGTCTAGAGGTATAATGAGACCCTGACCCCAGGAGCTTACAGTCTAGGGGTATAATGAGACCCTGACCCCAGGAGCTTACACTCTAATGAGACCCTGACCCCAGGAGCTTACAGTCTAATGAGACCCTGACCCCAGGAGCTTACACTCTAATGTATAATGAGACCCTGACCCCAGGAGCTTACACTCTAATGTATAATGAGACCCTGACCCCAGGAGCTTACAGTCTAATGTATAATGAGACCCTGACCCCAGGAGCTTACAGTCTAACGAGACCCTGACCCCAGGAGCTTACAGTCTAATGAGACCCTGACCCCAGGAGCTTACAGTCTAATGAGACCCTGACCCCAGGAGCTTACACTCTAATGAGACCCTGACCCCAGGAGCTTACAGTCTAGAGGTATAATGAGACCCTGACCCCAGGAGCTTACAGTCTAGAGGTATAATGAGACCCTGACCCCAGGAGCTTACAGTCTAGAGCAGGGATATGCAATTAGCGGACCTCCAGCTGTTGCAGAACTACAAATCCCATGAGGCATAGTAAGACTCTGACAGCTACAAGCATTACACCCAGAGGCAGAGGCATGATGGGACTTGTAGTTTTGCAACAGCTGGAGGTCCACTAATTGCATATCCCTGGTCTAGAGGTATAATGAGACCCTCACCCCAGGAGCTTACACTCTAATGAGACCCTGATTCCAGGAGCTTACAGTCTAGAGATATAATGAGACCCTGACCCCAGGAGCTTACAGTCTAGAGGTATAATGAGACCCTGACCCCAGGAGCTTACAGTCTAGAGGTATAATGAGACCCTCACCCCAGGAGCTTACAGTCTAGGGGTATAATGAGACCCTGACCCCAGGAGCTTACAGTCTAGGGCAGCCATTCTCAACCAGGGTTCCGTGGAACCCTAGGGTTCCCCCAGAGGTGGCTAGGGGTTCCTTGAGCTGTGGCTGATTTACCTCCTGTTTGATGGTGCCTACATAGTTCTGAGCCAATTCCACTTGGAGGAGCCAGTGGTATGACACCAATGATCTTTATAGCTCTCTGTAAAGGGGGCCATTCTTGCCACCACTGTAAAAAAGGGCATTCTTCTCACTGACCACCAAAGTAAGGGGCATTGTTCCCACTGACCCCCAATAAATACGTTTTATCAGGGGTTCCCCGAGATCTGAAAACTATTTTAAGGGTTCCCCTGGGGTAAAAAGGTTGAGAAAGGCTGGTCTAGGGGTATAATGAGACCCTGACCCCAGGAGCTTACAGTCTAGAGGTATAATGAGACCCTGACCCCAGGAGCTTATAGTCTAGGGGTATAATGAGACCATGACCCCAGGAGCTTACAGTCTAGAGGTATAATGAGACCCTGACCCCAGGAGCTTACATTCTAGAGGTATAATGAGACCCTGACCCCAGGAGCTTACAGTCTAGAGGTATAATGAGACCCTGACCCCAGGAGCTTACAGTCTAGGGGTATAATGAGACCCTGACCCCAGGAGCTTACAGTCTAGGGGTATAATGAGACCCTGACCCCAGGAGCTTACAGTCTAGAAGTATAATGAGACCCTGACCCCAGGAGCTTACAGTCTAGAGGTATAATGAGACCCTGACCCCAGGAGCTTACAGTCTAGAGGTATAATGAGATCCTGTCCCCAGGAGCTTACAGTCTAGGGGTATAATGAGACCCTGACCCCAGGAGCTTACAGTCTAGAGATATAATGAGACCCTGACCCCAGGAGCTTACAGTCTAGAGGTATAATGAGACCCTGACCCCAGGAGCTTACAGTCTAGGGGTATAATGAGACCCTGACCCCAGGAGCTTACAGTCTAGAGATATAATGAGACCCTGACCCCAGGAGCTTACAGTCTAGAGGTATAATGAGACCCTCACCCCAGGAGCTTACAGTCTAGAGATATAATGAGACCCTGACCCCAGGAGCTTACAGTCTAATGAGACCCTGACCCCAGGAGCTTACAGTCTAGAGGTATAATGAGATCCTGTCCCCAGGAGCTTACAGTCTAGATGTATAATGAGACCCTGACCCCAGGAGCTTACAGTCTAGAAGTATAATGAGATCCTGACCCCAGGAGCTTACAGTCTAGAGGTATAATGAGACCCTCACCCCAGGAGCTTACACTCTAATGAGACCCTGATTCCAGGAGCTTACAGTCTAGAGATATAATGAGACCCTGACCCCAGGAGCTTACAGTCTAGAGGTATAATGAGACCCTCACCCCAGGAGCTTACAGTCTAGAGGTATAATGAGACCCTCACCCCAGGAGCTTACAGTCTAGGGGTATAATGAGACCCTGACCCCAGGAGCTTACAGTCTAGAGGTATAATGAGACCCTGACCCCAGGAGCTTACAGTCTAGAGCACGGATATGCAATTAGCGGACCTCCAGCTGTTGCAAAACTACAAGTCCCATCATGCCTCTGCCTCTGGGTGTCATACTTGTGGCTGTCAGAGTCTTGCTATGCCTCATGGGACTTGTAGTTCTGCAACAGCTGGAGGTCCGCTAATTGCATATCCCTGGTCTAGAGGTATAATGAGACCCTGACCCCAGGAGCTTACAGTCTAGAGGTATAATGAGACCCTGACCCCAGGAGCTTACAGTCTAATGAGACCCTGACCCCAGGAGCTTACAGTCTAGGGGTATAATGAGACCCTGACCCCAGGAGCTTACAGTCTAGGGGTATAATGAGACCCTGACCCCAGGAGCTTACAGTCTAGAGGTATAATGAGATCCTCCACCCAGGAGCTTACAGTCTAGAGGTATAATGAGACCCTGACCCCAGGAGCTTACAGTCTAGATGTATAATGAGACCCTGACCCCAGGAGCTTACAGTCTAGAGGTATAATGAGACCCTGACCCCAGGAGCTTACAGTCTAGAGGTATAATGAGACCCTGACCCCAGGAGCTTACAATCTAGAGGTATAATGAGATCCTGTCCCCAGGAGCTTACAGTCTAGATGTATAATGAGACCCTGACCCCAGGAGCTTACAGTCTAGGGGTATAATGAGACCCTGACCCCAGGAGCTTACAGTCTAGGGGTATAATGAGACCCTGACCCCAGGAGCCTACAGTCTAGGGGTATAATGAGATCCTGACCCCAGGAGCTTACAGTCTAGAGGTATAATGAGACCCTGACCCCAGGAGCTTACAGTCTAGGGGTATAATGAGACCCTGACCCCAGGAGCTTACAGTCTAGAGGTATAATGAGACCCTGACCCCAGGAGCTTACAGTCTAGGGGTATAATGAGACCCTGACCCCAGGAGCTTACAGTCTAGAGATATAATGAGACCCTGACCCCAGGAGCTTACAGTCTAATGAGACCCTGACCCCAGGAGCTTACAGTCTAGGGGTATAATGAGATCCTGTCCCCAGGAGCTTACAGTCTAGATGTATAATGAGACCCTGACCCCAGGAGCTTACAGTCTAGAGGTATAATGAGGCCCTGACCCCAGGAGCTTACAGTCTAGAGGTATAATGAGACCCTGACCCCAGGAGCTTACAGTCTAGAGGTATAATGAGACCCTGACCCCAGGAGCTTACAGTCTAGAGGTATAATGAGACCCTGACCCCAGGAGCTTACAGTCTAGAGGTATAATGAGACCCTGACCCCAGGAGCTTACAGTCTAATGAGACCCTGACCCCAGGAGCTTACAGTATAATGAGACCCTGACCCCAGGAGCTTACAGTCTAGGGGTATAATGAGACCCTGACCCCAGGAGCTTACAGTCTAGAGGTATAATGAGACCCTGACCCCAGGAGCTTACAGTCTAGGGGTATAATGAGACCCTGACCCCAGGAGCTTACAGTCTAGAGGTATAATGAGACCCTGACCCCAGGAGCTTACAGTCTAATGAGACCCTGACCCCAGGAGCTTACAGTCTAGAATGTTTACTTTGTATAGATAGAAATATTGAAGACGTATTGATGAAGAGGTGATGTAATAAAGGCTCCTCCCCTCTATATTTTGGCCCCCTCGGGATTCGGCCCCTGTGGTCGGGTACTGAACTCCGGAATGGAAATTCCGGAATTTTGCGGGTTAATTGAACGTTTTCATAGCGGAAATAAAATTTTATATGCAAATTCATCTCCAAGTGGAGCGGAAAATTTCTGTTTCCTGGCTTGGCCGCCACCCATCACATGGAGGAACGGCGTGAAATCCGATGACAAATACAGAGAATCGCAGAGACGGGAAATGCAATCTATTAACCCCCGCACTGCCACCGGGCAGCCAATCCGAGAGCAGACAAGAGACATAGCCGACTCCGATGATTCCAGAAGGAAAAACTTTTTCTTAAAAGTTACTTAGACTACAAAAAAAAAGACCAAAGAAAAATAAAAAACACAAAAAAAATGCCTGATATGTGATCTAAAAACCACTCCCGGGTGCGTCCCCCGTCCATCGCGGCTCAGATCTGATAATATATCTACATAAACTCCGTGTGACTCCTCCAGATGTAATGAGTGATGGACAGAATGTCACCGATGTGGGATAAAGATGACGGGGGCTCACCAGAGGGGCGGGGTCTAAGCACTAACCCGTACTCACCAGAGCTCCTGATGGTGGGGATGGGTTTTGCTTCATGTTAGTACCAAGTCACGGTCCTCAGGATCCCCTCACCAGGAGGGGAGCAAGCCAGGGGTCCAGTAGCAGATATAGCAGGTAGGGTTCAAGCGGAAGCGTAGTCCAGGAACAAGCCATAGGTCGGTAAGGAGTGGTAGTGGAGATACAAATGGCAGCAGGAGAGACAAGAGCGAGGTATCGGCTGGAGAGAGCACAATAATCTGACAAACAGGAAGTGCAGACACATGGCTAAAATAGGAAGTTCAAGGGAGGAGCAAGGAGTTCAAGGGTCACCAGAAACAAGGTACAAGGCAAGGTTGTCCAAGGGCTCAGACAAGATGCTATCCAGTGGCTCAGCAAGGAGAGCTACGGCCCAAAGCCGCACAGGTCACGGGTTCAAATCCCGGCCCCGAGATCTTGTACTTTCCTATCTGGTGATCTCCTTGTGTCTTCTTTTCTATCTGGAGACCTTGTATCCTCCTATCTGGAGGCCTTGTATCCTCCTATCTGGAGGCCTTGTATCCTCCTATCTGGAGACCTTGTATCCTCCTATCTGGAGACCTTGTATCCTCCTATCTGGAGACCTTGTATTCTCCTATCTGGAGTCCTTGTATCCTCCTATCTGGAGACCTTGTATCCTCCTATCTGGAGACCTTGTATCCTCCTATCAGGAGTCCTTGTATCATCCTATCTGGAGGCCTTGTATCCTCCTATCTGGAGACCTTGTATCCTCCTATCTGGAGACCTTGTATCCTCCTATCTAGAAACTTTGTATCTTCCTATTTGGAGACCTTGTACCCTCCTATCTGGAGACCTTGTATCCTCCTATATGGAGACCTTGTATCCTCCTATCTGGAGACTTTGTATTTTCCTATCTGGAGACCTTGTATCCTCCTATCTAGAAACTTTGTATCTTCCTATTTGGAGACCTTGTATCCTCCTATCTGGAGACCTTGTATCCTCCTATCTAGAAACTTTGTATCTTCCTATTTGGAGACCTTGTATCCTCCTATCTAGAAACTTTGTATCTTCCTATTTGGAGACCTTGTATCCTCCTATCTGGAGACCTTGTATCCTCCTATCTAGAAACTTTGTATCTTCCTATTTGGAGACCTTGTATCCTCCTATCTAGAATCTTTGTATCTTCCTATTTGGAGACCTTGTATCCTCCTATCTAGAAACTTTGTATCTTCCTATTTGGAGACCTTGTATCCTCCTATCTGGAGACCTTGTATCCTCCTATCTAGAAACTTTGTATCTTCCTATTTGGAGACCTTGTATCCTCCTATCTAGAAACTTTGTATCTTCCTATCTGGAGACCTTGTATCCTCCTATCTGGAGACCTTGTATCCTCCTATCTAGAAACTTTGTATCTTCCTATTTGGAGACCTTGTATCCTCCTATCTAGAAACTTTGTATCTTCCTATTTGGAGACCTTGTATCCTCCTATCTAGAAACTTTGTATCTTCCTATTTGGAGACCTTGTATCCTCCTATCTGGAGACCTTGTATCCTCCTATCTAGAAACTTTGTATCTTCCTATTTGGAGACCTTGTACCCTCCTATCTGGAGACCTTGTATCCTCCTATATGGAGACCTTGTATCCTCCTATCTGGAGACTTTGTATTTTCCTATCTGGAGACCTTGTATCCTCCTATCTAGAAACTTTGTATCTTCCTATTTGGAGACCTTGTATCCTCCTATCTGGAGACCTTGTATCCTCCTATCTAGAAACTTTGTATCTTCCTATTTGGAGACCTTGTATCCTCCTATCTAGAAACTTTGTATCTTCCTATTTGGAGACCTTGTATCCTCCTATCTGGAGACCTTGTATCCTCCTATCTAGAAACTTTGTATCTTCCTATTTGGAGACCTTGTATCCTCCTATCTAGAAACTTTGTATCTTCCTATTTGGAGACCTTGTATCCTCCTATCTAGAAACTTTGTATCTTCCTATTTGGAGACCTTGTATCCTCCTATCTGGAGACCTTGTATCCTCCTATCTAGAAACTTTGTATCTTCCTATTTGGAGACCTTGTATCCTCCTATCTAGAAACTTTGTATCTTCCTATCTGGAGACCTTGTATCCTCCTATCTGGAGACCTTGTATCCTCCTATCTAGAAACTTTGTATCTTCCTATTTGGAGACCTTGTATCCTCCTATCTAGAAACTTTGTATCTTCCTATTTGGAGACCTTGTATCCTCCTATCTGGAGACCTTGTATCCTCCTATCTAGAAACTTTGTATCTTCCTATTTGGAGACCTTGTATCCTCCTATCTAGAAACTTTGTATCTTCCTATTTGGAGACCTTGTATCCTGCCAGGATGGCTGGAAAAAGTAGTTCTACACCTGTCAGTGCGTGCTTACGGGTGCCTATGCGCATGCACGTGTGGTTTCCAGCGCCAGGCGGGTTATTTAAACCCAGTTGTTTCTCCAAAGCTCTGCTGTCTGATCTGCAGCATTCCTGTGCTTTACCTGATTGTCTGAACCTGATCCTGTGATTCCCCGGCTTGCCCTGTGACTACCCTTGCTATCTGCCTGCATCTGACCCCGGCTTGTCCACGACCTTGCACCTGCCTTATCCTCTGGTCCATTCGTGCCTGCCTGTTATTGACCCAACTTGTCCAGGGACTCTGTTCCTGTCTCCTGTACCGTCCGTCTCTGTTTGACCCGGCTTGCCTGACCTTCCTGTGCACCAACCCTTGGAGCTTCCTACCTGTTTCCAGGGAGTGTCTAGTGTTACAAATCTGTTCCTGTTTCCTGCCAAGACTGCTGATCCAGCTACAGTGTCCTCTGGAACCCCTAGATCAGTGGTTCTCATCCTTTCTAGTGCCGTGACCCTGTGATAAAATTTCCCAAGTTGTGGGGACCCCTAACAGTAAACTTATTTTTGTAGCGTGGGTTGTCAGCACCCAAGGCAAGACAAGTAATTTGCACCCCTAACCCACGGGCATTTAGCGCTCCCTGAGTCCCTTCCACTCCTTATGGTACTGTGACGGGAGGGCCCGTGGAACCCAAAATCCCTTGGAAAGTATGGGATACTCTTGTTTCAGCTCCCCATGCACCTCTTATGTCTAAATCACCCTGTGTCCATTAGGGGCATAGGGTGACTGAGAAAATATATCTTGGACTACTTAAAATGGGACAGTTATATTTATCCACAATATCCCCCAGGATAGATGTAAAGACTATTCTTGGTTTGTTTGATTCTGAACTCAATATGTTGTAACGGCACCCCAAGTATGAAAGGGGTTAACGCCGTTAGGATATTCCCTTTCCAACCACACGACAGCCACTAGACACTCCAACCAGCCGAATAAGACCCCATACGAATGATTCTCCCCCAGATACGAGACAACGCTCTGTATGAGGTTCAAGCAGGAAGACAATCTTTATTGGAAAAACTACAGGTTTTTATACACCAGAAGAGGAGGTTCTTACATTCTCCTCTGACAATACACCTTTGACCAGACCTAATTTACATGAGCTAATTAACTACAGCTAATGACTCAGACACATGACCTGTCTGCCTGCTGATTTACAATACACACAATTAGAGTTAATTATCACAATCCACATCACCACAAATAATGAACAGGTCTTTTAGAAGCTGGGATTCATTAGCATTACACTAGGCAGACAGGTGATTGAGGCTGAACACATCAGTATCTCTCAATTAACCTGTTGAGTTCAGAATCAGTAAATAGTCCTTTACAGATATCCTTGGGAATATGGTGGATAAATATCACAGACCCATTTTAGGTAGCCCAAGATATATTTCCTCAGTCGCCCTATGCCCACAGTGACCCCTGTCACAAATGTTAATTGAAAAAGGCTGATGTGTTCAACTCCAGCCACCTGTCTGTCTGTTGTAATGTAAATGAGTCTAGGATAGCTTCAAAGGGTCTTTCATTGTGGCTTGTGCTAATTGACCCTGTAATTGTGTGAAGGAGTTCTGTGTTGATTGGTGATAATGTTGATTGTGTCTTCTGAGCTACAAGACGGCAAGTCTAGCCTAAAGGTCATGTCTCTGAGTCATCTTGGCTTCTGTAAGGGATTCGTTAATTAGCTCAGGTTAATTAGGTCTGGTCACAGGTGTATTCTCAGAGTAATATGAGCAGGATATGTATGCACCTCCTCTTTTACTGTATATAAGACTGTATTCTTTTTCTAACAAACAGTCCATGTTCAGCAGACAAACAAGTATCGTCTCGTTGTGTGCTGGTGAGCAGCTGGAATATCTGATGTCTATATCCAGACTGGGAGGTAGTGATGAGCCGAACACCCCCGGGTTCGGTTCGCACCAGAACCCGCGAACGGACCGAAAGTTCGCACGAACATTAGAACCCTATTAAATACAATGGATGCGAACGTTCGGATTCTAAAGTGCTAATTATAACGACTATTATCCATGTTATTGTCCTAAACAGAGTTTGGGAACCCGGGTTCTGCACCAGGGGACATGTATCAATGCAAAAATAAGTTTTAAAAACTGACGTTTTCCGGGAGCAGTCATTTTAATGATGCATAAAGTGAAAAAAAAAGTCAAATATTCCTTTAAATATTGTACCTGGGGGGTGTCTAAAGTATGCCTGTGAAGTGCCACGTGTTTCCCGTGTTTAGAACTGTCCCTGCACAAAATAACATTTCTAAAGGAAAAAAAGCCATTTAAAACTGCTTGCGGCTTTAATGTAATGTCTGGTCCCGGTAATATGGATGAAAATCTTTAAGAAAAATGGCATAGCTACCCCATCAACCCCCCCCCCCCCCTACCCCAGCCCATTACCAGCCCCTTTGGGTCTTGTATGGATATTAAGGGGAACCCCGCACACAAAATAAAAAAGGCCCTATATACTCTGAACAGCCGTATACAGGCGGTGCATACAAGACAGGGACTGTAGGTTTGTTCTTATTGTGACAGCAGGAAGGTAAAGTCACCTGGTTGCATCCAGGGGGGTAGATATATTTCGCCCAGATTCAGGCTTTACGCCGACTTATACAACTAGGTGGAGAGTTGTATAAGGCTAGTGGGCTCATGGATGACTCATACCTCTAGGGAGAGTGTGGGGCGTCGTGCAGACAGAGATGAGGAGACCAGCTGAACCTTGTCAGCTCATTTAGGCCTCTATAAGAACTCCCAGCTTCATTAGATGTTAGCTCATGCCTGGAACCAGACCTGTGTGGACGGTCTAGGGAGAGTGAACCCCTGTGCGGTGAGGCAAAGCCTGTGTGGCTATTTGTTTGGACTTTTACTAAACCAGGGACTTAGGGACTAGGACAGCACTAGGCTGATCCCAGTTGTTAGTTAGGAAACCTGTATGTTTAGTCAGAGGTCAACTTGACCAGAATTTATTTTGGTTATGTTTCTTTTGCTTTGCTGTGTTTTGTCACTGTAAATAGAAAATAAACCGCACCTTTTTTTGATTTTGAAAACCACAACCTCCGTTTGCTGGGCCTGTTTTGTGTGGGGAGCTCATCCCGGGGGTCACACACACCCGCTGCCGAGCTAACCCCCTCACAGTTGGTGGAGAACTAGTGGCAGTTTTTTTTAAGCCAGCATGGAGGAGATACTGAAGCAGCTGGCTCTAGCAAATGCCAATCAACAGCAGACAAATGCAGGTTTGCAAAGGAGCCTTGCAGCCCAGCAGCAGACAAACGCAACTTTGCAACAGAGTCTGGAGGCTCAGCAACGAGCCCAGCAGCAATCTGAGGCCCGCTTCATAGACCTGTTGCAGAAGCAAGAGCAGAGACTACAACAACAGATGGAAGCAGTAATGCAGCAACGTCCGCAGACCAGTGAGGAAAGCCGTCCCACTAATACCGCGTCCTTTGGGGTGAGTCGTTTATTGACAAAAATGACTGGAGAGGATGATCCAGAGGTATTTTTGACCACATTTGAAAGGACCGCTGAAAGAGAAAAGTGGCCTGAGGAGCAGTGGGCTGGACTGGTGGCTCCTCTGTTAACTGGTGAATCGCAGAAAGCTTACTATGACCTAGAGCCTAACCAAGCAAAAGACTATGTGATGCTAAAAGCTGAAATATTGGCAAGGCTGGGTGTCACCCAGGCTGTCCGGGCTCAGCGTGTGCATAACTGGACTTTCCAGCTTGGAAAACCCCCCAGGTCTCAAATGTATGATCTCATTCACCTGAGCAGAAAGTGGCTACAGCCAGAGACTTTGTCCGCACCAAAGATTGTGGAACGTGTTGTAATGGATCGGTTTTTGAGAGCTCTTCCTACTGCCATCCAAAAGTGGGTAAGCCATGGAGACCCAGAGACGGCCGATGGTCTTGTGGATCGTGTGGAGAAATACTTGGCTACAGAGAACCTGACGGCCTCTTCCAGAGACACTCGGACTTTCCACCCTAAGACCAGACCATCCCCAGGGGCGGATAAGAGGATTCCAAGGGGTGAGGGTGGAGAGAGTGAGAGGGTGGGAGCTCTACCCCAAGTTTGGCGAGAACAGCCGGGGAAATCAGCGGCTCAAGATGCGGCAAGAAGGATCGTTTGCTACCGCTGCCGGCAAGCGGGACATATTGCAGCCAATTGCCCGGTTGTGGAGGAACCCATGCAGTGTGACTTTCTGACGGGCAGACGTCAGTCGCTGTGTGCGACAGTCGCATGCACTGCCATTCGAGGAACTGAGAAACATTTATGCAAAATGTGTGTTAATGGTAGAAATGTTGTGGTATTGCTGGATTCAGGTAGCCTTGTGACCCTGATAAAGGCTGAGTTAGTTAAAACAGAGGTCTCTGGGAATAGCAAGGTAGCTGTTATTTGTGTGCATGGGGACACCCGAGAGTATCCAGTGACTACAGTGTGTTTCGAGACCCCCAAAGGTACCCTCTCTCATCCAGTGGGCTTAGTATCTCAGTTACCGCATGACACCATTGTGGGAAGGGATTTTCCGAAGTTCTGGGAACTGTGGGATGATCCTGAGCCCCTCACTGGTGCCCCTATGTACCAGGAATGTGATAGCCAGAACTCCCCTGAGAGTGGTGAGGACTCTCCGGAATTTCCCTTATCAGTATTGGCAGGGGAGACTCAAGAAACTGGAGAGGAGCCCACCTCCTCAGACGAAAACCTACCGTCTGTGGAGTTTTCTGATCTTGAGGTTCACAGGGAAAACTTTGCCACAGAACAGTTGAAAGACCCCGCCCTAATAAAGGCACGGGAAAACGTAGTGAAAATAGATGGTGAGTTAGTGAACCCAGATAATACCTGCACTTACCCATACTTCAGCATAGAGAAGGACCTACTGTATCGGGTGGCAAAAAGGGCAGAAGAAACCGTTGAGCAGCTTGTGGTGCCCAAACCTTACAGGAAGTTGGTGTTGGAGTTGGCCCATGGGCACATTCTTGGAGGTCATCTGGGGACAGAGAAAACCCGAGAGAGGGTATTACAGAGATTCTATTGGCCGGGGGTGATGAAGGACGTAGAAAATTATTGTTCCTCCTGCCCTGTGTGTCAGAGGTTGGCCCCGATGCCACATTTCCGTAGCCCGCTGGTCCCTCTACCCATCATTGAGGTCCCGTTTGAGAGGATCGCCATGGATTTGGTAGGTCCTATAATCAAGTCCGCTAGGGGGCACCAGTACATATTAGTTATAATGGACTATGCCACCCGTTATCCAGAAGCGATCCCTCTCCGAAATACCTCGGCCAAAACCATAGCCAAAGAGCTATCTCTTGTTTTTAGCCGGGTGGGTATTTGTAAAGAACTGCTTACGGACCAAGGTACACCCTTTATGTCCCGGGTTATGAAAGAGCTGTGTAAATTGTTCAAAGTGACGCAATTGCGTACGTCTGTGTATCACCCCCAAACCGATGGGCTGGTTGAAAGATTCAACAAAACCCTAAAACAAATGTTGAAGAAAGTGGTGGATAGAGATGGAAAGGATTGGGACTGTTTACTTCCTTATTTGATGTTTGCTATTAGGGAGGTGCCCCAATCCTCTACGGGATTCTCCCCCTTTGAGTTACTGTATGGGAGACACCCAAGAGGGCTGTTGGATATTGCCAAGGAAACTTGGGAAAGTGAGAGTTCTCCCCACAGGAGTGTGATTGAGCATGTCGCCCTGATGCAAGATCGAATTGCACAGGTAATGCCCATCGTGAAGGAACATTTGGCCCAAGCGCAGTTGGCACAGCAGAGAGTGTACAACCGTGGAGCCAAGACCCGTACCTTTTCCCCGGGGGATAGGATATTGGTACTTGTCCCTACGGTTGAAAGTAAATTCCTTGCCAAATGGCAAGGCCCCTACGAGATAATGGAAAAAGTGAGCGAAGTGAATTACAAGGTCAGACAACCAGGAAGGCGAAAGCCCGAACAGATCTATCACGTTAATCTGTTGAAAGCCTGGAGGGATAGAGAGTCCCTAGTCGCAGACACTTGGTCACCAGCTCAAACTGGTTGCGTGATTCCTGAGGTTGGAATAGCAGCCACCTTGTCACAACCCCAACAACAGGAGGTTAAGGAGTTTGTGCTTCGCAACAAGGAGGTATTCTCTGAGCTGCCGGGACAAACATCTGGGGTAGAGCATGACATCATTACCCCGCCCGGTGAAAGGGTGAAGTTAAAACCCTATCGGATCCCAGAGGCTCGACGGGAGGCAATACGGGAGGAAGTACAGAAAATGCTGAACTTAGGGGTGATAGAGGAGTCCCAAAGTGATTGGTCTAGTCCCATCGTGTTGGTGCCTAAACCGGATGGGAGCTGGTGATTTTGTAACGATTTTCGTCAGTTGAACAAAGTTACAAAATTTGACACCTACCCCATGCCACGTATAGATGAGTTGATCGACCGGCTGGGAACAGCCCGATACATGACGACTCTTGACCTCACAAAAGGGTATTGGCAAATCCCCCTGGCCAAGTCGGCCAAAGAGAAAACCGCATTTGTAACCCCAGACGGGGCGTTCCAATATAAAAGAATGCCATTCGGGTTACAGAATGCGCCGGCCACATTCCAGCGGAAAATGGACCAGATGCTGAGGCCCCATCGGAAGTATGCTGTGGCTTACCTGGATGACGTAATTGTCCATAGCACAGATTGGGCCTCACATCTGCCAAAAGTGCAAGCAGTCCTGGACTCTGTTCGGGAAGCGGGGTTTACGGCTAACCCCAAGAAGTGTACCATTGGGCAGGAGGAGGCCAAATATCTTGGGTACACCATTGGGAGGGGAGTAATAAAACCCCAACTCAACAAAGTCGAGGCCATCCAGAGTTGGCCACGTCCCAACAGCAAGAAGCAGGTACGAGCCTTTCTGGGAATCGCTGGGTATTATCGGCGATTCATTCCCCACTTTGCTTCTAAGGCTGTGCCCCTAACCAACCTGACGAAGGGGAAAGGGTCGGTCATGATTAAATGGACCCCCGAGGCTGAGGCAGCATTCCAATTCTTGAAACAAGCCTTATGTAGCCAGCCAGTGTTGTACTCACCCGACTTCTCTAAAGACTTTGTCGTACAAAGTGATGCGTCAGATGTGGGGTTAGGAGCAGTATTGTCCCAGGTCTGGAACGGGGAAGAGCACCCAGTCATTTACCTCAGCAGGAAGTTGAAGTCCCATGAGGTAAATTACGCCACCGTTGAAAAGGAGTGTTTAGCGGTGAAGTGGGCTCTAGATTCCCTTCGGTACTACCTGCTAGGTAGGCACTTTGACATGGTTACGGATCACGCTCCGTTAAAGTGGATGGCTCAAAACAAGGAAACAAATAGAAGAGTGAATAGGTGGTTCCTGGCCCTCCAGGAATTCAACTTCACAGTAAAGCATCGCCCTGGCGTTCAAATGGGGAATGTGGATGCTTTGTCTCGAGTACATGAATGCCTGATTGCTGGTGTTCCAACCCCGAGGTTAAAACAAGAGGGGGGGGTATGTGACAGCAGGAAGGTAAAGTCACCTGGTTGCATCCAGGGGGGTAGATATATTTCGCCCAGATTCAGGCTTTGCGCCGACTTATACAACTAGGTGGAGAGTTGTATAAGGCTAGTGGGCTCATGGATGACTCATACCTCTAGGGAGAGTGTGGGGCGTCGTGCAGACAGAGATGAGGAGACCAGCTGAACCTTGTCAGCTCATTTAGGCCTCTATAAGAACTCCCAGCTTCATTAGATGTTAGCTCATGCCTGGAACCAGACCTGTGTGGACGGTCTAGGGAGAGTGAACCCCTGTGCGGTGAGGCAAAGCCTGTGTGGCTATTTGTTTGGACTTTTACTAAACCAGGGACTTAGGGACTAGGACAGCACTAGGCTGATCCCAGTTGTTAGTTAGGAAACCTGTATGTTTAGTCAGAGGTCAACTTGACCAGGATTTATTTTGGTTATGTTTCTTTTGCTTTGCTGTGTTTTGTCACTGTAAATAGAAAATAAACCGCACCTTTTTTTGATTTTGAAAACCACAACCTCCGTTTGCTGGGCCTGTTTTGTGTGGGGAGCTCATCCCGGGGGTCACACACACCCGCTGCCGAGCTAACCCCCTCACAGTATGTAGAATCTGTTTGTAATTTTGAACAGCTACATTGTTTAAGTGTAGCTCCATGCCAAATTCCTTTTTTTTAGCTTTTTGGAAAACATAGGGAACGGTTATCACCCCTGTCACATTTTTTTTGCTGTCTGTGCCCCTGTTCAGAACATTTCACCTCACTTTGCGTCCCAATGACAACTGTTTTTGAAATGTGGTGTTTGTATTGAAACAAGGATTGGTGATAAAGCATCAGTAGAGAGGAGACACCTTTCTCCCATATTAATTCTTACAGGAGAGAATTTTCCTTCCAAGGGGTAGATTTCCTCTCACTTCCTGTTGTCTTCTTCTGTTTGCAAGTAGTAGTCGTTTGTAAGTTGGATGTTTGAAAGTAGGGACCTTCCGTATATACTCTGCAGAAATTGGCCCCTTAGGTGTTGGTGTTGGCACAACACTGAAAGCACTCACAGTTATTCTTGGTGGGTGCTGGAACGCCCTGCTGTCAACTATTATATCAGGAATTGTAATAACATATAATTGTTGATCAGTGGTACTAAAAATTGGGCCTTTGATGGTGGTGCTGGTGCCACAACACTGTAAGGCCTGACAGTTACTCTTGGTGGGCGCAGCAATGGGCCCTGCTGTGAATTATTAGATCAATAATTATATTTGCATGCCCCTGTTGAATAGGGGCTGAAAAATTGGGCCTTTGGTGGTGGTGGTGATGGTGGTGCCACAACACTGTAAGGCCTGACAGTTACTCTTGGTGGGCGCAGCAATGGGCCCTGCTGTGAATTATTCGTTCAATAATTATAATTGCATGCCCCTGTTGAACAGGGGCTGAAAAATTGGGCCTTTGGTGGTGGTGGTGGTGGTGATGGTGGTGCTGGTGCCACAACACTGTAAGGCCTGACAGTTACTCTTGGTGGGCGCAGCAATGGGCCCTGCTGTGAATTATTAGATCAATAATTATAATTGCATGCCCCTGTTGAACAGGGGCTGAAAAATTAGGCCTTTGGTGGTGGTGGTGGTGGTGATGGTGGTGCTGGTGCCACAACACAAAATTGGACCTTAGGCACTGGTGGCACAACACTGCAACCCCTCACAGATACTGTACTTGGAGCACAGCAATGAGGCCTGTTGCAAAGTATTGCATCCAAAATTTTAATTACACGCCCCTGTTAAACAGGGGCTGAAAAATTGGGCCTTAGCCACTGGTGGCGTCACCCATAAACCAAAATGATCTTCCAAGCTATCATCATTAATCGTATCATTGAGGAGGAGGAGGAGGATAGCCAGTCAACATAACAGCACAGGCACTCAGCATCAGCATCAGTCTTGAAGGGATGTGACATTTTAAAATCAATTAGTCTGTTATATCAGCATCAGGTATGTGGTAGCTGGTGGTGATCCAAGACTGGTTCATCTTGATGAAAGTCAGTCGATCAACCGAGTCGGTGGACAGGCGCACCCTGTGATCCGTGACAAATCCTCCAGCAGCACTGAATGTGCGTTCTGAAAGAACGCTGGATGCAGGACAGGCCAGTAGCTCAATTGCATACTATGCAAGCTCTGGCCAGTGATCCATCCTCAAGACCCAGTAGGCCAGAGGATTTTCGGTGGGGAAGGTGTCCAAGTCTGACCTTGCCCCTAGGTATTCCTGCACCATGTATATCAGACGCTGGCGATGGTTGCTGGAACCGATCATACCTTGGGGCTGCGGACTAAAGAATTGTCTGAACGCATCGGTCAGATGGCCACCTTCCCCACCGCTCCTTCTTTGACTGCCCGAAGCCTCAGCAACTCGTTGTCCAGGACCAGGAGTTTGTAACCTCCCAGTCTCTGGGAACGTGTTGCACAGACCTTTCTGCAAGGCCTCCCGGAGATGTCTCATCCTCTGCTCCCTCTACGACGGTAAGATAAGGTCCGCAACCTTACCCTTGTACCGTGGATCAAGGAGAGTGGCCAGCCAGTAATGGTCCCTCTCCTTGATCCGAAGAATACAAGGATCCTTCCGCAGACTTTGCAGGATCAGGGAGGCCATGCAGCGTAGGTTAGCTGAGGCATTCAGTCCGGAGTTCTCTGGGTCACTAAGGACGACATGATCCGCAGCCACCTCCTCCCAGCCACGTACAAGTCCACTGGTTTCTTGGGACTGTAAATCATCCCTAAAAGACTGCTGCTGATGATGCTGAGTGCCAGCCTCCACCTCCATGCTGACACAATCCTCCTCCTCCTCCTCCTCCTCCTCCTCTTCCTGTGCGATGGGTGGGACAGAAGGAACACTGTCTGGGTAAAGGGGGCCTTGAGAGGCAAGAAAGTCCTCCTCTTCCTGCCTCTGTTCTGCCTCAAGTGCCCTGTCCATTATTCCACGCAGCGTGTGCTCCAACAGGTGGACAAGAGGTACAGTGTCACTGATGCATGCACTGTCACTGCTCACCATCCTCGTGGCCTCCTCAAATGGTGCCAGGACAGTGCATGCATCCCTGATCATGCCCCACTGGCGTGGTGAAAAAAACCCGAGCTCCCCTGACCCTGTCCTGGTGCCGTAGTCGCACAGGTACTCATTGATGGCCCTCTGCTGCGTGTGCAGCCGCTGCAGCATGGCCAACGTTGAGTTCCACCTGGTGGGCATGTCACATATAAGGCGGTTCTTGGGCAGGTTCAACTCCTTTTGCAGCTCAGCCAGGCGAGCACTGGCATTATAAGATCTGCGGAAATGCACACAGACTTTCCTGGCCTGCCTCAGGACATCCTGTAAGCCCGGGTACCTGCCCAAGAACCGCTGCACCACCAGGTTAAGGACGTGAGCCATACAGGGCACATGGGTCAGTTGTCCCTGTCGGAGGGCGGAGAGGAGGTTGGTGCCATTGTCGCAAACCACCATTCCTAGCTTAAGCTGGCGTGGCGTCAACCACCTCTCGGCCTGCCCCTGCAGAGCAGACAGGACCTCTGCCCCAGTGTGGCTCCTGTCCCCCAAACACACCAGCGCAAGCACGGCATGGCATCTTTTTGCCTGCGTACTTGCGTAGCCCCTTGAACGCCTACGGAGCACCGCTGGTTCCGAGGACAAACCACAGGAAGAGGCCATGGAGGAAGAAGAGGAGGGGGTGGAGGAGAGAGGTGTGTCACAACCAGTAGTAGCATTTTGGAGGCGTGGCGGTGGAACAACCTCCAACACTACTGCACCTTGTCCTGCATCCTTCCCAGCTGCCAAAAGAGTGACCCAATGGGCCGTGAAAGAAAGGTAACGTCCCTGTCCATGCCTGCTGGACCATGAGTCAGCGGTAATATGCACCTTACCGCTGACCGCCCTGTCCAGCGAGGCCAAGACATTGCCTTCCACATGCCTGTAGAGAGCCGGAATCGCCTTCCGTGCGAAAAAGTGGCGTTTGGGAACCTGCCACTGAGGAACCGCACATTGCACAAACTCACGGAAGGGGGCCGAGTCTACCAACTGAAAAGGCAGCAGTTGAAGCGCTAGCAATTTAGCCAAGCTAGCATTCAACCGCTGGGCATGTGGATGGCTGGGAGTGAACTTCTTTCGACGGTCCAGCAGCTGGGGCAGGGAAATTTGCCTGCTAGAATCGGACGTCGGTGTAGTGCTAGCAGAGTGCCCGCAAGTACTTGGCTGTGACACACCTAATTCTACACCTTCATTCCTCTCAGAGCAGGTTTCAGAGAGGACTGAAGGTATACTGGGGTTGGAGATCCCAGCTGATGCGGAGCAAGAAGAGGTCAGCTTTGTTCTTTGGTGTGGGTCTTTAAGGTAGGCTTGCCAACGAGCTGCATGGCAGGTCAACATATGTCTGGTCAAGCATGTGGTGCCCAAGCGGGTGATGTTTTGGCCACGCGATATACGCTTGAGACATATGTTGCAAACAGCAGCTGTGCGATCTGATGCACTCGCCTCAAAAAAGGCCCACACCAAAGAACTTTTTGAATGATGGGCAGAGGCAGCGCCCTGCACAGGCGGAGCTCTGCGGTGTGATTCCATCGGTGTGCTGCTCATACGCTGGCCACTCAAGGGCATCCTGCCTCGTTGGAGATGTGCCTCCTCCTCATCCTCCTCCTCCTCCTCTCTCCTATTAGGCACCCACGTGGAGTCAGTGACCTCATCATCCCCTCCCTCCTCATCACTGGAGCCAATCTGGCAGTATGCCGCAGCTGCTGGAACATGACTGCCAGATTGGTGTCCTTCTTGAGCATCCCCTCTCTCTGCTCTCACGCTACTGCCTTCCTCTATCTGGGTATCATCATCAGATCCTTCGAAACGCTGGGCATCCTCCTGGAGCATGTACCCAACACTGTGCTCAAACAGTTCGGGGGACTCCTCAGGAGGAGGACATGGTGGGTCTAGGGAAGGATTGACTAATGAAGATAATGATACCAGAGAAGAGGACGCTTTGGCAGCTGCTTTGCCAGTACCCTGAGCCTGGGTGAGAGAGGATGAGGAGGATGAGGTGGGCTTGGTCATCCACTCTACCAAGTCTTCGGCATGATGTGGCTCAACATGTCCAGCTGCCGAAAAGAAGGACAAGCGTGTCCCATGGCCATGTGCTGATGACAATGCACCGCGTCCACGACCAGCACTGTTGCCCCCAGACACAGAGCCTGCTTGCCCTCTTTTTTTGCCTCCTGACTGTCTGCCTCTCCTTGTTTGCCTTCCAGACATTTTAATGGATGGCCTGCAGGGAGATGGGAAAAAGAGCAATAAGGGCTACCTTCAGGTGTATACTGTGCAGGAGGCTTAGCAACAATGACACTGACACTGTCCCCTGCCTATCCTTCTCTGTCCCTAAACACAAGGATTTGCAATATGCTTCAGCAAGATTGGTTTAGCACAGAATAGCACACTGACAGTTTCCCTCACTGTCCTTCTCTGTCCCTACAAACAAGGTTTAGCACAGAATAGCACACTGATAGTTTCCACGAGTGTCCTTCTCTGTCCCTAAACTCAAGGATTTCAAATATGGAACAGCAAAATTGGTTTAGAACAGAATAGCACACTGACACTTTCCCTTACTGTCCTTCTCTGTCCCTACAAACAAGATTTAGCACAGAATAGCACACTGATAGTTTCCACGAGTGTCCTTCTCTGTCCCTAAACTCAAGGATTTCAAATATGGAACAGCAAAATTGGTTTAGAACAGAATAGCACACTGTCAGTTTCACTCACTGTACCTCTCTGTCCCTAAACTCAAGGATTTCAAATATGGTTGAGCAAAATTGGTTTAGAACAGAATAGCACACTGACACTTTCCCTCACTGTCCTTCTCTGTCCCTCCCTACAAACAAGATTTAGCACAGAATAGCACACTGATAGTTTCCACGAGTGTCCTTCTCTGTCCCTAAACTCAAGGATTTCAAATATGGAACAGCAAAATAGGTTTAGAACAGAATAGCACACTGACACTTTCCCTCACTGTACCTCTCTGTCCCTAAACTCAAGGATTTCAAATATGGTTCAGCAAAATTGGTTTAAAACAGAATAGCACACTGACACTTTCCCTCACTGTACCTCTCTGTCCCTACAAACAAGGTTTAGCACAGAATAACACACTGACACTCTCCCTACCTATCCTTATTTGTCCCTAAACACAAGGAATCCAGGATTAGTAAAGGAAAAAAATGACACTTCCCTGCCTATGCTTCTCTTTCCCTGCTCCGGAACACACTACACAAGGCCGCCGCGCTGGCGGCCTTTTATAGTGTGGGGCGTGTACTAAACCCCCTCAGCAATAATTGGCCACAGGCATCCTGCCTGTGGCCAATCATTGCTCTCCTCGCTGCCGGCGCTGTGATTGGCCAAGCATGCGGGGTCACAGTGCATGCTTGGCCAATCACAGCGCCTGGATGACACTGCGATGGCGTAGTGCATTGTGGGCCGTTCGCGTCACTCGAATTTGGCGTGAACGGCCCAAATCGTTCGATCTTCGTCGAACGATCGAACAGCCGATGTTCGAGTCGAACGTATGTTCGACTCGAACATGAAGCTCATCCCTACTGGGAGGAAGTGGTATATGACGGAAGCACTCAAGTGGAGTGTGGGACGTTTCGTCACAGGTACATTTTAGGATGTTTCACTGTCTCTCTTTGTTCTCCTTTCTTTCCCTTTTATCTCTCTCTATCCCAACTTATTTTTTCCCCCATCCATCTCTCGTCTTTCTTGTTCTTTCTCTTATTCTTTCTCTCCCTTATTCTTTGTTCCTCCCCCTCTTTTCCTCTCCCTTCCATGTATTCTCTCTTTTTATTCCTTCTCTTACTCCTTGGTTGGGAATTGGAATGAGTGGCAGTGCTGGGGGAGTTCTGATCGGTCAACTTAGGTGCTCTTGATGAAGGTCATCTGCTGATCTGAGAACTGTAGTGGGGACTTTTAATGGCAACTCTAATCACAGGTCATGTTACTCAGGGGAGGGCTGGCGGCTTTAGGCCTGGGGGGGCAAGTCCAGTCAAGTGGCCCACTGAACCGCCGAATCAGCTCACCATCCATGGTCCTCCTGGTTTTTCAATGCAGCCTCACCAGTGCCCATCAGTGCAGCCAACTCCAGTGCCCATCAATGAAGCCTGATCACTGGGGCAGGTTACATGGGGTATATGGGGGGAGATGGGGGGTCAGCTAGGGGTATCAGGGTCTCTCACCTCAGCAATCTCAGCTCAGCAGGTCCTTGCATGCCACGGTCTCCTTGGGGGGTAACGCTCCTGATCCTGGGGTCAATTTGCAGCCAGCGCCCAGCTCTGCGTCCCGACTCCCTGGCACGCCCTGCCTCTGCCTGCTTCCAAGATTCTGGTCCCAGGGAGTTGTAGTTTCCTCTGCGCTGCTGTGTTTTCCACCCACCGGAAGCTTGAGTGCGGACTACAACTCCCGCAATACAACAGCTAGTGGTCAGCCGCCATGGCCGTGCCCCCGACCCGACTTCCTAGACCAGAACAAAAAAGAAAATGGTAGCGGGCAGCGGCTGCCGGCCATTTTGAATATAAGTTAGGGCGGCTTGAAAGGCAATTGCCACCCTGCCCCCTGGCCCAGCCCTCCCCTGGTGTTACTCACGGTGTCTCCAACTTTGTGGTGTCTCGGTCAGTGACCCCTATGCCGAAATCAGGAGATAGGGGCTCCTCCAGCCCCTCCCACTTCACTTTCCTCACCAGTCAGCTGACCTCTAGTTTCTGCCACCCAGCCATGCCATAAACTGAATGGGCGGCTGCGGACAGGGTGAGTGGGAGGCTGCGGGCTCCAGGAACAGCCCAGCTAGGCGGCCGCAAAAAGGCTCCGAGAGCGGTGCGGGCTTCAGGAACAGTCCAGGATTCGGTGACCCCTGGCATATCGTCATTTGACCCCCGAGGGGGTCCCGAGCCCCAGGTTGAAAACCACTGCTCTAGACCATCCCTCCAGCTGTTGATCCTGCCAGGCACTCGTGCTACCTTGCACTCCCGTGCCCCCTGTTCTCTCTATCATGGGCCGCGAGTCAGGGGCGTAAGAGAGGCCTCCCTCTGCATACCGGCGTCCTCCACCAGGTACGTGACATATCCTCTTATCTGGAGTCCTTGTATCTTCCTATCTGAAGACATTGTATCCTCCTATCTGGAGACCTTGTATCGTTCTATCTGGAGACCGTGCGGCTTCTTATCTGGACACCTTGTATCGTCTTATCTGGAGACCTTTTTCTTCCTATCTGTAGAACTTGTATCTTCTTATCTGGAGACCTTGTATCCTCCTATCTGTAGAACTTGTATCTTCTTATCTGGAGACCTTGTATCCTCCTATCTGTAGAACTTGTATCTTCTTATCTGGAGACCTTGTATCTTCTTATCTGTAGAACTTGTATCCTCCTATCTGGAGACCTTGTATCCTCCTATCTGGTTCCTGCAGCTTCCATCCACAGCTCAGGTACTTTGAGGAGTGCGCCTTTTATAGGTATCTCTGAATATTCCAAAGTAGAAGTCGTAGTTCCAGTAATAATAGAAGAAAAGTTCCTTCCAGCATCTCCTCTACAGTCCTAGAAATAAGAAGGTTTATCTCTGGAATACATGGAGGTGAATCCCTTCCAGGTGGGAAGACAATTCAGAAACGTTTCGTGTGAATAAACGTTTGTCGGTTTTAGTTGTTCTGGAGCCGAGTCACGTGTCCAGAAATGGAGGAATACATGAAAAAGCCTCCTTGTAGGCCCCACACTGATAATACCGTGCTGTGGAGCGCCCCTCCTTGTAGGCCCCACACTGATAATACCGTCCTGTGGAGCGCCCCTCCTTGTAGGCCCATCACTGATAATACCGTCCTCTGGAGTGCCCCTCCTTGTAGGCCCATCACTGATAATACCGTCATGTGGAGCGCCCCTCCTTGTAGGCCCATCACTGATAATACCGTCCTCTGGAGCGCCCCTCCTTGTAGGCCCCACACTGATAATACCGTGCTGTGGAGCGCCCCTCCTTGTAGGCCCCACACTGATAATACCATCCTGTGGAGCGCCCCTCCTTGTAGGCCCATCACTGATAATACCGTCCTGTGGAGTGCCCCTCCTTGTAGGCCCATCACTGATAATACCGTCCTGTGGAGCGCCCCTCTTTGTAGGCCCAACACTGATAATGCCGTCATGTGGAGCGCCCCTCCTTGTAGGCCCATCACTGATAATACCGTCCTGTGGAGCGCACCTCCTTGTAGGCCCATCACTGATAATACCGTCCTGTGGAGCGCACCTCCTTGTAGGCCCATCACTGATAATACCGTCCTGTGGAGCACCCCTCCTTGTAGGCCCATCACTGATAATACCGTCCTGTGAAGCGCCCCTTTTTATAGGCCCAACACTGATAATACCGTCCTCTGGAGCACCCCTCCTTGTAGGCCCCACACTGATAATACCGTCCTCTGGAGCGCCCCTCCTTGTAGGCCCAACACTGATAATACCGTCCTCTGGAGCGCCCCACCTTGTAGGCCCATCACTGATAATACTGTCCTGTGGAGCGCCCCTCCTTATAGGCCCATCACTGATAATACCGTCCTCTGGAGCGCCCCTTCTTGTAGGCCCCACACTGATAATACCGTCCTGTGGAGCGCCCCTACTTGTAGGCCCCACACTGATAATACCGTCCTGTGGAGCGTCCCTCCTTGTAGGCCCAACACTGTTAATACCATCCTCTGGAGCGCCCCTCCTTGTAGGCCCATCACTGATAATACCGTCCTATGGAGCGCCCCTCCTTGTCTCCTTGTAGGCCCCACACTGATAATACCATCCTATGGAGCGCCCCTCCTTGTCTCCTTGTAGACCCCACACTGATAATACCATCCTGTGGAGCGCCCCTCCTTGTAGGCCCATCACTGATAATACCATCCTGTGGAGCGCCCCTCCTTGTCTCCTTGTAGGCCCCACACTGATAATACCGTTCTCTGGAGCGCCCCTCCTTGTAGGCCCTACACTGATAATACCGTCCTCTGGAGAGCCCCTCCTTGTAGGCCCCACACTGATAATACCGTCCTGTGGAGCGCCCCTCCTTGTCTCCTTGTAGACCCCACACTGATAATACAATCCTGTGGAGCGCCCCTCCTTGTAGGCCCATCACTGATAATACCGTCCTGTGGAGCGCCCCTCCTTGTCTCCTTGTAGGCCCCACACTGATAATACCGTCCTCTGGAGCGCCCCTCCTTGTAGGCTCCACACTGATAATACCGTCCTGTGGAGCGCCCCTCCTTGTAGGCCCCACACTGATAATACCATCCTGTGGAGCGCCCCTCCTTGTCTCCTTGTAGGCCCCACACTGATAATACCGTCCTGTGGAGCGCCCCTCCTTGTAGGCCCATCACTGATAATACCATCCTGTGGAGCGCCCCTCCTTGTCTCCTTGTAGGCCCCACACTGATAATACCGTTCTCTGGAGCGTCCCTCCTTGTAGGCCCCACACTGTTAATACCATCCTCTGGAGCGCCCCTCCTTGTAGGCCCATCACTGATAATACCGTCCTATGGAGCGCCCCTCCTTGTCTCCTTGTAGGCCCCACACTGATAATACCATCCTATGGAGCGCCCCTCCTTGTCTCCTTGTAGACCCCACACTGATAATACCATCCTGTGGAGCGCCCCTCCTTGTAGGCCCATCACTGATAATACCATCCTGTGGAGCGCCCCTCCTTGTCTCCTTGTAGGCCCCACACTGATAATACCGTTCTCTGGAGCGCCCCTCCTTGTAGGCCCTACACTGATAATACCGTCCTCTGGAGAGCCCCTCCTTGTAGGCCCCACACTGATAATACCGTCCTGTGGAGCGCCCCTCCTTGTCTCCTTGTAGACCCCACACTGATAATACAATCCTGTGGAGCGCCCCTCCTTGTAGGCCCATCACTGATAATACCGTCCTGTGGAGCGCCCCTCCTTGTCTCCTTGTAGGCCCCACACTGATAATACCGTCCTCTGGAGCGCCCCTCCTTGTAGGCTCCACACTGATAATACCGTCCTGTGGAGCGCCCCTCCTTGTAGGCCCCACACTGATAATACCATCCTGTGGAGCGCCCCTCCTTGTCTCCTTGTAGGCCCCACACTGATAATACCGTCCTGTGGAGCAGGACAGGGCTGAACCTAAATGGAGGGGTGCTCCAGAGGTCAGAGGTTATCTGGGAAGGCGGGATATCAGTGCGGAATGCTAACACTGAGCTGACTTATCACACAGACATTCCTGGTATGTTGGTGCTGGGCCAGCTGCTAAAGTGAGGCGGGGGAGGTCGCGGGCTCAGCGATGCCAGTATTTGTATGTAAATATTAGTGATGGGCAAACAAGGAGGGGCGCTCCACAGGACTAGGGATGAGCCAAACACCCCCCCCCCCCCCCAGTTCGATTCGCACCAGAACCTTCGAACGGACCCAAAGTTCGCGGGAACGTTAGAACCCTATTAAATCCAATGGATACGAACGTTCGAAATCTAAAGTGCTAATTATAACGACTAATATGCATGTTATTGTCCTAAAAAGGGTTTGCCCCAGGGGAGTGTTTGGGGACCCAGGTCTTGCCCCAGGGGAGTGTTTGGGGACCCGGGTCCTGCCCCGGGGGAGTGTTTGGGGACCCGGGTCCTGCCCCAGGGGAGTGTTTGGGGACCCGGGTCTTGCCCCAGGGGAGTGTTTGGGGACCGGGGTTCTGCCCCAGGGGAGTGTTTGGGGACCCGGGTCCTGCCCCAGGGGAGTGTTTGGGGACGCGGGTCCTGCCCCAGGGGAGTGTTTGGGGACCCCGGGTCCTGCCCCCAGGGGAGTGTTTGGGGACCCGGGTCCTGCCCCAGGGGAGTGTTTGGGGACCCGGGTCCTGCCCCCAGGGGAGTGTTTGGGGACCCGGGTCCTGCCCCCAGGGGAGTGTTTGGGGACCCGGGTCCTGCCCCAGGGGAGTGTTTGGGGACCCGGGTCTTGCCCCAGGGGAGTGTTTGGGGACCCGGGTCCTGCCTCAGGGGAGTGTTTGGGGACCCGGGTCCTGCCCCAGGGGAGTGTTTGGGGATCCGGGTCCTGCCCCAGGGAACATGTATCAATGCAAAAAAAGTTTTAAAAACGGCCGTTTTTCGGGAGCAGTCATTTTGTTGATGATTAAAGTGAAACAATAAAAGTGAAATATTCCTTTAAATATCGTACCTGGGGGGTGTGTATAGTATGCCTGTGAAGTAGCGCATGTTTCCCGTGTTTAGAACTGTCCCTGCACAAAGTGACATTTCTAAAGAAAAAAAAGCCATTTAAAACTACTCGCGCTGTAATGTCATGTCTGGTCCCGGCAATATGGATGAAAATCATTGAGAAAAATGGCATGGCTTAAATTTAGGCTTTAGGTGAACATGATGCAAAGCACACAGTATAGAGAAAACCAGGAAGGGATCTAGCTAAACTGAATACAGTGTATAAATATATATACAACACCTGGGATGCATATATATCCTCTACAGACTGTAACTGCACCTAACTGACTCGCCTGCCTGCTCTATCTAACTCAATATAAATGACACTGTCTCTCTCTCTCACTCTCTCTCTGTAACTCTCTCTCTCTCTCTCTGTCTGTAACTCTCTCTTTCACAAACGCCAACACACTGCACAAGGCCGACTTCCAGGCGCCCTTACATAGTGTGGGGCGTGTACTAAACCCCCTGAGCCATAATTGGCCAAAGCCACCCTGGCTTTGGCCAATTACGGCTCTCCGTTTTTTCCGGGCTGTGATTGACCAAAGCATGCGGGTCATAGTGCATGCTTGGCCAATCATCAGCCAGCAATGCACTGTGATGCCGCGGTGAATTATGGCCGTGTCGCACAACACGAATTTAGTGGGAAACGGACCATAAAGTTCGTTCTTCATCGAACAATCGAACGAACGATGTTCGAGTCGAACGTGTGCGACGCAAACGCAAAGCTCATCCCTACACAGGACACGATCCATCCCGGAATTCTTCTTTAAAGGAGCACTAAAGCTTTTTTTTTTTTTTTGCTTAAAAATAACAAACATGTTATACTTACCTCCACTGTGCAGCTCGTTTTGCACACCGTGGCCCCGATCCTGGTCTTCTGGGGTCCCTCGGCGGCTGTCTTGGCTCCTCCCCGCAAGGACTCCACACCTTAATGCGAGTGAGCTCGCATGGTGTGGAGTGATTGCGGGCGCGCTCCCGTGATACAGCGGCGGCCATAGCCGCCGACTGTATCACTCGGCCCCGCCCCCCGGCGTGCCGCATCATTGGATGTGATTGACAGCAGCGCCAGCCAATGGCTGCGCTGCTTTCAATCTATCCAGTGTAGCCAATCGGCGGCCAGGCAGAAAAACGAAGAGGATGACGGGGACGAGCATGGGACTTTCGAGGGGCCAGGTAAGAAAAACGGGGGCTCGGGGGGGGCGGTATTGTCGAATGTTTTTTCACCTTAATGCATAGGATGCATTAAGGTGAAAAAACATGTAACTTTACTACTCCTTTAACCACTTCTCTACCGTGCTCGAAAACCCCCTTCCTGCCCAAGCCATTTTTCAGCTTTCAGCGCTGTCACACTTTGAATGACAATTGCGCGGTCGTGCGACGTGGCTCCCAAACAAAATTTGCGTCCTTTTTTTCCCACAAATAGAGCTTTCTTTTGGTGGTATTTGATCACCTCTGCGGTTTTTATTTTTTGCGCTATAAACAAAAGAAGAGCGTCCAGTTTGGAAAAAAAACACTATTTTTTACTTTTTGCTATAATAAATACCCATTTTTTTTTTTTAAATAAAATTTTCCTCAGTTTAGGCCGATACGTATTCTTCTACATATTTTTGGTAAAAAAAAAAAAATCGCAATAAGCGCGTATTGATTGGTTTGCGCAAAAGTTATAGCGTGTACAAAATAGGGGATAGATTTATAGCATTTTTATTTTTTATTTTTTTTATTAGTAATGGCGGCGATCTGCGATTTTTTATTGTGACTGCAATATTGCGGCAGACACATCGGACACTTTTGACACATTTTTGGGACCATTCACATTTATACAGCGATCCCTGCTATAAAAATGCATTGATTACTGTATAAATGTGATTGGCAGGGAAGGGGTTAACCACTAGGGGGCGGGAAGGGGTTAAATATGTTCCCTCAAAGTGTTCTTACTGTGGGGGGAGGGGACTGACTGGGGGAGGTGACCGATGGTTGTCCCTATGTACAAGGGACACACCATCGGTCCCCTCTCCCTCACAGGACGTGGATCTCTGTGTTTACACACAGAGATCCACTTTCCTGCTCGTTTCCCGGGCAATCGCGGGTGCCCGGAGGCAATCGCGGCCGCCGGGCACGCGCATCGGGGCCTCGTGAACGCGGCGGGCGCGCGCGCGCGCCGCTGGCTTCAAGCGCGCGCCTCCTAGCTCGTTTTAAAGGGAGGACGTCATATGACGTCCTCCCAGAACGAGAGTATCCTCCGCCCGCCGTCAATTGACAGTGGGCGGGGGACAAGTGGATATATCACAGGGAGATCTTCTCCCAACACGTTTCATGGGATTAGGATCACTTCCTCAGGAGTCACACTCAGGATCAGGAATATACACGATCCATCCCTGAATTCTTCTATATATCACAGGGAGATCTTCTCCCAACACGTTTCATGGGATGAGGATCACTTCCTCAGGAGTCACACTCAGGATCAGGAATATACACGATCCATCCCGGAATTCTTCTATATATCACAGGGAGATCTTCTCCCAACACGTTTCATGGGATTAGGATCACTTCCTCAGGAGTCACACTCAGGATCAGGAATATACATGATCCATCCCTGAATTCTTCTATATATCACAGGGAGATCTTCTCCCGACTCGTTTGATGGGATGAGGATCACTTCCTCAGGGGTCACACTTAGGATCAGGAATATACACGATCCATCCCGGAATTCTTCTATATATCACAGGAAGATCTTCTCCCAACACGTTTCATGGGATGAGTGTCACTTCCTCAGGGGTCACACTTAGGATCAGGAATATACACGATCCATCCCAGAATTCTTCTATATATCACAGGGAGATCTTCTCCCAACACGTTTCATGGGATTAGGATCACTTCCTCAGGAGTCACACTCAGGATCAGGAATATACATGATCCATCCCTGAATTCTTCTATATATCACAGGGAGATCTTCTCCCGACTCGTTTTATGGGATGAGGATCACTTCCTCAGGGGTCACACTTAGGATCAGGAATATACACGATCCATCCCGGAATTCTTCTATATATCACAGGGAGATCTTCTCCCAACACGTTTCATGGGATTAGGATCACTTCCTCAGGAGTCACACTCAGGATCAGGAATATACATGATCCATCCCTGAATTCTTCTATATATCACAGGGAGATCTTCTCCCAACACGTTTCATGGGATGAGGATCACTTCCTCAGGGGTCACACTTAGGATCAGGAATATACACGATCCATCCCGGAATTCTTCTATATATCACAGGGAGATCTTCTCCCAACACGTTTCATGGGATGAGGATCACTTCCTCAGGAGTCACACTCAGGATCAGGAATATACATGATCCATCCCGGAATTCTTCTATATATCACAGGGAGATCGTCTCCCGACTCATTTTATGGGATGAGGATCACTTCCTCAGGGGTCACACTTAGGATCAGGAATATACATGATCCATCCCGGAATTCTTCTATATATCACAGGGAGATCGTCTCCCGACTCATTTTATGGGATGAGGATCACTTCCTCAGGAGTCACACTCAGGATCAGGAATATACATGATCCATCCCTGAATTCTTCTATATATCACAGGGAGATCTTCTCCCGACTCGTTTTATGGGATGAGGATCACTTCCTCAGGGGTCACACTTAGGATCAGGAATATACACGATCCATCCCGGAATTCTTCTATATATCACAGGGAGATCTTCTCCCAACACGTTTCATGGGATTAGGATCACTTCCTCAGGAGTCACACTCAGGATCAGGAATATACATGATCCATCCCTGAATTCTTCTATATATCACAGGGAGATCTTCTCCCAACACGTTTCATGGGATGAGGATCACTTCCTCAGGGGTCACACTTAGGATCAGGAATATACACGATCCATCCCGGAATTCTTCTATATATCACAGGGAGATCTTCTCCCAACACGTTTCATGGGATGAGGATCACTTCCTCAGGAGTCACACTCAGGATCAGGAATATACATGATCCATCCCGGAATTCTTCTATATATCACAGGGAGATCGTCTCCCGACTCATTTTATGGGATGAGGATCACTTCCTCGGGGGTCACACTTAGGATCAGGAATATACACGATCCATCCCGGAATTCTTCTATATATCACAGGGAGATCTTCTCCCAACACGTTTCATGGGATGAGTGTCACTTCCTCAGGGGTCACACTCAGGATCAGGAATATACATGATCCATCCCGGAATTCTTCTATATATCACAGGGAGATCTTCTCCCGACTCGTTTTATGGGATGAGGATCACTTCCTCAGGGGTCACACTTAGGATCAGGAATATACACGGTCCATCCCGGAATTCTTCTATATATCACAGGGAGATCTTCTCCTGACTCGTTTAATGGGATGAGGATCACTTCCTCAGGGGTCACACTTAGGATCAGGAATATACACGATCCATCCCGGAATTCTTCTATATATCACAGGGAAATCTTCTCCCAACACGTTTCATGGGATGAGTGTCACTTCCTCAGGGGTCCCACTCAGGATCAGGAATATACACGATCCATCCCGGAATTCTTCTATATATCACAGGGAGATCTTCTCCCAACACGTTTCATGGGATGAGTGTCACTTCCTCAGGGGTCACACTTAGGATCAGGAATATACACGATCCATCCCGGAATTCTTCTATATATCACAGGGAGATCTTCTCCCAACACGTTTCATGGGATGAGTGTCACTTCCTCAGGGGTCACACTTAGGATCAGGAATATACACGATCCATCCCGGAATTCTTCTATATATCACAGGGAGATCTTCTCCCAACACGTTTCATGGGATGAGTGTCACTTCCTCAGGGGTCACACTTAGGATCAGGAATATACACGATCCATCCCGGAATTCTTCTATATATCACAGGGAGATCTTCTCCTGACACGTTTCATGGGATGAGGATCACTTCCTCAGGGGTCCCACTCAGGATCAGGAATATACACGGTCCATCCCGGAATTCTTCTATATATCACAGGGAGATCTTCTCCCAACACGTTTTATGGGATGAGGATCACTTCCTCGGGGGTCATGGATCAGGAATATACACAATCCATCTCAGAATTCTATATATCACAGGGAGATCTTCTCCCGACTCGTTTTATGGGATGAGGATTACTTCCTGAGGGGTCACACTTAGGATCAGGAAAATACACGATTCATCCCAGAAATCTTCTATAAATCACAGGGAGATCTTCTCCTGACACGTTTCATGGGATGAGGATTACTTCCTCAGGGGTCCCACTCAGGATCAGGAATATACACGATCCATCCCGGAATTCTTCTATATATCACAGGGAGATCTTCTCCTGACACGTTTCATGGGATGAGGATCACTTCCTCGGGGGTCCCACTCAGGATCAGGAATATACACAATCTATCCCGGAATTCTTCTATATATCACAGGGAGATCTTCTCCCAACACGTTTTATGGGATGAGGATCACTTCCTCAGGGGTCCCACTCAGGATCAGGAATATACACGATCCATCCCAGAATTCTTCTATATATCACAGGGAGATCTTCTCCCAACACATTTTATAGGAAGAGGATCACTTCCTCAGGGGTCCCACTCAGGATCAGGAATATACACGATCCATCCCAGAATTCTTCTATATATCACAGGGAGATCTTCTCCTGACACGTTTCATGGGATGAGTGTCACTTCCTCAGGGGTCACACTCAGGATCAGGAATATACACGATCCATCCCGGAATTCTTCTATATACCGCAGGGAGATCTTCTCCCAACACGTTTTATGGGATGAGGATCACTTCCTCGGGGGTCTCGGATCAGGAATATACACAATCCATCTCAGAATTCTATATATCGCAGGGAGATCTTCTCCCGACTCGTTTTATGGGATGAGGATTACTTCCTCAGGGGTCACACTTAGGATCAGGAATATACACGATCCATCCCGGAATTCTTCTATATATCACAGGGAGATCTTCTCCCGGCACGTTTCATGGGATGAGTGTCACTTCCTCAGGGGTCACACTCAGGATCAGGAATATACACAATCCATCCCAGAATTCTTCTATATATCACAGGGAGATCTCCCAACATGTTTCATGGGATGAGGGTCACTTCCTCAGGGGTCACACTTAGGATCAGGAATATACACGATCCATCCTGGAGTTCTATATCACAGGGAGGTCTTTTCCTGACTCGTTTCATGGGATGAGGATCACTTCCTCAGGGGTCACACTAAGGTTCAGGAATATACACGATCCATCCCGGAATTCTTCTATATATCGCAGGGATACCTTCTCGCGATACATTTCATGGGATGAGGATCACTTCCTCAGGGGTCACGGATCAGGAATATACACGATCCATCTCAGGATTCTATATATCACAGGGAGATCTTTTCCCGACTCGTTTTATGGGATGAGGATTACTTCCTCAGGGGTCACACTTAGGATCAGGAATATACACGATTCATCCCAGAATTCTTCTATATATCACAGGAAGATCTTCTCCCAACACGTTTTATGGGATGAGGATCACTTCCTCAGGGATCCCACTCAGGATCAGGAATATACACAATCCATCCCGGAATTCTTCTATATATCACAGGGAGATCTTCTCCTGACACGTTTCATGGGATGAGGGTCACTTCCTCAGGAGTCACACTCAGGATCAGGGATATACATGATCCATCCCGGAATTCTTCTATATATCACAGGGAGCAGGACAAGGCTGAACCTAAATGGAGGGGTGCTCCAGAGGTCAGAGGTTATCTGGGAAGGCGGGATATCAGTGCGGAGTGCTAACACTGAGCTGACTTATCACACAGACATTCCTGGTATGTTGGTGCTGGGCCAGCTGCTAAGGTGAGGCGGGGGAGGTGGCGGGCTCAGCGATGCCACTATTTGTATGTAAATATTAGTGATGGGCAAACAAGGAGGGGCGCTCCACTGGACACGGTTCATCCCGGAATTCTTCTATATATCACAGGGAGATCTTTTCCTGACACGTTTCGTGGGATGAGGGTCACTTCCTCAGGGGTCACACTCAGGATCAGGAATATTCACGATCCATCCCGGAATGCTTCTATATATCACAGGGAGATCTTCTCCCCACACGTTTCATCGGATGAGGATCACTTCCTCAGGGGTCACACTCAGGATCAGGAATATTCACGATCCATCCCGGAATTCTTCTATATATCACAGGGAGATCTTCTCCCCACACGTTTCATCGGATGAGGATCACTTCCTCAGGGGTCACACTCAGGTTCAGGAATATACAAGATCCATCCCGGAATTCTTCTATATATCACAGGGAGATCTTCTACCGACAGGTTTCATGGGATGACGGTCAGTTCCTCAGGGGTCACACTCAGGTTCAGGAATATACACGATCCATCCCAGAATTCTTCTATATATCACAGGAAGATCTTCTCCCAACACGTTTCATGGGATGAGGGTCACTTCCTCAGGGGTCACACTCAGGTTCAGGAATATACAAGATCCATCCCAGAATTCTTCTATATATCACAGGGAGATCTTCTATCGACAGGTTTCATGGGATGACGGTCAGTTTCTCAGGGGTCACACTCAGGTTCAGGAATATACACGATCCGTCCCAGAATTCTTCTATATATCACAGGGAGATCTTCTCCCCACACGTTTCATCGGATGAGGAAAACTTCCTCAGGGGTCACACTCAGGTTCAGGAATATACCAGATCCATCCCAAAATTATTCTATATATCACAGGGAGATCTTCTCCCGACACGTTTCATGGGATGAGGGTCACTTCCTTAGGGGTCACACTCAGGATCAGGCGTATACACGATCCATCCCGGAATTCTTCTATGTATCACAGGGAGATCTTCTCCCAACACGTTTCATGGGATGAAGGTCACTTCCTTAGGGGTTCACACTCAGGATCAGGAATATACACGATCCATCCTAGAGTTCTATATCACAGGGAGATCTTCTCCCGCCGCGTTTCATGGGCTGAGGGTCACTTCCTTAGGGGTTCACACTCAGGATCAGGAATATACACGATCCATCCTGGAGTTCTATATCACAGGGAGATCTTCTCCCACCGCGTTTCATGGGCTGAGGGTCACTTCCTTAGGGGTTCACACTCAGGTTCAGGAATATACACGATCCATCCCAGAATTCTTCTATATATCACAGGATTGATCATGTATATTCCTGAACCTGAGTGTGACCCCTGAGGAAGTGATCAGTCCTCATCCCATGAAACGTGTCGGGAAAATATCTCCCTGTGATGTACAGAAGAATTCTGGGATGGATCATGTATATTCCTGAACCTGAGTGTGACCCCTTAGGAAGTGATCCTCATCCCATGAAACGTGTCGGGAGAAGATCTCCCTGTGATATATAGAAGAATTCCGGGATGGATTGTGTATATTCCTGAACCAGAGTATGACCCCTGAGGACGTGATCCTGATCCCATTCTTCTATATATCACAGGGAGATCTACTCCCGACACGTTTCATGGGATGAGGATCACTTCCTCAGGGGTCACACTCAGGTTCAGGAATATACACGGTCCATCCCGGAATTCTTCTATATATCATAGTGAGATCTTCTCCTGACATGTTTCATGGGATGAGGATCATTTCCTCAGGGGTCACACTCAGGATCAGGAATAGACACGATCCATCCCGGAATTCTTCTATATATCACAGGGAGATCTTCTCCCGACACGTTTCATGGGATGAGGGTCACTTCCTCAGGGGTCACTTGCTATTTAGATTTTGAATTGCGTCTTAAAGAAGATAAATAAATCATATAAGAATAGAGAGAACATTTCACACAGACCTCCTCTTCTTGATTATATTGATTGGTAAATTATCAATCATCTACAGTAATGTGCCCTTCCAAGAATGGAGTGTATCCAGTATTGGGATATGTGGGATTCCTGTCCTCTAACCTCACTTTGCTCTGCGCTCCTGCACATGTTGGTGCTCTCGGAACACTGAAGAATGAGTTGTGATTGGTTGCTATGGGTTACAGCCCTGAGGTAGGGGGGCAGGGTAAGCGCAGGTAATCCGGCAGAGCTGGGTGTGGACGGGAGATAAGATCGGGGCCGGCGTGGGACATCAGAAAACATCACTCGCTGTTTACTTTAAAAAAAACTGAGAATCGAGAAAGGCGCCGTGCCCCGGGGTCATGTGACCGAAGACATCCTTCATGTGTGACAACATCTGCATGCATGGATAGCGCCAGGCGATGGAACCCCGGCGTATGTCCTCCGGCACCGGATTCTACTGATCTGCTCATGCCCCCCTAGCATGAATCTCCTTCCCCCTTCCCCCGTCCCAGCACAAATCCCCCCCACCCACAGGTCGAATTCTCTCATTCCCCATATTCCCTCAGCAATAATCCACCCCCCTCCTTAAAAAAAATTCCCCACCCCTAGTACAAATCCTCTACCCCTAAATTCCCCCCTCCAGCACATATCTCCTTCCCCCATCCCCCCTAGCACAAATCCCCCCCCAACTCGTATCCTCTCATTCCCCATATTCCCTCAGCAATAATCCACCCCCCTCCTTAAAAAAAATCTCCACTCCTGGTACAAATCCTCTACCCCTAAATTCCCCCAGCACAAATCTCCTTCCTCCACCCCCCTCCCAGTACATATACCCCCCCAGTTAAATTCTCTCATTCCCCATATGTCCTCATTAATAAATCCACCCCCCTCCCGAAAAAAAATTCAATCTCATAGTACAAATCCTCTACCCCTAAATTCCCCCAGCACAAATCTCCTTCCTCCACCCCCCTCCCAGTACATATACCCCCCCCCCCCAGTTAAATTCTCTCATTCCCCATATGTCCTCATTAATAAATCCACCCCCCCTCCCGAAAAAAAATTCCATCTCCTAGTACAAATCCTCTACCCCTAAATTCCCCCCCTCCAGCACAAATCTCCTTCCCCCATCCCCCCTCCCAGTACATATCCCCCCAGTTAAATTCTCTCATTCCCCATATGTCCTCATTAATAAATCCACCCCCCCGAAAAAAATTCCCACTCCTAGTACAAATCATCTACCCCTAAATTCCCCCAGCACAAATCTCCTTCCCCCATCCCCCCTAGCACAAATCCCCCCCCCCAACTCGTATCCTCTCATTCCCCATATGCCCTCAGCATAAATTCAACCCCCGCCCCCCCGATTTTTTTCCCCTCTCCTAGTACCATACAAATCCTCTACCCTCAATCCCCCCGCAGCACAAATCCCTCCCCCCAAAGGCGAATCCTCTCATTCCCCATATGCCCTCAGCATAAATCCACCCCCTCCCCCGAAAAAACTACCCCCTCCTAGTACAAATTTTCTACCTCCAAATTTCCCCCTTCAGCACAAATCTTCTTCCCCCATCCCCCCTCCCAGCACAAATTCCCTCAAATCACTACCCCTAGCACACTCCCCCAACAAAAACCCACCTCCTGCTGAAATCCTCCTCCCAGAACACATCTTTGCCCCCCCCAGCTCCAATCCTCTCATACCCCATAGGCTCTCAGCATAAATCCCCCCCCCCCCCGTAAAAAAATTCCCTTTCCCAGTACAAATCATCTACCCCTGAATTCCCCCCCTCCCAGCACAAATCTCCTTCCCCCATCCCCCCTCCCAGCACAAATTCCCACCCCCCCCCCCCCCAGGATGAATCCTCTCATTCCCCATATGCCCTCAGTATAATCCCCCCCGAAAAAAAATTCCCTCTCCCAGTACAAAGCCTCCACCCCTAAATTCCCCCCCTCCCAGCACAAATCTCTCCCTTCCCCTCTCCCCAGCATGGGAATAAATCAGAAAAGATTTGTTTAATTTTCTTTATTGAAAATAAATCATTAATAATACAGATATAAATAGATGGCTCTGAGGGTGGGAGAAGGGGCGGGGCTAGGTGGCCCCAGGGACCCTCAGATCTGCCCCCGGACCCCCTGGAGAAGGCAATGCTTTGAATAGATATTCATTATAACCGTACAATCTGATTGTACAATCTCGTGTCATATGCAAGGGAGGTCCCCGTATAATACGAAGCTCGTGCCATCAGATTGTAACGTGTATTTGGGGGGATTGTAATGTGTATTTGGGGGGATTGTAATGTGTATTTGGGGGGATTGCAACGTGTATTTGGGGGGATCGTAACGTGTATTTGGGGGGATCGTAACGTGTATTTGGGGGGATTATAACGTGTATTTGGGGGGATCGTAACGTGTATGGTGGGTTTTGGGGGGATTGTAACGTGTATTTGGGGGGATTATAACGTGTATTTGGGGGGATCGTAACGTGTATTTGGGGGGATCGTAACGTGTATTTGGGGGATCGTAACATGTATTTGGGGGGATGGTAACGTGTATTTGGGGGGATCGTAACGTGTATTTGGGGGGATTGTAACGTGTATTTGGGGGGATCGTAACGTGTATGGTGGGTTTTGGGGGGATTGTAACGTGTATTTGGGGGATTATAACGTGTATTTGGGGGGATCGTAACGTGTATGGTGGGTTTTGGGGGGATTGTAACGTGTATTTGGGGGGATTATAACGTGTATTTGGGGGAATTGTAACGTGTATTTGGGGGGATCGTAACGTGTATTTGGGGGGATCGTAACGTGTATTTGGGGGGATCGTAACGTGTATTTGGGGGGATTGTAACGTGTATTTGGGGGGATCGTAACGTGTATTTGGGGGGATCGCAATGTGTATTTGGGGGGATTGTAACGTGTATTTGGGGGGATTATAACGTGTATTTGGGGGGATCGTAACGTGTATTTGGGGGGATTGTAACGTGTATTTGGGGGGATCGTAATGTGTATTTGGGGGGATCGTAACGTGTATGGTGGATTTTGGGGGGATTGTAACGTGTATTTGGGGGGATTGTAACGTGTATTTGGGGGGATCGTAATGTGTATTTGGGGGGATCGTAACGTGTATGGTGGGTTTTGGGGGGATTGTAACGTGTATTTGGGGGGATTGTAACGTGTATTTGGGGGGATCGTAATGTGTATTTGGGGGGATCGTAAGGTGTATGGTGGGTTTTGGGGGGATTGTAACGTGTATTTGGGGGGATTGTAACGTGTATTTGGGGGGATCGTAATGTGTATTTGGGGGGATCGTAACGTGTATGGTGGGTTTTGGGGGGATTGTAACGTGTATTTGGGGGGATTGTAATGTGTATTTGGGGGGATCGTAACGTGTATGGTGGGTTTTGGGGGGATTGTAACGTGTATTTGGGGGATTGTAACGTGTATTTGGGGGGATCGTAACGTGTATGGTGGGTTTTGGGGGGATTGTAACGTGAGCGGGAAGCCTTCAATCCCCGACATTTCGTCCTCTCGGCTCCTACAATCCGATTGGCTTCGATGTTTTGCGTTGCAGAAAAATAAACATTGTATAATAAGTTCAGTAGATAGGAAGTCACAGTGTAGCGTTCCTCGGGGGCGGGGCTCGGCCTCCTGGGATCCCCCTCCCCCATGGTCCGGGAAGGATTAGTAACAGTCGGATTAGTGTGGAGTGTGTGCGGATAATCCGTTATGTACAATAAATAAAGCATCAGCGGCGGGTGCCGTCATAGAACCGTCACCCCGACCGGACGGCGTCTCTGGAACCCGGACCGGACCTGGACTCCGCAACCCCCCCTCCCCCCCACCATCCCTACCATCCCCCGACCTTTACAGGTTCAATATTTACAATGATCAGATGCAGAGCAGACAGCCAATGTGTATGTGATAAGACTGAGGTCTGGGTGAATGTGATAAGACTGAGGTCTGGGTGAATGTGATAAGACTGAGGACTGGGTGAATGTGATAAGACTGAGGTCTGGGTGAATGTGAGGTGAATGTGATAAGACTGAGGACTGGGTGAATGTGGGGCGTATGTGAGTAGACTGAGGACTTGGTGAATGTGAGAAGACTGAGGACTGGGTGAATGTGATAAGACTGAGGACTGGGTGAATGTGAAAAGACTGAGGTCTGAGTGAATGTGATAAGACTGAGGTCTGGGTGAATGTGAAAAGACTGAGGACTTGGTGAATGTGAGAAGACTGAGGTCTGGGTGAATGTGATAAGACTGAGGACTGGGTGAATGTGATAAGACTGAGGTCTGGGTGAATGTGAGAAGACTGAGGACTGGGTGAATGTGAGGTGAATGTGAAAAGACTGAGGTCTGGGTGAATGTGATAAGACTGAGGTCTGGGTGAATGTGAGGTGAATGTGAGAAGACTGAGGTCTGGGTGAATGTGGGGTGAATGCGGGGTGAATGTGAGGTGAATGTGAGAAGACTGAGGTCTGGGTGAATGTGATAAGACTGAGGACTGGGTGAATGTGATAAGACTGAGGACTGGGTGAATGTGAAAAGACTGGGGACTGGGTGAATGTAATAAGACTGAGGTCTGGGTGAATGTGATAAGACTGAGGTCTGGGTGAATGTGATAAGACTGAGGTCTGGGTGAATGTGAAAAGACTGAGGACTGGGTGAATGTGATAAGACTGAGGACTGGGTGAATATGAAAAGACTGGGGACTGGGTGAATGTGATAAGACTGAGGTCTGGGTGAATGTGAGGTGAATGTGAGAAGACTGAGGTCTGGGTGAATGTGAGGTGAATGTGAGAAGACTGAGGTCTGGGTGAATGTGATAAGACTGAGGACTGGGTGAATGTGAGGTGAATGTGATAAGACTGAGGTCTGGGTGAATGTGGGGCATATGTGATAAGACTGAAGACTTGGTGAATGTGATAAGACTGAGGGCTGGGTGAATGTCATAAGACTGAGGACTGGGTGAATGTGATAAGACTGGGGTCTGGGTGAATGTGATAAGACTGAGGTCTGGGTGAATGTGGGGTGAATGTGAAAAGACTGAGGTCTGGGTGAATGTGATACGAATGAGGACTGGGTGAATGTGGGGTGAATGTGATAAGACTGAGGTCTGGGTGAATGTGAGGTGAATGTGATAAGACTGAGGTCTGGGTGAATGTGGGGTGAATGTGAAAAGACTGAGGTCTGGGTGAATGTGATAAGAATGAGGACTGGGTGAATGTGGGGTGAATGTGATAAGACTGAGGTCTGGGTGAATGTGAGGTGAATGTGATAAGACTGAGGTCTGGGTGAATGTGGGGTGAATGTGATAAGACTGAGGTCTGGGTGAATGTGGGGTGAATGTGATAAGACTGAGGTCTGGGTGAAAGTGGTAAGAAGCGGGGGAGGGGATGCACACTGGCGGTCATGCTGGCACTTGTAGTCCCCCCGGTCACATGACTCGTCTTATCACATTCACACACAGGTGTGAATTCTGACGTGGGGGGAAAGGAATGTCGGCTCTGACTCAGCACAGAAATCCAATTTTCCGCCAGGCTGATTGGAAGAGCCGGAGGAGGTGTGGGGGGCGCGCCTGTGCGCACCGTGATGATTGGACTGATTGGATGCACATTGGCTGTCCATTGTGTGGAACCATCCAGGTGAATGAGATACGAGTGGGGGATGGTGGGGCGAGGCACTGACAGGATTCTGGGGGGGGGGAGGCGGCCATTACAGAGTCTCACTTCTCCAGCTGAATAACACATACAGGTGACAGAGCGGTCCAAGGCAATGGCTTTGTCAGAGGGGGGCGGAGCTGAGAATCAGACACAGAAGACCCTGAGAAGTGACCCATCCCCCCCTTTATATTGGGATTGGGGGTTCTGTGCGGAGCCGTCATACAGACACATGTAACGTCCTTTGTTCTTGTATGGCAGCACAGCTCATGCAGGAGCAGAGCAGGGTAGTTGAGGGTTTCCTCCTGGAAGTCAGAGTCCTGTGGACACCATAGACAGGAAGGGGTGCAGATGTCCCATAGCAGTAATAAAATAATGGGGGGAGTTCCCCTTTAAGTTGTCCCGGCAGGCCTGAGGGCGGGGTCAGAGTTACCGGAGGTGGTACATTGGGCTCCACGGCTCCGCCTTTAAATTGTCCCACCATGGCGGCCTCCAATGATCGGTCTGCTGGAGGTTGTGCGGCCCCTCCCCCGCGGAGCGCTCTCACAGGTTGTCGGTCTCTAGGCCCTGGTTGGAGTAGGAGAACTGGTTCTTGGTTCCATTCCCGGGTGCCTGAAAGAGAAGAAACGTGAACTGTCAGAGGTGCGTTTCACACGAAGAGGACCTGTCAGGGCGGCTGTCGCCTCCAAGGCTGGACCGCCCACAACTAGCGCTGGCCCCACCCACTGCCGCCATGACAGGTCTCATCACCACAAAAACAATCCGGCACCAACTAGTCATACATCGGGGTCCCCAGGGCAGAGATGGTGGGAGGTTGTCTGGAGGAAAAGCTAAAACCACAATGTAGGACAGCCTCCATTATTAGCTCCTCCCACAGCGCACAGGAGCCGTAACCCCCGAGCGCCAACACACTTCTCCTTGGTCAAATCTTCCATATTGAGCCGGGGGTTGGGCATGACAAGGGGGTAGCTGTTATCAGGGCCGGGTCAAGGAGGGGGCAGAAGGGCCAGTCGCCTTGGGCACTTCAGCAGAGAGGGGGAACTGCGAAACCCGCTGAGATAGTTCACAGCTCATATGGCACATGATAGAGAGGTAAGTATTATCAGGGCCCGGGTTGGGGGGGCAGAAGGGATGGCCGCCTTGGGCTGAGAGGAGGGACCTGCAACCTGCTGAGGTAGTTCACAGCCCATACGTCACATGACAGGGAGGAGGCCATTATCAGGGCCGGTCATGGGGGGAGGGGGCAGAAGGGACAGCTGCCTTGGGCGCTTTAGCAGAGGGCGGTACCGTCGACCCGCTGAAGTAGTTCACAGCTCATACGTCACATGACAGGGAGGAGGCCAATATCAGGGCTGGGTAAACGGAGGGGCAGAAGGGATGGTCGCCTTGGGTACTTAGGCAGAGAAAGAGGACCAGCAACCTGCTGAGGTAGCTCACAGCCCATAAGTCACATGACAGGGAGGAGGCCATTATCAGAGCCGGGTCATGGGGGGAGGGGGCAGCTGCCTTGGGCGCTTTAGCAGAGGGTGGTACCGTCAACCCGCTGAAGTAGTTCACAGCTCATAGGTCACATGACAGGGAGGAGGCCATTATCAGAGCCGGGTCATGGGGGGAGGGGGCAGCTGCCTTGGGCGCTTTGGCAGAGGGCGGTACCGTCAACCCGCTGAAGTAGTTCACAGCTCATAGGTCACATGACGAAGGGGGGGTAAGAAGAAGGGCAGCCGGCCTCACTCCCCAGAGGAGGTCCGAACTTAGAAGGAGGCGTGTTCCCAGCGCTTTCCTGCCCACAGAAGTCTGCCAATCGATGGTAAAGAGAGCAGACTCCTCCCCCTGACTGCTATTGCACACCCTACACTTCTGTCAGTCCCGCCCCCGAGCAGCGAGACAGAGATCACAGTCTGGAGAGGCGGAAATCTCAGTGACAATCCGGCATCTCCGGACAAAATCCGGAAATTCCCGGGTCTGCTCATGGAGGGGGGAGGGGCTTACTTTGAACTTGTCCCGACTCGGCGCCGTTTCATCCTGAGGTCAGCGGGGCCGCTCATTAAAATGAATGGAACCGCCCTATGCGTGACGTGCGGGGACGCGCCCGCGCTTGGTGTGAACCGGGTTCATTGTGAATGTCACCTAAGAACCCCATTCACGTCACGGCGGCAGAAAACGGGCGGGTGTTTGTCCTCAATGCGCATAACGCGTCGCGTTCAAATGTGATGCAAACCGAGATGCGTGTTACCGGCGCGTCACGTGCGTGTTCTGTGCGCTTCCCTCCATTTCCTGCCTCCCTGGACATGTGACTACTTCTCTAAATAAAACGTATTTTGCGTTCTTCTCGCATTTTTCGGTGCGTTTTCCATGTGCCGCCATTGAATATCACGTGCGTCAAAATCAATGCTTTTTATTCTTTTTGTTGTGTTTGAAGTTGACAGATGATGTTACGGGGGAAGGGCGGAGGTCAGTCGGTGTCGTGGCACCAGATTGTACGAGTCTCTCAGCCGCTAATCATTAACTCGCAGTTCTGGCTGCCGCCGCCCGCTGCTTTGTGTAAACCGCAAACATGGCGAGGTGGTGTTTACAAATCAGCGGCGGGTTCAGCTCGGGGGCGCTTGATCGGTGTTGACATTGGCGCGGCGTGGTCAGCGCCGAGCCAACTTCTCAGGGTCGTCTATAAATCATCACCTGTCCGGGGAGGAGATAAGGAGCGCGCGTTCACACGGAAAATGCCAAAATGTGCGCAAAAAAAAAAAAAAAGACTGCGATCGGTTCCAACCGCCCGATCGGGGGAAGGGGCGTGTTCTCAGGGGCCAATTTTTTTTTTTTTTAATCGGGGTGATCTCCGATAAAACTGGGGGGACGGTAATCAGCGACGCGCAGATCACTTCCTGTCTGCCGATCCCATAGGACAGGGATATGCAATTAGCGGACCTCCAGCTGTTGCAAAACTACAAGTCCCATCATGCCTCTGCCTCTGGGTGTCATGCTTGCTGCTGTCAGAGTCTCGCTATGCCTCATGGGACTTGTAGTTTGGCAACAGCTGGAGGTCCGCTAATTGCATATCCCTGCCATAGGAGGACCCAACAGTCAGCCACTCCCACCCTAACATGGCGATGACCTCACACCACCATCGATGTCACATCATCCATACGTTATATGACATCATCAATACAATGTTATTATTATATGACATCATTAATACAATATTATTATATGACATCATCAATACAATATTACTTTATGACATCATCAATACAATATTATTATATGACATCATCAATACAATATTATATGACATCATCAATACAATATTATTATATGACATCATCAACACAATAATATTACTTTATGACATCATCAATACAATGTTATTATTATATGACATCATCAATACAATATTACTTTATGACATCATCAACACAATAATATTACTTTATGACATCATCAATACAATGTTATTATTATATGACATCATCAATACAATATTATATGACATCATCAATACAATAATATTATTTTATGACATCATCAATACACGGATAAAAGCTCTCTGTACTCTATGGGGAGAAGGCATCCAATCACGTTCTCCGGATCATTACCCCGGTAGCCCCCCCCTGGCATCGTACGCCGAGTTCCCGAGGGCGCGGCAATTATCCGCCATCCGCACGCCGAACGTTCTCCTTTATTATGCAAACATCAAAATGCAAATCTCTCTTTTTAATCATCGACAGTTATCCTGCAGGAACCGGTCGGAGAGAGCGGCAAGGGCAACGCCAGAGGACGGCGAGAGGAAGAGGGAGAATAGAGTGTCAGCTCCTCTGTACAGCGCGGCGGTATATGTCAGAGCTATATAAATGTATAATAATAATAGTAGTGTGTGTCAGCTCCTCGGGTAGGTATGGCGTTGGGGGCGGTCCCTCTGTACATTGGCTTGTGGGGTGACTCCGCACACATTGACTTTTCTCACCATTTGCAAGTAAAAGAGATGCAAATCCCAGGGGGGGGGGAGGGGGAGGAAACGGTCGCGGTTGGCGGCCCGGGATCGCTCTCTGCCGTCTCCTGGACGCCGGAAACATCTCGCCTGTCAATCATTAACCCCTGAGGAAGGGGTGGGACGAGGCCGGTGTGTGGCGGCTCCCGGCGGCTCCATGTGACCGATGCAGGGGAAAGGACAAATCCTCCCACAGGTCATGTCATCATTTTCCATTTGTCACACACTAGCTGAAAGCTGAAATCAGACTTGCAGTGACAACAGTCAAGCCTCGTACACACGGGCGGGAAAAAAAAACAGCGTCAGTTTTCCCGACGGGATTCCCGGCAAGCTTGTCTTGCCAAGCCCTGTGTACACACGCGCCATTCAAAATAACCGCCGTTCTTTTGAATGGCAAGCACGCGGTGACGTCATCAACTACGTGATGACGTCATCGACTACGACACTTGTCACATTCGATGCCATCGCCGCCATCTTGCTTCACCCTACACTACCCTTGTATCCTACTGCGCATGCATCGATGTCTCATAGAGCATGCGCGGGTTTCCCTGAACAGGTAAGCACACTCACTCACGGGTTTCTCATCAGGAAACACTCTGCCGAGAATCCTGACGAGAAAATAGAGAGCAGGTTCTCTATTTTTCTCGTCGAGATTCCCGGCAGTTTTCCTGACGAGAAACCATACAGACGGCCGGTTTTCTCTGCAAAAAGCTCTCCCAGCAGTTTTCTTGCCGAGAAAAACGGTCGTGTGTACGAGGCTTCAGGCTCGGAGGGAGGAGAGAAGGTAAGGTGGGCGTCACCAGTGTGATGTCACTGATAATGCCAGTAGGAGGAGTCTCCAGACCTGCAGGCACTCCCTCTGCATAGCTCCGCGGGGGCGGAGCTCCCTGTACTTTACATTGAAATAGTTCCTGTATGTCTGTTCGGCTGAAATCAGGGAGAAGTCTCCAGACCTGCAGGCACTCCCTCTGTATAGCTCTGCGGGGGCGGAGCTCTCTGTAACTTAAATTAAAATAGTTTCTGTCTGTGTGTTCGTCTGAAATCAGGTTTGCAAAGACAACAGTCAGGCTCAGAGGGAGGAGAGAAGGTTAGGTGGGCGTCACCAGTGTGATGTCGCTGATAGTGGCAGTAGGAGGAGTCTCCAGACCTGCAGGCACTCCCTCTGCATAGCTCCGCGGGGGCGGAGCTCCCTGTACCTTACATTTAAATAGTTCCTGTATGTCTGTTCGGCTGAAATCAGGGAGAAGTCTCCAGACCTGCAGGCACCCCCTCTGTATAGCTCTGCGGGGGCGGAGCTCTCTGTAACTTAAATTAAAATAGTTCCTGTCTGTGTGTTCGTCTGAAATCAGGTTTGCAAAGACAACAGTCAGGCTCAGAGGGAGGAGAGAAGGTAAGGTGGGGGTCACCAGTGGGATGTCACTGATAGTGGCAGTAGGAGGAGTCTCCAGACCTGCAGGCACTCCCTCTGCATAGCTCCACGGGGGTGGAGCTCCCTGTACCTTACATTGAAACAGTTCCTGTATGTGTGCGCATCTGTTTAGTTGCAGCATGATTGGGAATCCGGCGACAGAAGTGAGACTCCACGGCAGAGAGCAGCACTATATTCAAGCAATCATTGGCCACAACTAAAATACCAGTTTTGGGTGGATATGGATGTGATCATTTTCCATTTGTCACACACCAGCTGAAAGCTGAAATCAGACTTGCAGTGACAATGCCTGGCGGTCGGGAGGGGGAAATGTTAGACTGGGAGGGAGGAGAGAAGGTAAGGTGGGTGTCACCAGTGCATAGTTGCCAACATTGCAAAAAAAACATCTGGGACACTTTTTTTGTATTGAGGCGGAGCCTTGCTATAATTAGGGGGCGGGGCATTCGTTTGTAGGCGTGTCATGCTGAAATGAAAAATGGGTGTGGTTTACACACGATAGTGGGTGTGGCTTAAATGGGCGTGGTTCAAAGGGGTGTGGCTACAGTCCGAGGTGAGAGAAAGAGAGAGAAAGAAATAGAAAGAAAGAAGCCAGATCCTACACCACAATAGAAATGTGTAACAAAATTGGCAGATAAGGATACTCCAAAACACCTGTTGGCGCTTCAATCATCCCGGCACCATGTTTGTTATGGTGTCAGGGTGATTGAAGCGCATTATTTCTATTATTACATTGTAATATAAAATGAAATCATTCAACTCCCCATAATGCCGAATCAGTGGGACCCTTAAGCATGTCACCTGCCACATCGCCTGCCACCAGGTGCCCCCAGCAGAGTCCCTCCTTACATCAGGTGCCCCCAGCGGAGCCTCAGTCCTTACACCAGTGTACCCAGCCTCAGTCCTTGCATCAGTGTCCCAAGCAGAGCCATAGTTACCCCCCCCTGTACATAGTAACACCCCCGTTACCCCCCTGTACATAGATACTACCTGTACATAGTTACTACCGCCCCCTATACATACCCCCACTGTACATAGTTACTACTGCCCCCTGTACATACCCCCACTGTACATAGTTACTACCGCCCCCTGTACATACCCCCACTGTACATAGTTACTACCACCCCCTGTACATACCCCCACTGTACATAGTTACTACCGCCCCCTGTACATACCCCCACTGTACATAGTTAATACCCCCCCGTACATAGTTAATACCCCCCCTGTACATAGTTAATACCCCCTGTACATACCCCCTGTACATAGTTAATACCCCCCCTGTACATAGTTAATACCCCCCTGTACATACCCCCCTGTACATAGTTAATACCCCCCCTGTACATACCCCCACTGTACATAGTTAATAAACCCCCTGTGCATAGTTGCCCCCCCCCCCCCCTTGTACATACATCGCTGGCCCGGGCTGTAATAACACCGACATCCCTGCATACCTAGGACAGCAGACAGGTCATATGTCACCAGGAGGACACAGCACACTATAACCCACATTACATGGGGATTAGTGATGAGCCGAACACCCCCGGGTTCGGTTCGCACCAGAACCCGCGAACGGACCGAAAGTTCGTACGAACATTAGAACCCTATTAAATACAATGGATGCGAACGTTCGAATTCTAAAGTGCTAATTATAACGACTATTATGCATGTTATTGTCCTAAAAAGGGTTTGGGAACCCGGGTTCTGCACCAGGGGACATGTATCAATGCAAAAAGAAGTTTTAAAAACGGTCCTTTTTCGGGAGCAGTCATTTTAATGATGCATAAAGTGAAAAAAAAAAAGTCAAATATTCCTTTAAATATCGTACCTGGGGGGTGTCTAAAGTATGCCTGTGAAGTGCCACGTGTTTCCCGTGTTTAGAACTGTCCCTGCACAAAATGACACTTCTAAAGAAAAAAAAGCCATTTAAAACTGCTTGCGGCTTTAATGTAATGTCTGCTCCCGGTAATATGGATGAAAATCTTTAAGAAAAATGGCATAGCTACCCCATGACCCCCCCCCCCCCCCCACCCCAGCCCATTACCAGCCCCTTTGGGTCTTGTATGGATATTAAGGGGAACCCCGCACACAAAATAAAAAAGGCCCTATATACTCTGAACAGCCGTATACAGGCGGTGCATACAAGACAGGGACTGTAGGTTTGTTCTTATGTAGAATCTGTTTGTAATTTTGAACAGGTACATTGTTTAAGTGTAGCTCCAGCCCAAAAATCTATTTTTAAACTTTTTGGAAAACATAGGTAAGGGTTATCACCCCTGTAACATTTGTTTTGCTGTCTGTGCCCCTGTTCAGAACATTTCACCTCACTTTCCGTCCCAATGACAACTGTTTTTGAAATGTGGTGTTTTTCTTGAAACAAGGATTGGTGATAAAGCATCAGTACAGAGGAGACACCTTTCTCCCATATTAATTCTTACAGGAGAGAATTTTCCTTCCAAGGGGTAGATTTCCTCTCACTTCCTGTTGTCTTCTTCTGTTTGCAAGTAGTAGTCGTTTGTAAGTTGGATGTTTGAAAGTAGGGACCTGCCGTATATACTCTGCAGAAATAGGCCCCTTAGTTGTTGGTGTTGGCACAACACTGTAAGCACTCACAGTTACTCTTGGTTGGTGCTGGAACGCCCTGCTGTCAACTATTATATCAGGAATTGTAATTACATATAATTGTTGAACAGTGGTAGTAAAAATTGGGCCTTTGATGGTGGTGCTGGTGCCACAACACTGTAAGCCCTGACAGTTACTCTTGGTGGGTGCAGCAATGGGCCCTGCTGTGAATTATTAGATCAAGAATTGTAATTGCATGCCCCTGTTGAACAGGGGCTGAAAAATTGGGCCTTTCGTGGTGGTGGTGGTGGTGGTGGTGTTGCCACAACACTGTAAGCCCTCAGAGTTACTCTTGGTGGGTGCAGGAATGGGCCCTGCTGTGAATTATTAGATCAAGAATTGTAATTACATGCCCCTTTTGAACAGGGGCTGAAAAATTGGGCCTTTCGTGGTGGTGGTGGTGGTGGCGTTGCCACAACACTGTAAGCCCTCAGAGTTACTCTTGGTGGGTGCAGCAATGGGCCCTGCTGTGAATTATTAGATCAAGAATTGTAATTACATGCCCCTGTTGAACAGGGGCTGAAAAATTGGGCCTTAGGCACTGGTGGCACAACACTACAACCCCTCACAGATACTGTACTTGGAGCACAGCAATGAGCCCTGTTGCAAAGTATTGCTTCAAAAATTGTAATGACATGCCCCTGTTAAACAGGGGCTGAAAAATTGGGCCTTAGGCACTGGTGGCACAACACTCCAACCCCTCACAGATACTGTACTTGGAGCACAGCAATGAGCCCTGTTGCAAAGTATTGCTTCAAAAATTGTAATTACACGCCCCTGTTAAACAGGGGCTGAAAAATTGGGCCTTAGGCACTGGTGGCACAACACTCCAACCCCTCACAGATACTGTACTTGGAGCACAGCAATGAGCCCTGTTGCAAAGTATTGCTTCAAAAATTGTAATGACACGCCCCTGTTAAACAGGGGCTGAAAAATTGGGCCTTAGGCACTGGTGGCACAACACTCCAACCCCTCACAGATACTGTACTTGGAGCACAGCAATGAGCCCTGTTGCAAAGTATTGCTTCAAAAATTGTAATTACACGCCCCTGTTAAACAGGGGCTGAAAAATTGGGCCTTAGCCACTGGTGGCGGCACCCATAAACAAAAATGATCTTCCAAGCTATCATCATCAATCGTATCATTGAGGACTCGGAGGAGGAGGATAGCCAGTCAACATAACAGCACAGGCACTCAGCATCAGCATCAGTCTTGAAGGGATGTGACATGTTAAAATCAATTAGTCTGTTATATCAGCATCAGGTGTGTGGTAGCTGGTGGTGATCCAAGACTGGTTCATCTTGATGAAAGTCAGTCGATCAACCGAGTCGGTGGACAGGCGCACCCTGTGATCCGTGACAAATCCTCCAGCAGCACTGAATGTGCATTCCGAAAGAACGCTGGATGCAGGACAGGCCAGTAGCTCAATTGCATACTGTGCAAGCTCTGGCCAGTGATCCATCCTCAAGACCCAGTAAGCCAGAGGATTTTCGGTGGGGAAGGTGTCCAAGTCTGACCTTGCCCCTAGATATTCCTGCACCATGTTTATCAGACGCTGGCGATGGTTGCTGGAACCGATCATACTTTGGGGCTGCGGACTAAAGAATTGTCTGAACGCATCGGTCAGACGGCCACCTTCCCCACCGCTCCTTCTTTGACTGGCCGAAGCCTCAGCAACTCGTTGTCCAGGACCAGGAGTTTGTAACCTCCCAGTCTCTGGGAACGCGTTGCACAGACCTTTCTGCAAGGCCTCCCGGAGTTGTCTCATCCTCTGCTCCCTCTGCGACGGTAACATAAGGTCCGCAACCTTACCCTTGTACCGTGGATCAAGGAGAGTGGCCAGCCAGTAATGGTCCCTCTCCTTGATCCGAAGAATACGAGGATCCTTCCGCAGACTTTGCAGGATCAGGGAGGCCATGCAGCGTAGGTTTGCTGAGGCATTCGGTCCGGAGTCCTCTGGGTCACTAAGGACGACATGATCCGCAGCCACCTCCTCCCAGCCACGTACAAGTCCACTGGTTTCTTGGGACTGTAAATCATCCCTAAAAGACTGCTGCTGATGATGCTGAGTGCCAGCCTCCACCTCCATGCTGACACAATCCTCCTCCTCCTCCTCCTCCTCCTCCTCCTCTTCCTGTGCGATGGGTGGGACAGAAGGAACACTGTCTGGGTAAAGGGGGCCTTGAGAGGCAAGGGAGTCCTCCTCTTCCTGCCTCTGTTCTGCCTCAAGTGCCCTGTCCATTATTCCACGCAGCGTGTGCTCCAACAGGTGGACAAGAGGTACAGTGTCACTGATGCATGCACTGTCACTGCTCACCATCCTCGTGGCCTCCTCAAATGGTGCCAGGACAGTGCATGCATCCCTGATCATGCCCCACTGGCGTGGAGAAAAAAAACCAAGCTCCCCTGACCCTGTTCTGGTGCCGTAGTCGCACAGGTACTCATTGATGGCCCTCTGCTGCGTGTGCAGCCGCTGCAGCATGGCCAACGTTGAGTTCCACCTGGTGGGCATGTCACATATAAGGCGGTTCTTGGGCAGGTTCAACTCCTTTTGCAGCTCAGCAAGGCGAGCACTGGCATTATAAGATCTGCGGAAATGCACACAGACTTTCCTGGCCTGCCTCAGGACATCCTGTAAGCCCGGGTACCTGCCCAAGAACCGCTGCACCACCAGGTTAAGGACGTGAGCCACACAGGGCACATGGGTCAGTTGTCCCTGTCGGAGGGCGGAGAGGAGGTTGGTGCCATTGTCGCAAACCACCATTCCTGGCTTAAGCTGGCGTGGCGTCAACCACCTCTTGGCCTGGCCCTGCAGAGCAGACAGGACCTCTGCCCCAGTGTGGCTTCTGTCCCCCAAACACACCAGCGCAAGCACGGCATGGCATCTTTTTGCCTGCGTACTTGCGTAGCCCCTTGAACGGCTACGGAGCACCGCTGGTTCAGAGGACAAAGCACAGGAAGAGGCCATGGAGGAAGAAGAAGAGGAGGGGGTGGAGGAGAGAGGTGTGTCACAACCAGTAGTAGCATTTTGGAGGCGTGGCGGTGGAACATCCTCCAACACTACTGCACCTTGTCCTGCATCCTTCCCAGCTGCCAAAAGAGTGACCCAATGGGCCGTGAAAGAAAGGTAACGTCCCTGTCCATGCCTGCTGGACCATGAGTCAGCGGTAATATGCACCTTACCGCTGACCGCCCTGTCCAGCGAGGCCAAGACATTGCCTTCCACATGCCGGTAGAGAGCCGGAATAGCCTTCCGTGAGAAAAAGTGGCGTTTGGGAACCTGCCACTGAGGAACCGCACATTGCACAAACTCACGGAAGGGGGCCGAGTCTACCAACTGAAAAGGCAGCAGTTGAAGCGCTAGCAATTTAGCCAAGCTAGCATTCAACCGCTGGGCATGTGGATGGCTGGGAGTGAACTTCTTTCGACGGTCCAGCAGCTGGGGCAGGGAAATTTGCCTGCTAGAATCGGACGTCGGTGTACTGCTAGCAGAGTGGCCGCAAGTACTTGGCTGTGACACACCTAATTCTACACCTTCATTCCTCTCAGTGCATGTTTCAGAGAGGACTGAAGTTATAGTGGGGTTGGAGATCCCAGCTGATGCGGTGCAAGGAGAGGTCCGCTTTGTTCTTTGGTGTGGGTCTTTGAGGTAGGCTTGCCAACGAGCTGCATGGCAGGTCAACATATGTCTGGTCAGGCATGTGGTACCCAAGCGGCTGATGTTTTGGCCACGCGATATACGCTTGAGACATATGTTGCAAACAGCAGCTGTGCGATCTGATGCACTAGCCTCAAAAAAGGCCCACACCAAAGAACTTTTTGAATGACGGGCAGAGGCAGCGCCCTGCACAGGCGGAGCTCTGCGGTGTGATTCCGTCGGTGTACTGCCCTTACGCTGGCCACCAAAGGGCATCCTGCCTCGTTGGAGATGTGCCTCCTCCTCATCCTCCTCCTCCTCCTCTCTCCTATTAGGCACCCACGTGGAGTCAGTGACCTCATCATCCCCTCCCTCCTCATCACTGGAGCCAATCTGGCAGTATGCTGCAGCTGCTGGAACATGACTGCCAGATTGGTGTCCTTCTTGAGCATCCCCTCTGTCTGCTCTCACGCTACTGCCTTCCTGTAGCTGGGTTTCATCATCAGACCCTTCGAAACGCTGGGCATCCTCCTGGAGCATGTACCCAACACTGTGCTCAAACAGTTCGGGGGACTCCTCAGGAGGAGGACATGGTGGGTCTAGGGAAGGAGTGACTGATGATGAGTCTGACATTGATACCAGGGAAGAGGACGCTTTGGCAGCTGCTTTGCCAGTACCCTGAGCCTGGGTGAGAGAGGATGAGGAGGAGGAGGAGGGCTTGGTCATCCACTCTACCAAGTCTTCGGCATGATGTGGCTCAACATGTCCAGCTGCCGAAAAGAAGGACAAGCGTGTCCCATGGCCATGTGCTGATGACAATGCACCGCGTCCACGACCAGCACTGTTGCCCCCAGACACAGAGCCTGCTTGCCCTCTTTTATTGCCTCCTGACTGTCTGCCTCTCCTTGTTTGCCTTCCAGACATTCTAATAGATGGCCTGCAGGGAGATGGGAAAAAAGCAATAAGGGCTACCTTCAGGTGTCCTTCTCTGTCCCTTTACTTAAGGATTTCTAAATATGGTTGAGGATGATTGCTTTCGCACAGAATAGCACAACGACAATTTCCCTGACTGTCCAAAAAACAAGGATTTCAAAGATGGTTGATGAGGAATGCTTTAGCACAGTATAGCACAAGGAGAATTTCCCTCACTGTCCTTCCCTGTCCCTACAAACAAGGATTAGCACAGTAAAACACACTGACACTCTCCCTACCTATAGTTTTATGTCCCTAGAAAAAATGTTTTTTTAAAGATGGTTGATGATCAATGCTTTAGCACACTATAGCACAAGGAGAATTTCCCTCACTGTCCTTCCCTGTCCCTAGAAACAAGGATTAGCACAGTAAAACACACTGACACTCTCCCTACCTATAGTTTTCTGTCCCTAGAAAAAATGTTTTTTTAAAGATGGTTGATGATCAATGCTTTAGCACACTATAGCACAAGGAGAATTTCCCTCACTGTCCTTCCCTGTCCCTAGAAACAAGGATTAGCACAGTGAAAGAAACTGACACTCTCCCTACCTATAGTTTTCTGTCCCTAGAAAAAATGTTTTTTTAAAGATGGTTGATGATCAATGCTTTAGCACAGTATAGCACAAGGAGAATTTCCCTCACTGTCCTTCCCTGTCCCTAGAAACAAGGATTAGCACAGTGAAAGAAACTGACACTCTCCCTACCTATAGTTTTCTGTCCCTAGAAAAAATGTTTTTTTAAAGATGGTTGATGATCAATGCTTTAGCACACTATAGCACAAGGAGAATTTCCCTCACTGTCCTTCCCTGTCCCTAGAAACAAGGATTAGCACAGTAAAACACACTGACACTCTCCCTACCTATAGTTTTCTGTCCATAGAAAAAATGTTTTTTTAAAGATGGTTGATGATCAATGCTTTAGCACAGTATAGCACAAGGAGAATTTCCCTCACTGTCCTTCCCTGTCCCTACAAACAAGGATTAGCACAGTAAAACACACTGACACTCTCCCTACCTATAGTTTTCTGTCCCTAGAAAAAAATGTTTTTTTAAAGATGGTTGATGATCAATGCTTTAGCACAGTATAGCACAAGGAGAATTTCCCTCACTGTCCTTCCCTGTCCCTACAAACAAGGATTAGCACAGTAAAACACACTGACACTCTCCCTACCCATAGTTTTCTGTCCCTATAAAAAATGTTTTTTTAAAGATGGTTGATGATCAATGCTTTAGCACAGTATAGCACAAGGAGAATTTCCCTCACTGTCCTTCCCTGTCCCTACAAACAAGGATTAGCACAGTAAAGCACACTGACACTCTCCCTACCTATAGTTTTCTGTCCCTATAAAAAATGTTTTTTTAAAGATGGTTGATGATCAATGCTTTAGCACAGTATAACACAAGGAGAATTTCCCTCACTGTCCTTCCCTGTCCCTACAAACAAGGATTAGCACAGTAAAACACACTGAGGCCTCGTACACACGACCGATTTTCTCGGCAAGAACCAGCAAGAAACTTGCTGGCAGAGAGGTCTTGCCGAGTAAATCGGTCGTGTGTACGCTGCTAGCGTGTTTCTCGTCGAGAAAACCGACAAGAAAACTCGACGAGAAAATAGAGAACCTGCTCTCTATTTTCTCGTCGAGATTCTCCTCGGCGTGTTTCTCGACGAGAAAAGTGAGTGTGTGTACACTTACCTGTCCGCCCGGAAGCCCGCGCATGTTCGAAATGAATTTGACGCATGCGCGGTAGCTTCCTAGGCATACGTAGGGTGTACCAAGATGGCGGCGACGGCATCGAATGTGACGAGCGCATGCTCGACGTAGTCGATGACGTCACCGCGTACACTCCTTTCAAAGAACCGCGGGTTCTTTGAAACGAGCGTGTGTACACTCGGCCGGGACAAGTTTCTTGTCCAAGAATCTCGTCGAAAAAAACGACATGTTTTTCTCAACGAGAATCTCGGCCGTGTGTACGAGGCCTGACACTCTCCCTACCTATAGTTTTCTGTCCCTAGAAAAAATGTTTTTTTAAAGATGGTTGATGATCAATGCTTTAGCACAGTATAGCACAAGGAGAATTTCCCTCACTGTCCTTCCCTGTCCCTACAAACAAGGATTAGCACAGTAAAACACACTGACACTCCCTCCCCCTACCTATCCTTCTCTTTCCCTAAACTAAAGGAATCCAGGTTAAGCAAGAAAAAAAAATGTCACTGTCCCTGCCTATGCTTCTCTTTCCCTGCTCCAGAACACACTACACTAGGCCGCCGTGCTGGCGGCCTTTTATAGTGTGGGGCGTGTACTAAACACCCTCAGCAATAATTGGCCACAGGCATCCTGCCTGTGGCCAATCATTGCTCTCCTCGCTGCCGGCGCTGTGATTGGCCAAGCATGCGGGGTCACAGTGCATGCTTGGCCAATCACAGCGCCTGGATGACACTGCGATGGCGTAGTGCATTGTGGGCCGTTCGCGTCACTCGAATTAGGCGCGAACGGCCCAAATCGTTCGATCTTCGTCGAACGATCGAACAGCCGATGTTCGAGTCGAACGTATGTTCGACTCGAACACCGAGCTCATCCCTAATGGGGATGATGATCATAGAGATCTCTGGATGGGGACATCATCCACCTACCTCCAGGGACAGCACACAGGACTGGACACACTGGGATTGCTGGGATGAGCCCAGAGCTCAGTCCTATAAGAAGACATGACGTACCCTCATTTTGGGCACCATACACACAGGCGCTCCGAATCCTTCTCCACTTCTCAGTATCTGGGCTGTGTACATAATCCCAGAACGAAGGGTCCTCTCCCCGCACACTGGTGTCTGATGCAGAGCTTACAGGGACCGCACTTCAGAGGGAAGAACACCGACACGGCAGCCGCAGAGCAAACTCCACAAGTGGCGCGATGTGTTCAGTGGAGAGTAGGAGGAGCCTATCGGTTTAAGTGTACACTGAACAGGGAAGCCGATTGGTTGCCTCTCCCCTCTCCACTGAACACACGAGGAAAGGCACCTCGCGGCGGTGACGGCGGCCATGTTTCTGTAGCCCGCCGGCTGTTTTTGGCCAAAACATTCCCGATTTTCCCGGGACAAACACAAAATACCGGGAATTCATTCGGGACAAGCTCCTTCCGGGACGAGGGTCTCAAATTCGGGATTGTCCCGGGAAATTCGGGACTGTTGGCAACTATGCCAGTGGGATGTCACTGATAATGCCAGTAGGAGGAGTCTCCAGATCTGCAGGCACTCCCTCTGTAAAGCTCCACGGGGGCGGAGCTCTCTGTACCTTACATTGAAATCATTCCTGCATGTGTGTTTTTCTGAAATCAGGTTTGCAAAGACAACAGTCAGGCTCGGAGGAGGAGAGAAGGTAAGGTGGGTGTCACCAGTGTGATGTCACTGATAGTCCCAGTAGGAGGAGTCTCCAGAACTCCTTCTGTATAGTTCCTGGGGGGCGGAGCTCTCTGTACCTTACATTGAAATAATTCCTGTATGTGTGTATGTCTAAAATCAGGCTCGGAGGGAGAAGGCAAATTAAAGTGGGCGTCACCAGTGTGATGTCACTGATAATGCCAGTAGGAGGAGTCTCCAGACCTGCAGTCACTGAAGGGTGTTGCCTCTCTCTTTAAAGCTCCGCGGGGGCGGGGCTCTCTACCTTACATTGAGATAGTTCCTGTATGTGTGTTTGTCTGAAATCATGCTCGGAGGGAGGAGGGAATTTAGGGTGGGCGTCACCAGTGTGATGTCACTAATAGTCCCAGTAGGAGGAGTCTCAGGCACTGAAGGGTGTTGCCTCCGTCTATATAGCTCTGCAGGGGCGGAGCTCCCTGCTCCCTGTATGTGTGCTCATCTATTTAGTGTCAACATAAGTGGGAATGCAGCAACAGAAGTAAGACTCAACGGCAGTATATTGAAGCAATCATCGGCCACAAGTGAAATACTGGATTGGCCGCCATGACCAGCGCCATCACTCACCTCGTACTTATTTGGTGCCACGTAGCGGCCGTGCGTCTGGTAGGCGGTGTAGTCGTTCATGGAGTGGTAGGAGCCCCGGGTGGTGAACATGTCCATGTATCCGGAGTTCTTCCGGCGGCAGAGCAGGACAATCTGCAGGGGAGAGGAGGAAATAGTGACTGGAGGATTCTGGGAATCTGGAGAAGATCGGGACGGCCATGACTGGAAGGAAGCCGAATACTCACCATGACGATGATGAAGATGATGCAGAGGAGGACGAGGACGGAGGCCAGGACCAGCAGGGCGATCCCCCATCCCGGCACCGCGGGGGCGGAAGTGGAGCCGTTCGGCGATGAGCTGGCTGCGGGGAGGAAGGAGAGACGGTGATTGGATGGGAAGAAAGGATCTGGGCTCATACAACCAATGGGGAGAGACTGACCCTCCACTTCCTGTCCCAGTGACCCCCTGTGTGTAATGATGTGACGGGGTCACCGCCAGGGAAAAGTCAACAATACTAACAGTTGTCCCCCCTCCCCCACCTGAAACTTACCTTGTACCGTGTCTATTCGGAGACCGTTCAGCTCATTGCTGTTCTTGGACAGCGCCTCCGTCAGGGTGGTCTGTGTAGTGTCAGCGTTTGCTGTCCCTTTAAATTGGGTTTGTGTGTTGGCATTGATGGACCCGGGGCTGCAAAGAGGATGAGAATAAATTACACCGAGTACCTAGAGAGTATCCAAAGAGTACCTAGAGAGTATCCACAAAGTACTTACAGAGTACCTACAGTATACCTAGAGAGTATCTACAGAGTACCAAGTAGTATCCACAGAGTATCCACAAAATATATTCAGAGTATCCATGGAGTATCTACAGAGTATCTACAAAGTACCTACAGTATACCTAGAGAGTACCTACAGTATACCTAGAGAGTACCTACAGTATACCTAGAGAGTATCTACAGTATACCTAGAGAGTATCTACGGTATACCTAGAGAGTACCTACAGTATACCTAGAGAGTACCTACAGTATACCTAGAGAGTATCTACAGTATACGTAGAGAGTACCTACAGTATACCTAGAGAGTACCTACAGTATACCTAGAGAGTACCTACAGTATACCTAGAGAGTACCTACAGTATACCTAGAGAGTATCTACAGAGTGTCCACAGAATATCCACAGTATACCTAGAGAGTACCTACAGTATACCTAGAGAGTACCTACAGTATACCTAGAGAGTACCTACAGTATACCTAGAGAGTATCTACAGTATACGTAGAGAGTACCTACAGTATACCTAGAGAGTACCTACAGTATACCTAGAGAGTACCTACAGTATACCTAGAGAGTACCTACAGTATACCTAGAGAGTATCTACAGAGTGTCCACAGAATATCCACAGTATACCTAGAGAGTACCTACAGTATACCTAGAGAGTACCTACAGTATACCTAGAGAGTATCTACAGAGTGTCCACAGAATATCCACAGTATACCTAGAGAGTACCTACAGTATACCTAGAGAGTACCTACAGTATACCTAGAGAGTACCTACAGTATACCTAGAGAGTATCTACAGAGTGTCCACAGAATATCCACAGTATACCTAGAGAGTACCCACAGTATACCTAGAGAGTAACTACATTGTATCCACAGAGTATCCAAAGAGTTTCTACATTGTATCCAGCATATCGATTCCATAGAGTATCTACAGCGTATACACAGAGTACCTATGGCAAATCTACATAGAATTCACAGTGGATTTGTATTGGTGGCACCCTATATAAACTATATATAGGACCCGGTGATAGTTCATGGGGCCCGGCGATAGTTCATGGGGCCCGGTGTTAGTTCATGGGGCCCGGTGATAGTTCATGGGGCCCGGTGATAGTTCATGGGGCCCGGTGTTAGTTCATGGGGCCCGGTGATAGTTCATGGGGCCCGGCGATAGTTTATGGGGCCCGGCGATAGTTCATGGGGCCCGGCGATAGTTCATGGGGCCCGGTGATAGTTCATGGGGCCCGGTGATAGTTTATGGGGCCCGGTGATAGTTTATGGGGCCCGGTGATAGTTCATGGGGCCCGGCGATAGTTCATGGGGCCCGGTGATAGTTTATGGGGCCTGGTGATAGTTTATGGGGCCTGGTGATAGTTCATGGGGCCCGGTGATAGTTCAGGGGACCCGGTGATAGTTTATGGGGCCCGGTGATAGTTCATGGGGCCCGGTGATAGTTCATGGGGCCCGGCGATAGTTCATGGGGCCCGGTGATAGTTCATGGGGCCCGGTGATAGTTTATGGGGCCTGGTGATAGTTCATGGGGCCCGGTGTTTGTATTTGAAATAAAGAATTCTCTGAGGCGTGGGATATGAACCCCCCCCCCCCCCACGTGGCACACCTATTCCTGACCTGTGTGGCTGATGGTTCCCGCACTGTATATAATATGCGGAAGTTTGATCTCCAGTCCTTCTATACATAAGAAGGACGTCTGATAAGATAGCAGACTACTTCCCCTGGAAACACCATCACCTTGGACCTCTGCCTACGTGGCCTATCCATTCACTCTCTTCTGCCACTTGTCTGTTTGTACAAAAATGACATAAATTCGGCACTAACCTGAAACTCAGAATTAATACCCCGAGGTAGGTGCCACCGGTGGAGCAGCCGGAGCAGTTATATACGTCGTTAAACTGTAAAGAACACAAAGAAAAGATTAGAAGATGCTCGGAGGGTGGCGGGAGGACAATGCACATCCGTGGCCAGACAATCCCCTCACCAGCTTCGTGATCCTCGTCTGCAGGTCCAGGAAGTAGGCGGATGTGGGGTCATTGAGGACGGTGGAATACACCATGTTGGTGATGTGCAGTGTCACGTAGATATTAGTGACCAGCTGACTTGTGGTCGGTACCACAGAGGTGCTGGGTGGGGTGGCCACGCTTGTGCTTTTCACTGTGGTTGGTCCTGTGGCATTTGAAGTTGCTGTATTTGCTGTGGATGTCACAGTACTTGCAGTGCTTGGAGCAGTTGAGGTAATATTTGTAGAATTTGTGTTATTGGCTGTGGCGCCCGTGGCAGGTGGTGCAGCTGTAGTACTATTTGCGGTACTTGTACTATTTACTGTGGCTGTGCCCGTGGCTTGTGGTGCAGCTGTAATACTATTTGTGGTACTTGTACTATTTACTGTGGCTGTGCCCGTGGCATGTGGTGCAGCTGTAGTACTATTTGCGGTACTTGTACTATTTACTGTGGCTGTGCCCGTGGCATGTGGTGCAGCTGTAGTACTATTTGTGGTACTTGTACTATTTACTGTGGTTGCGCCCGTGGCTTGTGGTGCAGCTGTAGTACTATTTGTGGTACTTGTACTATTTACTGTGGCTGTGCCCGTGGCATGTGGTGCAGCTGTAGTACTATTTACTGTGGCTGTGCCCGTGGCTCGTGGTGCAGCTGTAGTACTATTTGTGGTACTTGTACTATTTACTGTGGCTGTGCCCGTGGCATGTGGTGCAGCTGTAGTACTATTTGCGGTACTTGTACTATTTATTACTGTGGTTGCGCCCGTGGCCTGCGGTGCAGCTGTAGTACTATTTGCGGTACTTGTACTATTTACTGTGGCTGTGCCCGTGGCTTGTGATGCAGCTGTAGTACTATTTGTGGTACTTGTACTATTTACTGTGGCTGTGCCCGTGGCATGTGGTGCAGCTGTAGTACTATTTGCGGTACTTGTACTATTTACTGTGGTTGCGCCCGTGGCTTGTGGTGCAGCTGTAGTACTATTTGTGGTACTTGTACTATTTACTGTGGCTGTGCCCGTGGCATGTGGTGCAGCTGTAGTACTATTTGTGGTACTTGTACTATTTACTGTGGCTATGCCCGTGGCATGTGGTGCAGCTGTAGTACTATTTGCGGTACTTGTACTATTTACTGTGGTTGCGCCCGTGGCTTGTGGTGCAGCTGTAGTACTATTTGTGGTACTTGTACTATTTACTGTGGTTGCGCCCGTGGCTTGTGGTGCAGCTGTAGTACTATTTGCAGTACTTGTACTATTTACTGTGGCTGTGCCCGTGGCTTGTGGTGCAGCTGTAGTACTATTTACTGTGGCTGTGCCCGTGGCAGGTGGTGCAGCTGTAGTACTATTTGCGGTACTTGTACTATTTGCTGTGGCTGTGCCCGTGGCTTGTGGTGCAGCTGTAGTACTATTTACTGTGGCTGTGCCCGTGGCTTGTGGTGCAGCTGTAGTACTATTTACTGTGGCTGTGCCCGTGGCAGGTGGTGCAGCTGTAGTACTATTTGTGGTACTTGTACTATTTACTGTGGTTGCGCCCGTGGCTTGTGGTGCAGCTGTAGTACTATTTGCTGTGGCTGTGCCCGTGGCTTGTGGTGCAGCTGTAGTACTATTTACTGTGGCTGTGCCCGTGGCAGGTGGTGCAGCTGTAGTACTATTTGTGGTACTTGTACTATTTACTGTGGTTGCGCCCGTGGCTTGTGGTGCAGCTGTAGTACTATTTGCTGTGGCTGTGCCCGTGGCTTGTGGTGCAGCTGTAGTACTATTTACTGTGGCTGTGCCCGTGGCAGGTGGTGCAGCTGTAGTACTATTTGTGGTACTTGTACTATTTGCTGTGGTTGCGCCCATGGCTTGCGGTGCAGCTGTAGTACTATTTGTGGTACTTGCGCCCGTGGCTTGCGGTGCCGTGGTAGTACTATCCGTGGCAATGTTTGCCCGTAATGCTGAAAGAGAATAAGAAAGAGGAATGATAAGGTGAAGAAATGTACTGCGCCGTGGTATATGTCGGCACTATGATAATAGGAATGGAATGCGGAGGACGTACTTTGCAATATCCTTTCCATTGTTTTGTAGATTATTAATATTGGTGGAATGTCTCCCCCTCCCCCGCCTCGTATCATTTCCCCTCTGTGAACTTCTCGCCCTGTTTGGTTGGAGGTGATTTCTTCCTCGGGGCGCAGAGACTGATGCCAAAACACACAGCTTGGCATGCAGAGTCACAGAGCCGAACCAAGGAGGGAGGGAGGAGGAGAGACAGCAGAGTCCAGGGAGGAGAGCTCAGAGACAGCAGAGTCCAGAGAGGAGAGCGCAGAGACAGCAGAGTCCAGAGAGGAGAGCGCAGAGACAGCAGAGTCCGGGGATGAGAGCGCAGAGACAGCAGAGTCCGGGGAGGAGAGCGCAGAGACAGCAGAGTCCAGGGAGGAGAGCGCAGAGACAGCAGAGTCCAGGGAGGAGAGCGCAGAGACAGCAGAGTCCAGAGAGGAGAGCGCAGAGACAGCAGAGTCCGGGGAGGAGAGCGCAGAGACAGCAGAGTCCAGGGATGAGAGCACAGAGACAGCAGAGTCCGGGGAGGAGAGCGCAGAGACAGCAGAGTCCAGAGAGGAGAGCGCAGAGACAGCAGAGTCCGGGGAGGAGAGCGCAGAGACAGCAGAGTCCGGGGAGGAGAGCGCAGAGACAGCAGAGTCCGGGGAGGAGAGCGCAGAGACAGCAGAGTCTGGGGAGGAGAGCGCAGAGACAGCAGAGTCCGGGGAGGAGAGCGCAGAGACAGCAGAGTCCGGGGAGGAGAGCGCAGAGACAGCAGAGTCCGGGGAGGAGAGCGCAGAGACAGCAGAGTCCAGGGAGGAGAGCTCAGAGACAGCAGAGTCCGGGGAGGAGAGCGCAGAGACAGCAGAGTCCGGGGAGGAGAGCGCAGAGACAGCAGAGTCCAGGGAGGAGAGCACAGAGACAGCAGAGTCTGGGGGAAGAGCGCAGAGACAGCAGAGTCCGGGGAGGAGAGCGCAGAGACAGCAGAGTCCAGGGAGGAGAGCTCAGAGACAGCAGAGTCCGGGGAGGAGAGCGCAGAGACAGCAGAGTCCAGGGAGGAGAGCGCAGAGACAGCAGAGTCCGGGGAGGAGAGCACAGAGACAGCAGAGTCTGGGGGGAAGAGCGCAGAGACAGCAGAGTCCGGGGAGGAGAGCGCAGAGACAGCAGAGTCCGGGGAGGAGAGCGCAGAGACAGCAGAGTCTGGGGAGAAGAGGACAGAGATCCACCAATCATCTCCCCGCCAATCATCTCTCCGCCAATCATCTCCCCGCCAATCATCTCTCCGCCAATCATCTCCCCGCCAATCATCTCCCCGCCAATCATCTCCCCGCCAATCACCTCCCCGCCAATCATCTCTCCGCCAATCATCTCCCCGCCAATCATCTCCCCGCCAATCATCTCCCCACCAATCATCTCTCCACCAATCATCTCCCCGCCAATCATCTTCCCGCCAATCATCTCTCTACCAATCATCTCCCCGCCAATCATCTCTCTACCAATCATCTCCCCGCCAATCATCTCTCCGCCAATCATCCCCCCACCAATCATCTCCCCGCCAATCATCTCTCTACCAATCATCTCCCCGCCAATCATCTCTCTACCAATCATCTCCCCGCCATTCATCTCTCTACCAATCATCTCCCCGCCAATCATCTCTCCGCCAATCATCCCCCCACCAATCATCTCCCCGCCAATCATCTCCCCGCCAATCAGCCCCAGGGGGAAGTCAGCACAGCACAGGGATGGTGGGAACCCCTCATAATGAGTTGATGACCGCCATATTGAGAAAGGTATTGTAGCCCCGGGCCGTTAGTTCCTATTTCGTAATTCGTGTCCGAAATTCATTTTGGATTAAATACGAATTTTCGTTTAGATTCGTTACGTTTTCGTAACAATTCCGAACATTCATTATGATGAATTTAGAAAGCAAAAAATACCTTTTTCTCAAATTCATCAACGAAATTTCGTATTTCGTAAAATTCGGAAGCATATAAATTCATACGAAACGAATTGCACATGTCTACAACATCATAGAACAATCTAACCAGAAGACAACATTACGGCACTTTCTAAGGAAAACACTGTGATAGAACAATCTAGTCATAGAACCTTCTACAGAGAACATCACCCTAGAATGATCTATCCAGAAGACGACATTACGGAACTTTCTAAGGAAAATACTGTGATAGAACAATCTAGTCATAGAACCTTCTACAGAGAACATCACCCTAGAATGATCTATCCAGAAGACAACATTACGGAACTTCCTATGGAAAATCTAGTCATAGAACCTACTACAGAGAACATCACCCTAGAATGATCTATCCAGAAGACAACATTACGGAACTTTCTAAGGAAAATACTGTGATAGAACAATCTAGTCATAGAACCTTCTACAGAGAACATCACCCTAGAATGATCTATCCAGAAGACAACATTACGGAACTTCCTATGGAAAATCTAGTCATAGAACCTTCTACAGAGAACATCACCCTAGAATGATCTATCCAGAAGACAACATTACGGAACTTCCTATGGAAAATCTAGTCATAGAACCTTCTACAGAGAACATCACCCTAGAATGATCTATCCAGAAGACAACATTACGGAACTTCCTATGGAAAATCTAGTCATAGAACCTTCTACAGAGAACATCACCCTAGAATGATCTATCCAGAAGACAACATTACGGAACTTCCTATGGAAAATCTAGTCATAGAACCTTCTACAGAGAACATCACCCTAGAATGATCTATCCAGAAGACAACATTACGGAACTTCCTATGGAAAATCTAGTCATAGAACCTTCTACAGAGAACATCACCCTAGAATGATCTATCCAGAAGACAACATTACGGATCTTTCTATGGAAAATCTAGTCATAGAACCTTCTACAGAGAACATCACCCTAGAATGATCTATCCAGAAGACGACATTACGGAACTTCCTATGGAAAATCTAGTCATAGAACCTTCTACAGAGAACATCACCCTAGAATGATCTATCCAGAAGACAACATTACGGAACTTCCTATGGAAAATCTAGTCATAGAACCTTCTACAGAGAACATCACCCTAGAATGATCTATCCAGAAGACGACATTACGGAACTTCCTATGGAAAATCTAGTCATAGAACCTTCTACAGAGAACATCACCCTAGAATGATCTATCTAGAAGACGACATTTCGGAACTTTCTATGGAAAATCTAGTCATAGAACCTTCTACAGAGAACATCACCCTAGAATGATCTATCCAGAAGACAACATTACGGAACTTCCTATGGAAAATCTAGTCATAGAACCTTCTACAGAGAACATCACCCTAGAATGATCTATCCAGAAGACAACATTACGGAACTTCCTATGGAAAATCTAGTCATAGAACCTTCTACAGAGAACATCATCCTAGAATGATCTATCCAGAAGACAACATTACGGAACTTCCTATGGAAAATCTAGTCATAGAACCTTCTACAGAGAACATCACCCTAGAATGATCTATCCCGAAGACAACATTACGGAACTTCCTATGGAAAATCTAGTCATAGAACCTTCTACAGAGAACATCATCCTAGAATGATCTATCCAGAAGACAACATTACGGAATTTCCTATGGAAAATCTAGTCATAGAACCTTCTACAGAGAACATCACCCTAGAATGATCTATCCAGAAGACAACATTACGGAACTTCCTATGGAAAATCTAGTCATAGAACCTTCTACAGAGAACATCATCCTAGAATGATCTATCCAGAAGACAACATTACGGAACTTCCTATGGAAAATCTAGTCATAGAACCTTCTACAGAGAACATCACACTAGAATGATCTATCCAGAAGACAACATTACGGAACTTCCTATGGAAAATCTAGTCATAGAACCTTCTACAGAGAACATCATCCTAGAATGATCTATCCAGAAGACAACATTACGGAACTTCCTATGGAAAATCTAGTCATAGAACCTTCTACAGAGAACATCATCCTAGAATGATCTATCCAGAAGACAACATTACGGAACTTCCTATGGAAAATCTAGTCATAGAACCTTCTACAGAGAACATCATCCTAGAATGATCTATCCAGAAGACAACATTACGGAACTTTCTAAGGAAAATCTAGTCCTAGACAACATTATGGAACTTTCTATAGGGAGAATTCTAGCCAGAAAATGACATTACAGAACGTTCCATGGAGAACATCATCAAAGAAGAATGTAGTGAGACGGCAACATTATGGAAACTTCTATGGAGATGATTGTCATAAAACAATCCAACCAGAGGATGATGTAACAGAACTTTCTGGAACATAGAAATATGGGACCTTCCATAGAGAACGTTGTCAAAGAAGAAACTGGTCAGAAGACTTCATTACAGAATTATCTACAGAGAATATCATAGAACAATCTAACCAACGGAGGACAGTACTGCGGAGAACATCATCATAGAACAATCTAACCAAAAGACAACATCACAGAACTTTCTACAGAGAATATCAGTGAAGAACAATCTAAGAAGAGGAAGAAGTTACAGATCGTTCTACAAAGAATGTTATAATAGAACATTCTAGTCAGGGGAGGACGTTACGGACTTTCCATAGAGAACATCTTCATACAACAAAGATAACATTATGAACACTTCTATGGAGGATATTGTCAAAGAACAAACTAACCAGAGGAAGAAATGACAGAATGTTCTACCAAGAAGGTTATCATAGAAAAAAACTAGTCAAGGAGGACATTACGGAACTTTCTTTGGAAAACATCATCATAGAACAATCTAACCAAAAGGATAACATTACAGAACTTTCTACGAAGAACATTGCCATAGGACATTTTAACTAGAAGACAACATGAAAGAACGGAGAATATCATCATAGAGCAGTCATACCAGATAAAGATGTTACAGAACTTTCTCTTTATCATAAAACAATCTAACCAGATGCCAATATTATAGAACCTTTTATGGAGAACATGGCCATAGAACAATCTTACTAGAAGACGACATCACGGAACTTTCTATGGAGATCATCGCCATAGAACAATCTTACTAGAAGACGACATTACGGAACTTTCTATGGAGAACATCACCATAGAACAATCTTACTAGAAGATGACATTACGGAACTTTCTATGGAGAACATCGCCATAGAACAATCTTACTAGAAGATGACATTACGGAACTTTCTATGGAGAACATCGCCATAGAACAATCTTACTAGAAGACGACATTACGGAACTTTCTATGGAGAACATCGCCATAGAACAATCTTACTAGAAGACAACATTACGGAACTTTCTATGGAGAACATCGCCATGGAACAATCTTACTAGAAGATGACATTACGGAACTTTCTATGGAGAACATCGCCATAGAACAATCTTACTAGAAGACAACATTACGGAACTTTCTATGGAGATCATCGCCATAGAACAATCTTACTAGAAGACGACATTACGGAACTTTCTATGGAGAACATGGCCATAGAACAATCTTACTAGAAGACGACATTATGGAACTTTCTATGGAGAACATCGCCATAGAACAATCTTACTAGAAGACGACATTACGGAACTTTCTATGGAGAACATCGCCATGGAACAATCTTACTAGAAGACAACATTATGGAACTTTCTATGGAGAACATCGCCATAGAACAATCTTACTAGAAGACGACATTACGGAACTTTCTATGGAGAACATCGCCATAGAACAATCTTACTAGAAGACGACATTACGGAACTTTCTATGGAGAACATCGCCATGGAACAATCTTACTAGAAGACAACATTATGGAACTTTCTATGGAGAACATCGCCATAGAACAATCTTACTAGAAGACGACATTACGGAACTTTCTATGGAGAACATCGCCATAGAACAATCTTACTAGAAGACGACATTACGGAACTTTCTATGGAGAACATCGCCATGGAACAATCTTACTAGAAGACAACATTATGGAACTTTCTATGGAGAACATCGCCATAGAACAATCTTACTAGAAGACGACATTACGGAACTTTCTATGGAGAACATCGCCATGGAACAATCTTACTAGAAGACGACATTATGGAACTTTCTATGGAGAACATCGCCATAGAACAATCTTACTAGAAGACGACATTACGGAACTTTCTATGGAGAACATCGCCATAGAACAATCTTACTAGAAGATGACATTACAGAACTTTCTATGGAGAACATCGCCATAGAACAATCTTACTAGAAGACGACATTACGGAACTTTCTATGGAGAACATCGCCATGGAAGAATCTTACTAGAAGACAACATTACGGAACTTTCTATGGAGAACATCGCCATGGAACAATCTTACTAGAAGATGACATTACGGAACTTTCTATGGAGAACATGGCCATAGAACAATCTTACTAGAAGACGACATTACGGAACTTTCTATGGAGAACATCGCCATAGAACAATCTTACTAGAAGACGACATTACGGAACTTTCTATGGAGAACATCGCCATAGAACAATCTTACTGGAAGATGACATTACGGAACTTTCTGTGGAGAACATCGCCATGGAACAATCTTACTATAAGACGACATTACGGAACTTTCTATGAAGAACATGGCCATAGAAGAATCTTACTAGAAGATGACATTACGGAACTTTCTACAGAAAATGTTGCCCTAGAGAAATCTGACCAGGAAATGATATATTAGAGCACCCGCTATAGAATGAACCATTGTAGAGCCGCGCCCGGCCGCCATGGGCTTTTTTTCGTAATAGAAGGACAATTCATCTCATAAACATCCTTCACGGAACAACGTCTCACCTTCTACAGGAAGTCTCCGCATGAGAAACGTTCCAACACTAAAGAGCTTCCACCTGAGCCGATGGAGAGAAGAGATTACAGACTTAATGAGTAAAGAACATTCTCCTCCCAGCCAGATAATCCCTACAGAAGATTTAACCACGGAAGGTTATAGATAGAAAATCTCCAAATCTTACAAATCTGGAATTGTAACTTTTTCCCTCAAAAATTTGGGTAAACTTACTAGAAGACGACATTACGGAACTTTCTATGGAGAACATCGCCATAGAACAATCTTACTAGAAGATGACATTACGGAACTTTCTATGGAGAACATCGCCATAGAACAATCTTACTAGAAGATGACATTACGGAACTTTCTATGGAGAACATCGCCATAGAACAATCTTACTAGAAGACAACATTACGGAACTTTCTATGGAGAACATCGCCATGGGTAAAAAAATTTTTTTTACATTTTCTTTTACATTCGCAGGTTTCCTTAGGAGATCTTTCAGTTCCACGTAGAATAAAATGTAATAATATCCGCCCACCACGAGGAGAGATAATAGGCTGACCCCGTTACCATGGCCGAACCCCATAAAATGCGTCTTACACCGCAACCCCAGGGGCAGCGGAGGGATTGTGCCCCCACAACACAAAAATATTCTTCTAGCGTGGCAGAAAATCACCACCACCAATTTCCATGAACCCCCTTAGTGGAGGTCCATGGGTGACAGAACTGGCGCTTCTTTACCAACATCTACAGCTTATACTGATCCCTACCAGACACCGGCTCCACCATAGAAGAACCCCCAATCACATCCTGAGGCCCCCCAACATCTACAGCTTATACTGATCCCTACCCGACACCGACTCCACCAAAGAAGAACCCCCAATCACATCCTGAGGCCCCCCAACATCTACAGCTTAAACTGATCTCTACCAGACACCGGCTCCACCAAAGAAGAACCCCCAATCACATCCTGAGGCCCCCCAACATCTACAGCTTATACTGATCCCTACCCGACACCGACTCCACCAAAGAAGAACCCCCAATCACATCCTGAGGCCCCCCAACATCTACAGCTTAAACTGATCTCTACCAGACACCGGCTCCACCAAAGAAGAACCCCCAATCACATCCTGAGGCCCCCCAATATCTACAGCTTATACTAAACCCTACCAGACACCGGCTCCACCAAAGAAGAACCCCCATTCACATCCTGAGGCCCCCCAACATCTACAGCTTATACTGATCCCTACCAGACACCGGCTCCACCAAAGAAGAACCCCCAATCACATCCTGAGGCCCCCCAACATCTACAGCTTATACTGATCCCTACCAGACACCCGCTCCACCATAGAAGAACCCCCAATCACATCCTGAGGCCCCCCAACATCTACAGCTTATACTAAACCCTACCCTACACCGGCTCCACCAAAGAAGAACCCCCAATCACATCCTGAGTCCCCCCAACATCTACAGCTTATACTGATCCCCTGATCCCTACCCGACACCGGCTCCACCAAAGAAGAACCCCCAACCACATCCTGAGGCCCCCCAACATCTACAGCTTATGCTGATCCCTACCCGACACCGACTCCACCAAAGAAGAACCCCCAATCACATCCAGAGGCCCCCCAACATCTACAGCTTAAACTGATCCCTACCAGACACTGGCTCCACCAAAGAAGAACCCCCATTCACATCCTGAGGCCCCCCAACATCTACAGCTTATACTGATCCCTACCAGACACCGGCTCCACCAAAGAAGAACCCCCAATCACATCCTGAGGCCCCCCAACATCTACAGCTTATACTGATCCCTACCAGACACCCGCTCCACCATAGAAGAACCCCCAATCACATCCTGAGGCCCCCCCAACATCTACAGCTTATACTAAACCCTACCCGACACCGGCTCCACCAAAGAAGAACCCCCAATCACATCCTGAGTCCCCCCAACATCTACAGCTTATACTGATCCCTACCCGACACCGGCTCCACCAAAGAAGAACCCCCAATCACATCCAGAGGCCCCCCAACATCTACAGCTTATACTAAACCCTACCGGACACTGGCTCCACCAAAGAAGAACCCCCAATCACATCCTGAGGCCCCCCAACATCTACAGCTTATACTGATCCCTACCAGACACCGGCTCCACCAAAGAAGAACCCCCAATCACATCCTGAGGCCCCCCAACATCTACAGCTTATACTGATCCCTACCAGACACCGGCTCCACCAAAGAAGAACCCCCAATCACATCCTGAGGCCCCCCAACATCTACAGCTTATACTGATCCCTACCAGACACCGGCTCCACCAAAGAAGAACCCCCAATCACATCCTGAGGCCCCCAACATCTACAGCTTATACTAAACCCTACCAGACATCAGCTCCACCAAAGAAGAACCCCCAATCACATCCTGAGGCCCCCCAACATCTACAGCTTATACTGATCCCTACCAGACACCGGCTCCACCAAAGAAGAACCCCCAATCACATCCTGAGGCCCCCAACATCTACAGCTTATACTAAACCCTACCAGACATCAGCTCCACCAAAGAAGAACCCCCAATCACATCCTGAGGCCCCCAACATCTACAGCTTATACTGATCCCTACCAGACACCGGCTCCACCAAAGAAGAACCCCCAATCACATCCTGAGGCCCCCCAACATCTACAGCTTATTCTGATCCCTACCAGACACTGTCTCCACCAAAGAAGAACCCCCAGTCACATCCTGAGGCCCCCCAACATCTACAGCTTTTACTAAACCCTACCAGACACCGGCTCCACCAAAGAAGCCCCCCAGTCACATCCTGAGGCCCCCCAACATCTACAGCTTATACTAATCCCTATCAGACACTGGCTCCACCAAAGAAGCCCCCCAGTCACATCCTGAGGCCCCCCAACATCTACAGCTTTTACTGATCTCTACCAGAGGGCTCCACCGAAGAAGAACCCCCCAGTCACATAGTTAGGCCCACTCAACATCTACGGTTTAAACTAATCCCTACCAGACAGCCCTGCCGAAGAAGAACCCCCAGTCACATCCTGGGGCCCCCCATTAGCTCCAGATTATACTGATCCCTACCAAATGGCCCCGGCCGAAGAAGCCCCACCTAGTCACATCCTGGGCCCCCCCAAGATCTACAGCTCATACTGATCCTTTAAGATGGCCCTGCCAAAGAAGCCCCCCAGTCACATCCTGAGGCCCCCCCAACATCTACTCCAATATTAGGACTCAACAAGTGGCCTCCTCATCTTCTCTTCTTCTAAACAATTGTCCATCCTCAGCTCCACAATAGTTAAAGCCCCCCATCACATCCTGGGCCCCCCCAACATCTACAGCTTATACTGATCATTATAAGATGGCCCTGCCGAAGAAGCCCCCCATGTCACATCCTGGGGGCCCCCCAACATCTACAGCTTATACTGGTCCTTACCAGACGGCCCTGCCGAAGAAGCCCCCCTAGTCACATCCTGGGGGCCCCCCCAACATCTACAGCTTATACTGATCCTTATAAGATGGCCCTGCCGAAGAAGCCCCCCTAGTCACATCCTGGGGCCCCCCAACATCTACAGCTTATACTGATCTCTACCAGACGTCTCCATCCTCAGCTCCACAATAGTTGAAGGCTTGTGTATGCTCATTAGAGACCCCAAAACATATCCTCAATTTCGGGGCCCCATGGATCTGGTCACCCTACCTTCTCCTGAACATTGATTAAAAACCAAACATCCTCCTAACTCAACTCAATGTCCTCATTGACAATATTTAAGGCCGAGAATGTTCATCGGGGACCCCAAACCCCTCAGGTCAGACCCCCCCCCAGAATGGTTGGTGTCCTGTTCTTCTGTCCCTCAAGCAATGAAGTTTCCAATTACTTCTAAACTAACTACTATTAAATGTGATGGCTACGCTCAGTAGGGACCCCAAAACATCATAAATTACGGGGCTCATCCATTCCCGGGACATTCAATGTCTTCTAAAGATTTCTTAGTACTCAAAACACCTTTGGGTACACAGTTCTCCCAGACAACATTTAGGGCGGGGCCGTGGGGGTCTACTCAACAGGGTCCCCAAATACTAATTCTCAGAACAGACCCCAGTACATTCAAACCCAGCTCAGATCGGACCCCAGTACATTCTATCCCAGCTTAGATCAGACCCCAATACATTCTATCCCAGCTCAAATCCTACCCCAGTACATTCGATCCCAGCTCAGATCGGACCCCAGTACATTCTATCCCAGTACATTCAAACCCAGCTCAAATCGGACCCCATGTATTAGATCAGACCCCAATACATTCTATCCCAGCTCAAATCCAACCCCAGTACATTCGTACCCAGATCAGACCCCAGTACATTCAAACCCAGCTCAGATCGGACCCCAGTACATTCTATCACAGCTCAGATCGGACCCCAGTATTAGATCAGACCCCAATACATTCGTACCCAGCTCAGATCGGACCCCGGTACATTCGTACCCAGATCAGATTTCAGTACATTTAAACCCAGCTCAGATTTGACCCCAGTACATTGGACCCCAGTACATTCGATCCCAGCACAGATCAAACCCTAGTACATTCGATCCCAACACAGATTGATCCCAGTACATTCTTCCCCTTTGGCTCCTACAATAAGGGGGATTTTGTTGCTTTGCCCCTCCGATAAAACATTGGGGGCTGACACCTGCGCAGGAGAAAAAACATACTGTATTGAGAACTTTGAGGCTTCAGTCCATTAAAATTTCTCTTCTCCAGACTGGAGGGTCCCTTGACTGTCTCTTCTCCAGACTGGAGGGTCCATTGACTGTCTCTTCTCCAGACTGGAGGGTCCCTTGACTGTCTCTTCTCCAGACTGGAGGGTCCATTGACTGTCTCTTCTACAGACTGGAGGGTCCCTTGACTCTCTTCTTCTCTTGATTGGAGGGTCCCTTGACTGTCTCTTCTCCAGACTGGAGGGTCCCTTGACTCTCTTCTTCTCCGGACTGGAGGGTCCCTTGACTGTCTCTTCTCCAGACTGGAGGGTCCCTTGACTCTCTTCTTCTCCGGACTGGAGGGTCCCTTGACTCTCTTCTTCTCTGGACTGGAGGGTCCCTTGACTCTTTTCTTCTCCAGACTGGAGGGTCCCTTGACTGTCTCTTCTCCAGACTGGAGGGTCCCTTGACTCTCTTCTTCTCCGGACTGGAGGGTCCCTTGACTGTCTCTTCTCCAGACTGGAGGGTCCCTTGACTCTCTTCTTCTCCGGACTGGAGGGCCCCTTGACTCTCTTCTTCTCCGGACTGGAGGGTCCCTTGACTGTCTCTTCTCCAGACTGGAGGGTCCCTTGACTGTCTCTTCTTAAGGGGTCCTTCCACCTTCTACATCTTCTACAATTTCCATCGGAGGTCATGTTCTGGATCCTCGGATCGGATGTCACCTGATCTTCCTAGAATCACACGGGCTCCATTTTTTTGGCCCCTCAATGCCCCCCCCCACCATCCTCCCAGAAGAGGTTTACATTTTGGACCCCCCAACCCCCCGCACTCCCCCTGGGGGGAATTTTAAGGCTCAGATACCTCCAACACCCCAAAATGTATTGCCACCATCTACACACTTGGTAGGACCCCCCTGACCCCCATTTTGTGCGGCACTTACATAGAGTGAGGATGAGGAGGGCGGTGAGGGTTCCGGTTTTGGACATCTTGGCTGCTCCTACGTCTGTCTCTCCTTCTGTCCGTCTGCCAGAACTTCAGTCCCTCAGGCACCTGTAGGCAGGTGGATCAGCCCCCCCTCCCCCGCCCCGCCCCGCCTGATAGGCGTTCTGTGTCACTCAGCAGTGAAGGACCTGTGAGGTCACTAAACAAATTTACTGACTTATTTTTAGATACTTGAAACCATTAACCCTTTCCACAGATTTCACCCAGGGGGGGGGCAACTAACCAGCAAACAGCGGAGGGGGAAAGGTCCTGGAATGGTCTTGACTCTGGGAAGGTTGTCCCTGGAAAAGGTCCCAGCACCCCTCCCCCTCCCCCTCCCCCCTGCTAATCAAATATTATTCTACAACTTCTCATTATTTACAAATAGAAAGATAAAAGTAACAAAGTATAAAGTGTGGGAAGTGTGTATAGTGGCAATTGGATTCCTCGGTGGCACTGTGATCCCCTCCCCCCATAGGAGATCCTCTCCCCCCCCATAGTAATCCCCTCCCCACATAGTGATCCCCTCCTCCCATAGTAATCCCCCCATATTAATCCCCCCCATAGTAATCCCCTCCTCCCATAGTGATCCCCCCATAGTAATCCCCCATAGTGATCCCTTCCCCCATAGGAGATCCTCTCCCCCTAATAGTGATCCCCTCCCCCCATAGTGATCCCCCCATATTAATCCCCCCCATAGTGATCCCCTCCCCCCATAGTGATCTCTCCCCCCATAGAGATCCCTTCCATAGTGATCCCCTACAGCAGGGGTCTCCAAACTGTGGCCCTGGGGCCGAATGCGGCCCTTTGCTTGCCTTTATCTGGCCCTTGGGGAACTTTTACTTCCACTGACACCAATGATGGGGCACTATTCCTCCCACTGACACCAATGATGGGACACTATTCCTCCCACTGACACCAATGATGGGGCACTATTCCCCCCACTGACACCAATGATGGGACACTATTCCTCCCACTGACACCCGCAATAGGGCGCTATTTCACCCACTGACACCAATGAAGGGACACTATTCCCCCCACTGACACCAATGATGGGACACTATTCCCCCCACTGACACCAATGATGGGACACTATTCCCCCCACTGACACCAATGATGGGACACTATTCCTCCCACTGACACCAATGATGGGACACTATTCCTTCCACTGACACCAATGATGGGGCACTATTCCTCCCACTGACACCAATGATGGGACACTATTCCTCCCACTGACACCAATGATGGGGCACTATTCCCCCCACTGGCACCAATGATGGGACACTATTCCTCCCACTGACACCCGCAATAGGGCGCTATTTCACCCACTGACACCAATGATGGGACACTATTCCCCCCACTGACACCAATGATGGGACACTATTCCCCCCACTGACACCAATGATGGGACACTATTCCTCCCACTGACACCCGCAATAGGGCGCTATTTCACCCCCTAATACCAAAGATGCATTGTTTACTCCCACTAATGCCGGATACTTTTTACTCCCGATGACCACAGTTTGGCCCTCCTAAAGTCTGGAGGATATTAAAATGGCCCCCTTTGTTTAGAAAGTTTGGAGACCCCTGCCCTACAGTGATCCCCTCCCCCCATAGTGATCCCCCCATAGTGATCCCCCCATAGTGATCCCCCCCATAGTGATCCCCCCCATAGTGATCCCCCCATAGGTTCTCCTGACCTGCGCTCAGTCTATGTCCAATCACTGAGGAGGAATTTGGGGGATCCGGAGGATCAGACATTCTCCAGATCGATGGACATTCCTCGGGATGAGGCCTCAGAGGAGATCCTCCTAAATCTGAGGATGAACATTACTCCCCCCCCCCGCCACCTTTTCCTGAACTCTGTCTGGGGGACGATTCCCGAGTGAGAAGTCATCGCTGGAAGCTTTTATGGCTTTATTATCAGTGTGATAAAACAATAAGAAAAATCCCGACATCATCTGCTCCAAAAACACCCAATAAATCTGAAAGTTCCCACATTCCTGGAATGGACCCCACCCTACCACCGGGCCCCGGATAATACTGGGCGGAGTCCCCCTTAATTCCTCTACAGAGCGGAGGATGGAGGACACGGAGGATGGAGGACATGGAGGATGGAGGACACGGAGGAGGACACAGAGGATGGAGGATACAGAGGATGGAGGACACGGAGGATGGAGAACACGGAAGATGGAGGACACGGAGGATGGAGGACACGGAGGAGGACACAGAGGATGGAGGACACGGAGGATGGAGGACACAGAGGATGGAGAACACGGAGGATGGAGGACACGGAGGATGGAGAACACGGAGGATGGAAGACACGGAGGATGGAGGACACGGAGGAGGACACAGAGGATGGAGGATACAGAGGATGGAGGACACGGAGGATGGAGAACACAGAGGATGGAGGACACGGAGGATGGATATGACTCTGTGGTGGGTATGAGCTCCCCCCCCCACCTGGACTCTGCGCTCCTCCATTGTCTCCTCCTGTTACCTTCCTCAGTCTGAACAAACAGAGGACACAATGCAAAGGTGCCCCCATCCCCCCAGAACAATGGGAACCAAAACAACGTCAGTGCCACAGCGGTGTCATGACCTACATCATTGTATGCACCTCCATAGACACCCACCCCCCCCCCCACACAGAGTCCTCCAGAGACATCCCCCACTTTCCTGGGTCCTCATGAGATATATACTGTATATATATGTAGCGGGGTGTTAAATTTAAGGGAAGTGTCTGAGTGGTAATTGGGTTCAGACACACTATTGTTGGGGTTTATGGACCATTTCTGTTCATGGGAGATAGTATTGGTGTGCAGTTCCCTGTGGCCTACAGGTGGCGCTGTCACCATGGGCCAGGGTTGAACCACCAATCCAGGGATGCGCCTTTTGTGTCCCCTCTCGGCAGTAGTACGGCGGGGCGGGAAGCCTGCTGTGCCTGTCGGGAGAGGGTATAAAAAGGGCGGACATCTAGGTCTTCGTCCATGCCCGGGCACCTTCGGCCTTGGCGTGAGGAGGGTCGTCTCCGGGTGCCTTAGGCCCGGAGGTGGAGTTCCTGTTCCATCCCAGGCACCTTCAGTCTGGGGTGAGGTACTATTTTGAAGGCCCGGGGCCCAGCAACCTTCGGCTGGGGTCGGCTAGGGATCGAGGACTCCCAGGGTGCCGCCTTGCGAGGGGACCCGTATCTGGGATGAGGAGGCCAGGGAGATAACCCTTTCCGAAGACCCAGCGCAGAGTCGTGGTGATGGCGGGGGCCTCTGGTAACTCTCCGGAGGGATGTTTTCTCCTTGACATGGGCCAAGAAGGAAGTTCATGTTCAAGTCAGTGGCAGTGACTTCATAGGGCAAGGCCCTATTCACCAGGTCAGTGGCAGTGACCCTACTCTTCAGGTCAGTGGCAGTGACCCTACTCTTCAGGTCAGTGGCAGTGACCCTACTCATTCAAGTCAGTGGCAGTGACTTCATAGGGCAAGGCCCTATTCACCAGGTCAGTGACAGTGACCCTACTCTCCAAGTCAGTGGCAGTGACCCTACTCTCCAAGTCAGTGGCAGTGACCCTACTCTCCAAGTCAGTGGCAGTGACCCTACTCTCCAAGTCAGTGGCAGTGACCCTACTCTCCAAGTCAGTGGCAGTGACCCTACTCTCCAAGTCAGTGGCAGTGACCCTACTCTCCAAGTCAGTGGCAGTGACCCTACTCTTCAGGTCAGTGGCAGTGACCCTACTCTCCAAGTCAGTGGCAGTGACCCTACTCTCCAAGTCAGTGGCAGTGACCCTACTCTCCAAGTCAGTGGCAGTGATCCTACTCTCCAAGCCAGTGGCAGTGACCCTACTCTCCAAGTCAGTGGCAGTGACCCTACTCTTCAGGTCAGTGGCAGTGACCCTACTCTCCAAGTCAGTGGCAGTGACCCTACTCAGGTCAGTGGCAGTGACCCTACTCTCCAAGTCAGTGGCAGTGACCCTACTCTCCAAGTCAGTGGCAGTGACCCTACTCTCCAAGTCAGTGGCAGTGACCCTACTCTTCAGGTCAGTGGCAGTGACCCTACTCTCCAAGTCAGTGGCAGTGACCCTACTCTCCAAGTCAGTGGCAGTGACCCTACTCTTCAGGTCAGTGGCAGTGACCCTACTCTCCAAGTCAGTGGCAGTGACCCTACTCTCCAAGTCAGTGGCAGTGACCCTACTCTTCAGGTCAGTGGCAGTGACCCTACTCTCCAAGTCAGTGGCAGTGACCCTACTCTCCAAGTCAGTGGCAGTGACCCTACTCTTCAGGTCAGTGGCAGTGACCCTACTCTCCAAGTCAGTGGCAGTGACCCTACTCTCCAAGTCAGTGGCAGTGACCCTACTCTCCAAGTCAGTGGCAGTGACCCTACTCTCCAAGTCAGTGGCAGTGACCCTACTCTTCAGGTCAGTGGCAGTGACCCTACTCTCCAAGTCAGTGGCAGTGACCCTACTCAGGTCAGTGGCAGTGACCCTACTCTCCAAGTCAGTGGCAGTGACCCTACTCTCCAAGTCAGTGGCAGTGACCCTACTCTTCAGGTCAGTGGCAGTGACCCTACTCTCCAAGTCAGTGGCAGTGACCCTACTCTTCAGGTCAGTGGCAGTGACCCTACTCTCCAAGTCAGTGGCAGTGACCCTACTCAGGTCAGTGGCAGTGACCCTACTCTCCAAGTCAGTGGCAGTGACCCTACTCTCCAAGTCAGTGGCAGTGACCCTACTCTTCAGGTCAGTGGCAGTGACCCTACTCTCCAAGTCAGTGGCAGTGACCCTACTCTCCAAGTCAGTGGCAGTGACCCTACTCTCCAAGTCAGCGACAGTGACCCTACTCTCCAAGTCAGTGGCAGTGACCCTACTCTCCAAGTCAGTGGCAGTGACCCTACTCTCCAAGTCAGTGACAGTGACCCTACTCTCCAAGTCAGTGACAGTGACCCTACTCTCCAAGTCAGTGACAGTGACCCAACTCTCCAAGTCAGTGACAGTGACCCTACTCTTCAGGTCAGTGGCAGTGACCCTACTCTCCAAGTCAGTGGCAGTGACCCTACTCTCCAAGTCAGTGGCAGTGACCCTACTCTCCAAGTCAGTGACAATGACCCTACTCTCCAAGTCAGTGACAGTGACCCTACTCTCCAAGTCAGTGGCAGTGACCCTACTCTCCAAGTCAGTGACAGTGACCCTACTCTCCAAGTCAGTGACAGTGACCCTACTCTCCAAGTCAGTGACAGTGACCCTACTCTCCAAGTCAGTGACAGTGACCCTACTCTCCAAGTCAGTGACAGTGACCCTACTCTCCAAGTCAGTGACAGTGACCCTACTCTCCAAGTCAGTGACAGTGACCCTACTCTTCAGGTCAGTGGCAGTGACCCTACTCTTCAGGTCAGTGACAATGACCCTACTCTCCAAGTCAGTGGCAGTGACCCTACTCTTCAGGTCAGTGGCAGTGACCCTACTCTTCAGGTCAGTGGCAGTGACCCTACTCTTCAGGTCAGTGGCAGTGACCCTACTCTTCAGGTCAGTGGCAGTGACCCTACTCTCCAGGTCAGTGGCAGTGACCCTACTCGTTCAAGTCTGTGGCAGTGACTTCATAGGGCAAGGCCCTATTCACCCGGTCTGTGGCAGAGATCGTACGCCAAAGCTGTTTGAGAAACCTAAACAGTCTAAAGAGTTGAGCTACGTTTGTGCCTGGACCTCCTCCACACCTAAGCTGTCCTGTATCTTCGCTCCAACCTGTCTGCTATCAAAGAGGCTGTTTATTATCCTGTGAGAAATAAATGTTGAGTTGGACTTTCAGTTGGTGTGGACATTTATATTCCTGGGGAAAACGAGGACTTGCATCTATCTAAAGTAGAGGTGAGATCATTCTTGGGAGGACTTTGACTCTGGCCGCAGGCAAGGCCCTAAACTAACACTGCTCAATCTCCTCATACAGGAGGGTACGGGCTTGTGGTGCGGTGTGCCTCTCCCTGCCTGCGAGGAGCCGAATTTAACCCCTTGCTTACTGGGCACTTAAACCCCCTTCCTGCCCAGGCCAATTTTTAGCTTTCATCGCTGTCACGCTTTGAATGACAATTGCGCGGTCGTGCAACGTGGCTCCCAAACAAAATTGACGTCCTTTTTTTCCCACAAATAGAGCTTTCTTTTGGTGGTATTTGATCACCTCTGCCGTTTTTATTTTTTGCGCTATAAACAAAAAAAGAGCGACGATTTTGAAAAAAACACAATATTTTTTACTTTTTGCTATAATAAATATCCCAATTTTTAAAAAATATATATATATTTTTTCCTCAGTTTAGGCCGATACGTATTCTTCTACATACTTTTTGGTAAAAAAAAAAATCGCAATAAGCGTTTATTGATTGGTTTGGGCAAAAGTGATAGCGTCTACAAAATAGGGGATAGTTTTATAGCATTTTTATTAAGAATTTATTTTTTACTAGTAATGGCGGCGATCAGCGATTTTTATTGTGACTGCGACATTATGGCGGACACATCGGACACTTTTGACACCATTTTGGGACCATTGTCATTTTCACAGCGATCAGTGCAATAAAAATGCACTGGTTACTGTAAAAATTACACTGGCAGTGAAGGGGTTCACCACTAGGGGAGCTGAAGGGGTTAAGTGTGCCTAAGGGAGTGATTCTTACTGTGGGGGGAGGGGACTGACTGGGGGAGGTGACCGATGGTTGTCCCTATGTACAAGGGACACACCATCGGTCTCCTCTCCCTGACAGAGATCCACGTCCCTGTCTTTGTAAATGCCGATCGCGGGTACCTGGCGGACATCGCGTCCACCAGACACGCGCATCGGCACCGGCGTGACGCGGCGGGCACGTAAGTTTCCTGATGCGCGCTCGCAGGGGAGGGCTGGCGGCCTTAGGCCTGGGGGGCAAGTCCAGTCAAGTGGTCCACTGAACTGCCGAATCAGCTCACCATCCATGGCCCACCTGGTTTTTCAATGCAGCCTCACCAGTGCCCATCAGTGCAGCCAACTCCAGTGCCCATCAATGCAGCCTGATCACTGGGGCAGGTTACATGGGGTGTATGGGGGGTCAGCTAGGGGTGTCTCTCACCTCAGCGATCTCAGCTCAGCAGGTCCTTGCACGCCACGGTTTCCTGGGGGGGGGGGTAATGCTCCTGATCCTGGGGTCAAGTTGCAGCCAGCGCCCAGCCCTGCATCCCGACTCCCTGGCACGCCCTGCCTCTGCCTGCTTCCAAGAATCCGGTTCCAGGGAGTTGTAGTTTCCCCTGCGCTGCTGTGTTTTCCACCCACCAGAAGCTTGAGCGCGGACTACAACTCCCGCAATGCAAAAGCTAGTGGTCGGCCACCATGACCGTGCCCCCGGCCCGACTTCCTAGACCAGAATAAAAAAGAAGATAGTAGCGGGCAGCGGTTGCCGGCCATTTTGAATATAAGTTAGGGTGGCCTGGGAGGCAATTGCCACCCTGCCCCCTGGCCCAGCCCTCCCCTGCGTGCTCGGGAGCACGTGCCGGGGACGAGGAAAGGGGCGGACGTCAATTGACGTCCTCACGGCATTCTAGGTCCACGCTGTAGCTGTCATTCGGCTATAGCGCGGGCCTCTACTGGTTAATGCAGGTTGGGGAGAGGTGGGTGCGCTACATACATATATATATGTGGAGCACTCACCCCCTTTTACCTGCCTTTGGCTCCTCGCAGGAGAAAAGGGCACACCCAGCTCTATATGCCCGTACCCTCCTGTGAAGAGGTTGAGTGGTGTTGTGATGGGTCTCCACAGCCAGATACTCCCACAGAATGGTTCTTATCTCTATAGCCAATAAAGACAAGTCTCTATTTCCCCCAATAACTCCAAGGTCTACACCAGCTGTAACTCCAACATAGAGTTTATCTCTCTTAAAGCACAGTCTCTAGACAGAAGGTTGGAGGGAGAACAGGACAGCATAAGGTGTGGGAGAGGTCCAGGCACAAACGTAATCACTGTACTGCTCGGCTTCTCAAGCCAGACTCAGCCCATCTGGATAGTCTCCCTAGAGAGAGGACTAGCAGCCAAAGTGGGATTCTAAGTAGATATACAGTCTCTGCACAAACTGGTGAACTTGGTCTCTAAGCTTGACCTCTTTTAAGGAGAAGACATCCCTCCAGAGAGTTACCGGGCCCCTTCCCTCACCAGTCCCTCGGAACGGTGATTTCCCGGCCTCCTCGTCTAAGATACGGGTCCCCTCGCAAGGCGGCACCCTGAGATTCCTCGATCCTTAAGTAGGCCCCAGCCAAAGGCGCTGGGCCCAAAGCTTTTTCATTGCAGCCAGGGGAGGCCTTAGGCCTGGGGGGCAAGTCCAGTCAAGTGGCCCATTAAACCGCCAAATCAGCTCACCATCCATGGCCCACCTGGTTTTTCAATGCAGCCTCACCAGTGCTTATCAGTGCAGCCAACTCCAGTGCCCATCAATGCAGCCTGATCACTGGGGCAGGTTACATGGGGTATATGGGGGGGAGATGGGGGGTCAGCTAGGGGTGTCAGGGTCTCTCACCTCAGCGATCTCAGCTCAGCAGATCCTTGCATGCCACGGTCTTCTGGGAGGGTAACGCTCCTGATCCTGGGGTCAAGTTGCAGCCATTGCCCAGCCCTGCAGCCCTGCGTCCCGTCTCCCTGGCACGCCCTGCCTCTGTCTGCTCCCAAGAATCCGGTCCCAGGGAGTTGTAGTTTCCTCTGCACTGCTGTGTTTTCCACCCACCAGAAGCTTGAGTGCGACTACAACTCCCGGAATGCAACAGCTAGTGGTCGGCCACCATGGCCATGCCCCCGGCACGACTTCCTAGACCAGAATAAAAAAGAAAATGGTAGCGGGCAGCGGCTGCCGGCCATTTTGGACATAAGTTAGGGCAGCCTGGGAGGCAATTGCCACCCTGCCCCCTGGCCCAGCCCTCCCCTGATTGCAGCCCCAGGGCTAAAGGTGCCTGGGACTGATTCACCGACCTCCACCCCTGGGCTAAAGGTGCCCAGGGCGGACAGAGAGCGCCCACTCCCCCCTCGGGAGTAGAACCCCCGGGAAGCGGACTGGAACCCCAATCCTGGGGTGGAAAACGAATCCACCAACACCTCCTACAGGCAGCGTCTGCCCCTTTTTATATCCTCTCCCGGCATGTACAGCAGGCTAACCACTCCCACCGTATGGTCACCGAGAGGGGACACACAAGGCACAGCACTGTACCAGCGGTTCAACCCTGGCCCACCATGGCAGCACCACCCGCAGGCCACAGGGAACTATACACTGATACTCCACCTGCGGACAAAATGGTGGATAAGTCCTAACAATTAAGGTGTTTGAGCATAAATACCACTCAAACACTACCCCTAAATTTAGGACCCCGCTACATATATAATGATTGGAGTCAGTGTGGACTGGCCACACACATAAAACGAGAAGGTGACACCAGACTATTGGGGCCAATGGAGGACTTTATGGTACGATTGGTGGAATCTGAAAACAGGAAACTGCCAGCTGGATGATTTTCATTTTCCTAACAATTATACGGGACATCTATCCACTTCTCTGAGCGAGGACCTTCCAGAAAACCAACCGGCAGAAATCCAACCAGGGCAGGAAGTCAGAGCTGTCTGAAGATTATGAGAATGCCCCCAGGAGAGCAGACGTTATGGGAACACCCCCTAGGATTGCGGAGATTACGGGAATGCCCAGAAGGAGTGTAGGGATTATGGTAATGCCCCTGAGGAGAGCGGAGATTATGGTAATGCCCCTGAGGACAGTGAGGATTGTGGTAATGCCCCCGAGGAGGGTGAGGATTGTGGTAATGCCCCAGAGGAGAGTGAGGATTACAGAAATGTCCCTGAGGAGTGTAGGGAATATGGTAATGCCCCTGAGGAGAGGAGAGATTACAGGAATTTCCCTAAAGAGTGTAGGGATTATGGTATTGCTCCTGAGGAAAGCAGAGATTGCAAGAATGCCCCTGAGGAGAGTGAAGATAACAGGAAAATCCCTGAGGAGTGTAGGGATTGTGGTAATGCCCCTGAGGAGAGTGGAGATTACAGGAATGCCCCTAAGGAGGAGTGTAGGGATTATGGTAATGCCCCTGAGGAGAGTGGAGATTACAGAAATGCCCCTGAGGAGTGTAGGGAATATGGTAATGCCCCTGAGGAGAGGAGAGATTACAGGAATTTCCCTAAAGAGTGTAGGGATTATGGTATTTCTCCTGAGGAAAGCAGAGATTGCAAGAATGCCCCTGAGGAGAGTGAAGATAACAGGAAAATCCCTGAGGAGTGTAGGGATTGTGGTAATGCCCCTGAGGAGAGTGGAGATTACAGGAATGCCCCTAAGGAGGAGTGTAGGGATTATGGTAATGCCCCTGAGGAGAGTGGAGATTACAGAAATGCCCCTGAGGAGTGTAGGGAATATGGTAATGCCCCTGAGGAGAGGAGAGATTACAGGAATTTCCCTAAAGAGTGTAGGGATTATGGTATTGCTCCTGAGGAAAGCAGAGATTGCAAGAATGCCCCTGAGGAGAGTGAAGATAACAGGAAAATCCCTGAGGAGTGTAGGGATTGTGGTAATGCCCCTGAGGAGAGTGGAGATTACAGGAATGCCCCTAAGGAGGAGTGTAGGGATTATGGTAATGCCCCTGAGGAGAGTGGAGATTACAGAAATGCCCCTGAGGAGTGTAGGGAATATGGTAATGCCCATGAGGAGAGGAGAGTTTACAGGAATTTCCCTAACAAGTATAGGGATTAAGGTAATGCTCCTGAGGAAAGCAGAGATTGCAAGAATGCTCCTGAGGAGAGGGGAGATTATGGCAATGCCCCTGAGGAGAGCAAAGATTACAGAAAACCCCCTGAGGAGTGTAGGGATTATGGCAATGCCCCTGAGGAGAGTGGAGATTACAGGAATGCCCCTAAGGAGGAGTGTGGGAATTATGGTAATGCCCCTGAGGAGAGTGGAGATTACAGGAATGTCCAGGAGTATAGGGGATATGGTAATGCCCCTGAGGAAAGTAGAGAGTGCAAGAATGCCTCTGTGGAGTGTGGTTATTATGGTAATGCCCCCAAGGAGAGTAGAGATTTTGGTAATGCCCCTGAGGAGAGTGGAGATTACAGGAATGTCCAGGAGTATAGGGGATATGGTAATGCCCCTGAGGAAAGTAGAGAGTGCAAGAATGCCTCTGTGGAGTGTGGTGATTATGGTAATGCCCCCAAGGAGAGTAGAGATTTTGGTAATGCCCCTGAGGAGAGTGGAGATTACAGGATAGCCCCTGAGGAAAGCAGATTGCAAGAATGTCCCAGAGGAAAGTGGAGATTATGGTAATGCCCCTGAGAAGAGTGAAGATTATGGTAATGCGCCTGAGGAGTGTAGGGATTATGGTAATGCCCCTGAGGAAATCAGAGATTGCAAAAATGCCCCTGAGAAGAGTGAAGATTATGGTAATGCTCCCGAGAAGAGTAGAGATTACAGGAGTGCTCCCGAGGAGTGTTGGGAATATGGTAATGCCCCTGAGAAGAGTGGCGATTACAGAAACGCCCCCAAGGAGCTGGTAAATTCTGCTCAAAGAACATTGTAAGGGTAATTTCTAAGCTCCCAGTAGAGGTGCTCATGTAGATGTTCTGCCACCACCTCCCCTTTGATTGTCATTAATGTCCCTCATAATCGCTCCCTGGTGCTTTACCTCCCCCACATCCACCAAACACTGAGGTGCCAGTTCTGGTTGGACCGACCCTTACCAAAAATGAGAAATAAAAGTCCACTTTAGCCGGCGGTGTGGCGGATTCACTCATGTCACCCACACATGGGCCCTGTAAACCCCCTCCCCCCCCTGGGACCAGGTCAGGGTTCAGAAGTTGGCCATTATGTGACCTCAGCGGATTATCATAAAAACTTCACCTTTCCCTATAAAACCGGAGAACGGGCCGCACCTCTCCATAAACACGTCTGTGTGATCCGGGATGGAATATTACAGGGGGAATTGTAGGGAGGGGCAGCTGTACCCGGGGCCCCTGGAAGTCTAAGGGCCCAACCATGATTGCCCCCATACTTGTCTCTGCATTGTGGCTCTAGAAGTTCCTTCCTATGGAGGTAAAAGGTGAACAGGCGATCGTAAACGTCCCGTGAAGCAATTTATTACCGTTTATTTTTGGTTAACAAATTCTGCACCCTTTTATTGACATGTGTGTGACGTCACAGACGGCGAGATCCGCGCTCGTTCCCGCCCGTAAAATAGAATCGCAAACAACCCGGAACTTCCAAGATGAAGCAATAACTTTGGAAAGAACACATAAAATGAAGAACATATAAAACCGATCAGATCTGTTATTGCCAATAAAATAACGCGAACCGATCCAACCGTGTGTGAGGTCAGACCATCCCCCAGAGATACGAGGGGCCTTCAAAACTTTTCCAAACTTTTTGTTATATAATAAATTATATAAATATAAAGACCCCTCGTATATCCGTTATATATCCACATAACCTGTTCATACACCATACATAAGTATCACAGGCTCCTCCCATCACAGGCTCCTCCCATGTACATAAGTATCACAGGCTCCTCCCATGTACATAAGTATCACAGACTCCTCCCACGTACATAAGTATCACAGGCTCCTCCCATGTACATAATTATCACAGGCTCCTCCCATGTACATAAATATCACAGACTCCTCCCATGTACATAAGTATCACAGGCTCCTCCTATGTACAGGCTCCTCCAATGTACATAAGTATCATAGACTCCTCCCATGTACATAAGGTATCACAGGCTCCTCCCATGTACATAAGTATCACAGGCTCCTCTGATGTACATAAGTATCACAGGCTCCTCCCATATACATAAGTATCACAGGCTCCTCCCATGTATATAAGTATCACAGGCTCCTCCCATGTATATAAGTATCACAGGCTCCTCCTATGTACAGGCTCCTCCCATGTACATAAGTATCATAGACTCCTCCCATGTACATAAGTATCAAAAAGTGTCATGGCAAAGGCTGTGATACTTATGTACATGGGAGGAGCCTGTGATACTTATGTACATGGGAGGAGCCTGTGATACTTATGTACATGGGAGGAGCCTGTGATACTTATGTACATGGGAGGAGTCTGTGATGGGAGGAGCCTGTGATACTTATGTACATGGGAGGAGCCTGTGATACTTATGTACATGGGAGGAGCCTGTACATGGGAGGAGCCTGGGATACTTATGTACATGGGAGGAGCCTGGGATACTTATGTACATGGGAGGAGCCTGGGATACTTATGTACATGGGAGGAGCCTGGGATGGAAGGAGTCTGTGATACTTATGTACATGGGAGGAGCCTGTGATACTTATGTACATGGGAGGAGTCTGTGATACTTATGTACATGGGAGGAGTCCACCTGTCAGACCTCCCGGAGAGACGGAAACCGAAGACGGGATTAACCCCAAACACCCTGCGACTATCTTCACATTCTGGAACATTCCGGAGACGGGGGACGCAACACGCCCCATAGAGAGGGAAGAGAAATGGGGGCTGTCCATCCATCATCACTGAGAGCCCAATAGATCAATCTATCTATCGATCTATATTCTATCTCTATTGTATTGATCGATCTATCTATTGTTCTATATTCTATTGATTTATCTATCTATCGATCTATATATATCTATATTCTATTGATCAATCTATTGATTTATCTATCGATCAATCTATCCATCTATATTCTATTGATCAATCTATTGATTTATATATCTATTGATTTATCTATCGATCAATCAATCTATCTATATATATTCTATTGATCAATCTATTGATTTATCTATGTATCGATTTATCTATTGATCAATCTATCTATCAATCTATTGATTTATCTATCTATTTATCTATTGATTTATATATCTATAATATTTTGATCTATCTATATAATATAGATCCATAGATAGATAGAATATAGATCAATAGATAGATTGATCAACAGATAGATAAATCGATAGATCAATCAAAAGATAGATATAAATGGATAGACAGATAGAATATAGATATAGAGATCAATCGATAGATAGAGAGAGAGAGAGATATAGATAGATAGATAGATAGATAGAGATAGAGAGATAGAGAGAGATAGAGAGAGATAGAGAGAGATAGAGAGATAGAGAGAGATAGAGAGAGATAGAGAGAGATAGAGAGAGATAGAGAGAGAGAGAGAGATAGAGAGAGATAGAGAGAGATAGAGAGATAGAGAGAGAGAGATAGAGAGATAGATAGAGAGAGAGATATAGAGAGATATATATAGAGAGAGAGAGATAGAGAGAGAGAGAGATAGATAGATAGAGAGAGATAGATAGATAGATAGAGAGATAGATAGATAGATAGATAGATAGATAGATAGATAGATAGAGAGAGAGAGAGAGATAGATAGAGAGAGATAGATAGATAGATAGATAGATAGATAGATAGATAGATAGATAGATAGATAGATAGATAGATAGATATAGAGAGATAGATAGATAGATAGAGAGAGAGAGAGAGATAGATAGATAGATAGATAGATAGATAGATAGATAGATAGATAGATAGATAGATAGATAGATAGATAGATAGATAGATAGATACAGTAGATAAATAAATGATAGGTAAATCGATAGAAAGATCAATAGATGGATTGATTAAAAGATAGATAGATAGATAGATTAATAGATAGATAGTGTGTATGATGGGTTTGGTTCTGCCCGGCTGGTCCGGTGATCCCTCCACATTCCTCGACTCCCCTCCCCCTCTGAAATCCTCTGATCTGATGATTGGAGGACATGTGATCCCAGACAGAACTATAGATGGATCACAGATAGAAAGATACACAGATATATAGATATAGATACACATATACATGTGTAGGGTGGGTTGTGTCCGGTTCTGCCTGGCCGGTCCGGTGATCTCTCCACATTCCTCTGCCGAGAACTCTCTGATCCGATGATTGGAGGACATGAAATCCCCGGGGGGGGAGAACTTTATCCTTTAGTTGGCCTCTGATGTCAGAGAAGGATTAGCTGTAACTCTCAATAATCAGCGAAATTCACGGAAGGATCTTCCTCTAATCTGAACCACTTACCGATATCTTACATCACAACTCCATCCAGAGATCAGAAGATACCACAGAGAACACAACCAGCTTTCACTGCAATACTCACCTCCATCCCAGAGCCGTCCCCGCAATACTTCTCTTCTGCCAATAGAGGTCCTCAGTCTGATGGCCAGGATCACCCAAATCCCTTCCCCCGGGTCATCCTGGACGAGCCCCCAGCCTCAGACAGTAAAAGGAGAAGCAGCCTCTCTCTCACTCTGCTCTCTCCTCCTATCAGAATACTTCTTGCCAGAAACTGATTGGCTTTTTGTCCTGCTTCTGCTTCACAATCTATGTAGTAATTAGTACAATCAGATTGTAAGCTGTGTGGCCGGCTTTATGAATGCTTTGGCCATAGACGTGTCTGGAGATCTGATTCTGATCCCCCCCTCTTAGGATCTGCTCCGTGCGTCATCCTGGATCCTGAGGTTGTGTACCTCGGTGGAGTTTCGGTTGTTTCGGTACACAGACTCGTCCTGAGAAAAGTCTGTCGTCACGTTGTCCTCAGCAGACGATGGATTGTTGTGTAGAAGTGGAGAGTCAATATGTACTCAGAGTGACTCCAATGCAAACCGCCTGACCTGCCGACACTTCCACCACAACAACCAATTCCCATCAAACGACACTTCCACCGTGACACCAGACTTCCATCCGGGCACCAGACTTCCATCTGGGACACCAGACTTCCATCCGGGACACCAGACTTCCATCCGGGGCACCAGACTTCCATCCGGGGCACCAGACTTCCATCGGGGGCACCAGACTTCCATCGGGGGCACCAGAATTCCACCGGGACACCAGACTTCCATCCGGGACACCAGACTTCCATCCGGGACACCAGACTTCCACCGGGACACCAGACTTCCATCCGGGACACCAGACTTCCACCAGGACACCAGACTTCCATCCGGGACAAGGCCGGGTCTGGGGACGGAAGAGCGATTGCTTGGCTGGGAGGAAGGTATAGAGGCAGCCGCCTTGGACCCTTCACTAGAAGGGGGCATAGCAAGGGCCGGACCTACAACCTATCTGCTAAACTAGTTCACAGCTGATGGAGAGGGGGGGGGGGGGTAATTTTGCTAATGAAACTCGTCCCAGCACTGAACAGGTGTATACAGGTAGAAGCTTCTGATTGGTGATCACCTGTTCTAATTAAATTAATTATCACCTGTTGTAATTACTGAACACAGACAGACACAGAGCATTGGCAAAAATTTCCAACCTGACCAAACAAGTTTACAAACATATGGGTATTGTTATTACCACTGATAGACAAAACGCTACATAAAGAGGGTTAGGGTGGAGTATGGTTGGGGTAGATTGGGGTACAGTAGAAGGTTTGGGGTATAGTAGAGGGGTTGGGGTGGAGTATGGTTGGGGGTAGATTGGGGAGTTGGGGTGGAGTATGGTTGGGGTAGATTTAAGAGTTGGGGTGGTGTACGGTTGGGGTAGGTTGGGGTGGTGTACGGTTGGGGTAGGTTAGAGAGTTGGGGTGGTGTACGGTTGGGGTAGGTTGGAGAGTTGGGGTGGTGTACGGTTGGGGAAGGTTGGAGAGTTGGGGTGGTTAACTGTTGGGGAAGGTTGGAGAGTTGGGGTGGTGTATGGTTGGGAAGTTGGGGTGGTGTACGGTTGGGAAGTTGGGGTGGTGTACGGTTGGGGTAGGTAGGGGTGTAAGGGAGGTGTATGGTTGGGAAGTTGGGGTGGTGTACGGTTGGAGAGTTGGGGTAGTGTGCGGTTGGGGTGGTGTATGGTTGGGTTAGGTTGGGGTGGTGTACAGTTGGGGTGGTGTATGGTTGGGTTGGTTGGGGTAGTGTATGGTTGGGGTAGGTTGGAGAGTTGGGGTGGTGTATGGTTGGGTTAGGTTGGAGAGTTGGGGTGATGTACGGTTGGGAAGTTGAGGTGGTGAACGGTTGAGGAAGGTTGGAGAGTTGGGGTGGTGTATGGTTGGGGAAGGTTGAAGAGTTGGGGTGGTGTACGGTTGGGAATTTGGGGTGGTGTACGGTTGGGAAGTTGGGGTGGTGTACGGTTGGAGAGTTGGAGTGGTGTACGGTTGGGGTAGGTTGGAGAGTTGGGGTGGTGTACGGTTGGCGAGTTGGAGTGGTGTACAGTTGGAGAAGGTTGGAGAGTTGGGGTGGTGTATGGTTGGGAAGTTGGGGTGGTGAACGGTTGGGGAAGGTTGGAGAGTTGGGGTGGTGTACGGTTGGGGAAGGTTGGAGAGTTGGGGTGGTGTACAGTTGGGAAGTTGGGGTGGTGAACGGTTGGGGAAGGTTGGAGAGTTGGGTGGTGTACGGTTGGGAAGTTGGGGTGGTGTACAGTTGGGGTAGGTAGGGGTGTAAGGGTGGTGTATGGTTGGGAAGTTGGGGTGGTGTACGGTTGGAGAGTTGGAGTGGTGTACGGTTGGGGTAGGTTGGAGAGTTGGGGTGGTGTACGGTTGGGGTAGGTTGGAGAGTTGGGGTGGTGTACGGTTGGGGAAGGTTGGAGAGTTGGGGTGGTGAACTGTTGGGGAAGGTTGGAGAGTTGGGGTGGTGTACGGTTGGGAAGTTGGGGTGGTGTACGGTTGGGAAGTTGGGGTGGTGTACGGTTGGGGTAGGTAGGGGTGTAAGGGTGGTGTATGGTTGGGAAGTTGGGGTGGTGTACGGTTGGAGAGTTGGGGTAGTGTGCAGTTGGGGTAGGTTGGGGTGGTGTATGGTTGGGTTAGGTTGGGGTGGTGTACAGTTGGGGTGGTGTATGGTTGGGTTGGTTGGGGTGGTGTATGGTTGGGGTAGGTTGGAGAGTTGGGGTGGTGTATGGTTGGGTTAGGTTGGAGAGTTGGGGTGATGTACGGTTGGGAAGTTGAGGTGGTGAACGGTTGAGGAAGGTTGGAGAGTTGGGGTGGTGTACGGTTGGGGAAGGTTGAAGAGTTGGGGTGGTGTACGGTTGGGAATTTGGGGTGGTGTATGGTTGGGAAGTTGGGGTGGTGTACGGTTGGAGAGTTGGAGTGGTGTACGGTTGGGGTAGGTTGGAGAGTTGGGGTGGTGTACGGTTGGAGAGTTGGAGTGGTGTACGGTTGGAGAAGGTTGGAGAGTTGGGGTGGTGTATGGTTGGGAAGTTGGGGTGGTGAACGGTTGGGGAAGGTTGGAGAGTTGGGGTGGTGTACGGTTGGGGAAGGTTGGAGAGTTGGGGTTGGTGTACGGTTGGGAAGTTGGGGTGGTGAACGGTTGGGGAAGGTTGGAGAGTTGGGGTGGTGTACGGTTGGGAAGTTGGGGTGGTGTACGGTTGGGGTAGGTAGGGGTGTAAGGGTGGTGTATGGTTGGGAAGTTGGGGTGGTGTACGGTTGGAGAGTTGGAGTGGTGTACGGTTGGGGTAGGTTGGAGAGTTGGGGTGGTGTACGGTTGGGGTAGGTTGGAGAGTTGGGGTGGTGTACGGTTGGGGAAGGTTGGAGAGTTGGGGTGGTGAACTGTTGGGGAAGGTTGGAGAGTTGGGGTGGTGTACGGTTGGGAAGTTGGGGTGGTGTACGGTTGGGAAGTTGGGGTGGTGTACGGTTGGGGTAGGTTGGAGAGTTGGGGTGGTGTACGGTTGGAGAGTTGGAGTGGTGTACGGTTGGAGAAGGTTGGAGAGTTGGGGTGGTGTATGGTTGGGAAGTTGGGGTGGTGAACGGTTGGGGAAGGTTGGAGAGTTGGGGTGGTGTACGGTTGGGGAAGGTTGGAGAGTTGGGGTGGTGTACGGTTGGGAAGTTGGGGTGGTGAACGGTTGGGGAAGGTTGGAGAGTTGGGGTGGTGTACGGTTGGGAAGTTGGGGTGGTGTACGGTTGGGGAGGTAGTGGTGTACGGTTGGGGAAGGTTGGAGAGTTGGGGTGGTGTATGGTTGGGAAGTTGGGGTGGTGTACGGTTGGAGAGTTGGAGTGGTGTACGGTTGGGGTAGGTTGGAGAGTTGGGGTGGTGTACGGTTGGGGTAGGTTGGAGAGTTGGGGTGGTGTACGGTTGGGGAAGGTTGGACAGTTGTGGTGGTGAACTGTTGGGGAAGGTTGGAGAGTTGGGGTGGTGTACGGTTGGGAAGTTGGGGTGGTGTACGGTTGGGAAGTTGGGGTGGTGTACGGTTGGGGTAGGTAGGGGTGTAAGGGTGGTGTATGGTTGGGAAGTTGGGGTGGTGTACGGTTGGAGAGTTGGGGTAGTGTGCGGTTGGGGTAGGTTGGGGTGGTGTATGGTTTGGTTAGGTTGGGGTGGTGTACAGTTGGGGTGGTGTATGGTTGGGTTGGTTGGGGTGGTGTATGGTTGGGGTAGGTTGGAGAGTTGGGGTGGTGTATGGTTGGGTTAGGTTGGAGAGTTGGGGTGATGTACGGTTGGGAAGTTGAGGTGGTGAACGGTTGAGGAAGGTTGGAGAGTTGGGGTGGTGTACGGTTGGGGAAGGTTGAAGAGTTGGGGTGGTGTACGGTTGGGAATTTGGGGTGGTGTACGGTTGGGAAGTTGGGGTGGTGTACGGTTGGAGAGTTGGAGTGGTGTACGGTTGGGGTAGGTTGGAGAGTTGGGGTGGTGTACGGTTGGAGAGTTGGAGTGGTGTACGGTTGGAGAAGGTTGGAGAGTTGGGGTGGTGTATGGTTGGGAAGTTGGGGTGGTGAACGGTTGGGGAAGGTTGGAGAGTTGGGGTGGTGTACGGTTGGGGAAGGTTGGAGAGTTTGGGTGGTGTACGGTTGGGAAGTTGGGGTGGTGAACGGTTGGGGAAGGTTGGAGAGTTAGGGTGGTGTACGGTTGGGAAGTTGGGGTAGTGTACAGTTGGGGTAGGTAGGGGTGTAAGGGTGGTGTATGGTTGGGAAGTTGGGGTGGTGTACGGTTGGAGAGTTGGAGTGGTGTACGGTTGGGGTAGGTTGGAGAGTTGGGGTGGTGTACGGTTGGGGTAGGTTGGGGTGGTGTATGGTTGGGTTAGGTTGGGGTGGTGTACGGTTGGGGTGGTGTATGGTTGGGTTAGGTTGGGTTGGTGTATGGTTGGGGTAGGTTGGAGAGTTGGGGTGGTGTACGGTTGGGGAAGGTTGGAGAGTTGGGGTGGTGTACGGTTGGGAAGTTGGGGTGGTGTACGGTTGGGAAGTTGGGGTGGTGTACGGTTGGAGAGTTGGAGTGGTGTACGGTTGGGGTAGGTTGGAGAGTTGGGGTGGTGTACGGTTGGGAAGTTGGGGTGGTGTACGGTTGGAGAAGGTTGGAGAGTTGGGGTGGTGTACGGTTGGGAAGTTGGGGTGGTGAACGGTTGGGGAAGGTTGAAGAGTTGGGGTGTGTACGGTTGGAGAAGGTTGGAGAGTTGGGGTGGTGTATGGGTGGGAAGTTGGGGTGGTGTACGGTTGGAGAAGGTTGGAGAGTTGGGGTGGTGTATGGGTGGGAAGTTGGGGTGGTGTACGGTTGGGGAAGGTTGGAGAGTTGGGGTGGTGTACGGTTGGGGAAGGTTGGAGAGTTGGGGTGGTGTACGGTTGGGAAGTTGGGGTGGTGAACGGTTGGGGAAGGTTGGAGAGTTGAGGTGGTGTACAGTTGGGAAGATGGGGTGGTGTACGGTTGGGGTAGGTAGGGGTGTAAGGGTGGTGTATGGTTGGGAAGTTGGGGTGGTGTACGGTTGGAGAGTTGGAGTGGTGTACGGTTGGGGTAGGTTGGAGAGTTGGGGTGGTGTACGGTTGGGGTAGGTTGGGGTAGTGTATGGTTGGGTTAGGTTAGGGTGGTGTACGGTTGGGGTGGTGTATGGTTGGGTTAGGTTAGGGTGGTGTATGGTTGGGGTAGGTTGGAGAGTTGGGGTGGTGTACAGTTGGGGAAGGTTGGAGTTGGAGTGGTGTACGGTTGGGAAGTTGGGGTGGTATACGGTTGGGAAGTTGGGGTGGTGTACGGTTGGAGAGTTGGAGTGGTGTACGGTTGGGGTAGGTTGGAGAGTTGGGGTGGTGTACGGTTGGGAAGTTGGGGTGGTGTACGGTTGGAGAAGGTTGGAGAGTTGGGGTGGTGTACGGTTGGGAAGTTGGGGTGGTGAACGGTTGGGGAAGGTTGAAGAGTTGGGGTGGTGTACAGTTGGAGAAGGTTGGAGAGTTGGGGTGGTGTACGGTTGGGAAGTTGGGGTGGTGAACGGTTGGGGAAGGTTGAAGAGTTGGGGTGGTGTACGGTTGGAGAAGGTTGGAGAGTTGGGGTGGTGTATGGTTGGGAAGTTGGGGTGGTGAACGGTTGGAGAAGGATGGAAAGTTGAGGTGGTGTACGGTTGGGAAGTTGGGGTGGTGTACGGTTGGAGAAGGTTGGAGAGTTGGGGTGGTGTACAGTTGGGAAGTTGGGGTGGTGAACGGTTGGGGAAGGTTGGAGAGTTGGGGTGGTGTACGGTTGGGAAGTTGGGGTGGTGTACGGTTGGGAAGTTGGGGTGGTGTACGGTTGGGGTAGGTAGGGGTGTAAGGGTGGTGTATGGTTGGGAAGTTGGGGTGGTGTACGGTTGGAGAGTTGGAGTGGTGTACGGTTGGGGTAGGTTGGAGAGTTGGGGTGGTGTACGGTTGGGGTAGGTTGGGGTGGTGTATGGTTGGGTTAGGTTGGGGTGGTGTTCGGTTGGGGTGGTGTATGGTTGGGTTAGGTTGGGGTGGTGTATGGTTGGGGTAGGTTGGAGAGTTGGGGTGGTGTACGGTTGGGGAAGGTTGGAGAGTTGGGGTGGTGTACGGTTGGGAAGTTGGGGTGGTGTACGGTTGGGAAGTTGGGGTGGTGTACGGTTGGAGAAGGTTGGGAAGTTGGGGTGGTGAACGGTTGGGGAAGGTTGGGGTGTAGGGGTGGTGTACGGTTGGGAAGTTTGGGTGGTGTACGATTGGGGTAGATTGGGGTGTAGGGGAGGTGTACGGTTGGGGTAGGTTGGAGAGTTGGGGCGGTGTACGGTTGGGGTGATATACGGTCGGGGAGTTGGCAAGGTGTATGGTTGGGGTAGGTTGGAGAGTTGGGGTGGTGCATGATTGGGGTAGGTTGGAGAGTTGGGGTAGATTGGAGAAGTAGGTTGGGGTAGGTTGGAGGGTTGGGGTAGGTTGGGGTGGGTTGGGGTGTGGTAGGTTGGAGGTTTGGGGTAGGTTGGGGGGTTGGGGTAGGTTGGAGGGTTGGGGTAGGTTGGGGTAGGTTGGAGGGTTGGGGTAGGTTGGGGTGGGTTGGGGTAGGTTGGGGTAGGTTGGAGTAGGTTGGGGGGTTGGGGTAGGTTGGAGGGTTGGGGTAGGTTGGGGTGGGTTGGGGTAGGTTGTGGTGGGCTGGGGTAGGTTGGAGGGTTGGGGTATGTTGGGGTGGGTTGGGGTAGGTTGGGGTAGGTTGGAGGGTTGGGGAGGGTTGGGGTAGGTTGGGGTAGGTTGCAGGGTTGGGGTGGGTTGGGGTGGGTTGGGGGGTTGGTGTAGGTTGGGGTGGGTTGGGGTGGGTTGGAGGGTTGGGGTGGGTTGGGGTAGGTTGGGGTAAGTTGGGGTGCACTGGGAAGGAGGTCCCGGTCTGAGGAGCTGACACTCTAGTGGGATAATTCGGTGTACTTTGCTCCAATCTGGGAGGTAAGTCCGGGGTAAATATCTCGTGTTTGATTGGCTCTCGGCTTATCAGACAATAAAACATCTCGGAGATTCTCAGGCTCCGCCCACAACACACACATCCTCCAGGGTGGGCGCTATAGGCTGATGTCCGGGGCCAGGAATGTGGGGGGGGGGCTCCGGGTCACAATGGGATCTTTGCTCTCCTCTGTGAAGTCAGCCGTTCCCATAATCCTCCAATCCCCGGTGTGATTGGCGGGCGCTCAGCGTGACGCGAGGAAATTGCGTCTTCCATTATCTCCTCATCTGTGTACCGTATCCGATATCCCCGACCCCCCCACCCCCCCTGTGTCAGGTCAAAGTTCAGATCTCTGCATGGGTGGGGGGGCGGGGGAGATTATATACCTGACTCCTATCTGATCCCAAAACCTGAGACACTATTCCTCCCTCTGACACCAATGATGGGACACTATTCCTCCCACTGATACCAATGATGGGACACTATTCTTCCCACTGATACCAATGATGGGACACTATTCCCCCCACTGACACAAATGATGGGACACTATTCCCCCCACTGATACCAATGATGGGACACTATTCCTCCCACTGACACAAATGATGGGACACTATTCCCCCCCACTGACACCAATGATGGGGCACCATTCCTCCCACTGACACCAATGATGGGGCACCATTCCTCCCACTGATACCAATGATGGGACACTATTCCTCCCACTGACACCAATGATGGGACACTATACCTCCCACTGACACCAATGATGGGGCACTATTCTTCCCACTGACACCAATGATGGGACACTATTCCTCCCACTGACACCAATGATGGGGCACCATTCCTCCCACTGATACCAATGATGGGACACTATTCCTCCCACTGACACCAATGATGGGGCACTATTCTTCCCACTGACACCAATGATGGGGCACTATTTCCCCCACTGACACCAATGATGGGGCACTATTCCTCCCACTGATACCAATGATGGGGCACTATTCTTCCCACTGATACCAATGATGGGACATTATTCCTCCCACTGATACCAATGATGGGGCACTATTCTTCCCACTGACACCAATGATGGGGCACCATTCCTCCCACTGATACCAATGATGGGACACTATTCCCACACTGATACCAATGATGGGACACTATTCCCCCCACTGACACCAATGATGGGACACTATTCTTCTCACTGACACCAATGATGGGGCACCATTCCTCCCACTGATACCAATGATGGGACACTATTCCTCCCACTGACACCAATGATGGGACACTATTCCTCCCACTGACACCAATGATGGGACACTATTCCTCCCACTGACACCAATGATGGGACACTATTCTTCCCACTGATACCAATGATGGGGCACCATTCCTCCCACTGATACCAATGATGGGACACTATTTCTCCCACTGACACCAATGATGGGACACTATTCCTCCCACTGACACCAATAATGGGACACTATTCCTCCCACTGACACCAATAATGGGACACTATTCCTCCCACTGACACCAATGATGGGGCACTATTCTTCCCACTGACACCAATGATGGGGCACTATTTCCCCCACTGACACCAATGATGGGACATTATTCCTCCCACTGATACCAATGATGGGGCACTATTCTTCCCACTGACACCAAGGATGGGACAATATTCCTCCCACTGATACCAATGATGGGACACTATTCCCCTCACTTATACCAATGATGGGACACTATTCCCCCCACTGACACCAATGATGGGACACTATTCTCACTGACACCAATGATGGGGCACCATTCCTCCCACTGATACCAATGATGGGACACTATTCCTCCCACTGACACCAAGGATGGGACACTATTCCTCCCACTGACACCAAGGATGGGACACTATTCCTCCCACTGACACCAAGGATGGGACACTATTCCTCCCACTGACACCAATGATGGGGCACTATTCCTCCCACTGACACCAATGATGGGACACTATTCCTCCCACTGACACCAATGATGGGACACTATTCCTCCCACTGACACCAATGATGGGACACTATTCCTCCCACTGACACCAATGATGGGACACTATTCCTCCCACTGACACCAATGATGGGACACTATTCTTCCCACTGACACCAATGATGGGGCACTATTTCCCCCACTGACACCAATGATGGGACATTATTCCTCCCACTGATACCAATGATGGGGCACTATTCTTCCCACTGACACCAATGATGGGGCACCATTCCTCCCACTGATACCAATGATGGGACACTATTCCCCTCACTTATACCAATGATGGGACACTATTCCCCCCACTGACACCAATGATGGGACACTATTCTCACTGACACCAATGATGGGGCACCATTCCTCCCACTGATACCAATGATGGGACACTATTCCTCCCACTGACACCAAGGATGGGACACTATTCCTCCCACTGACACCAATGATGGGACACTATTCCTCCCACTTATACCAATGATGGGACACTATTCCTCCCACTGACACCAATGATGGGACCCTATTCCTCCCACTGACACCAATGATGGGGCACTATTCCTCCCACTGACACCAATGATGGGACACTATTCCTCCCACTGACACCAATGATGGGACACTATTCCTCCCACTGATACCAATGATGGGGCACTATTCCTCCCACTGACACCAATGATGGGACACTATTCCTCCCACTGATACCAATGATGGGGCACTATTCCTCCCACTGACACCAATGATGGGACACCATTCCTCCCACTGATACCAATGATGGGACACTATTCTTCCCACTGACACCAATGATGGGGCACTATTCCTCCCACTGATACCAATGATGGGGCACAGGTTTGAAGACTTCTGCCTTAGATGGAGATTGGTGGTTCCATCATTGTGTAATGTCGTGGGGGAGGGGCTTAGTTCACATTTTGCCCCTCCCCCACGGTACGATTGTTCTGGGATCGGACGATCGGGTTTCTCAGGAGTAGGGATGAGCTTTGCGTTCGCGCTTAATTTGTGTTGTGCGACATAATTCAGTGCATTGCCAATCACAGTGCAGAAAAAACGGAGAGCCGTAATTGGCCAATCATGGCTCAGGGGGTTTAGTACACGCCCCACACTATGTAAGGGCGCCTGGAAGTGTGTTTACCCCTCCTCCACCGCTCCTTCCCATTGAAAGCAATGGGAAACCGCGGTAATACCGCCGGCATTGCGCCTCTACAGAAACGCATTGCCGGCGGTATTAACCCTTTTTCGGATGCTAGCGGCCAAATACCTCCGCTATTCCGACGGTATAGCGCCGCTAAAAATAGTGCCGCTATACGGCCACCGCACCGTCCGCCCCAGTGTGAAACCCGCCTCAGTGTTTCATTTAGTGTGCTACTGTGTGCTTTGCATCGCGTTCACCTAAAGCTCACCTGGATACAGTTATTCTCTATACTGTGTGCTTTGCATCGCGTTCACCTAAAACTCACCTGGATACAGTTATTCTCTATACTGTGACAGGCAGGCCGGTGATTGTGCTATCTGCAGACAGACAGTCAGTGTTTCCCTTAGTGTACTATGCATCGCGTTCACCTAAAGCTCACCTGGATACAGATATTCTCTATACTGTGACAGGCAGGTCGATGATTGTGCTATCTGCAGACAGACAGTCAGTGTTTCCCTTAGTGTACCACTGTGTGCTTTGCATCGCGTTCACCTAAAACTCACCTGGATACAGTTATTCTCTATACTGTGACAGGCAGGCCGGTGATTGTGCTATCTGCAGACAGACAGTCAGTGTTTCCCTTAGTGTACCACTGTGTGCTTTGCATCGCGTTCACCTAAAGCTCACCTGGATACAGTAATTCTCTATACTGTGACAGGCAGGCCGGTGATTGTGCTATCTGCAGACAGACAGTCAGTGTTTCCCTTAGTGTACTACGCATCGCGTTCACCTAAAGCTCACCTGGATACAGTTATTCTCTATACTGTGACAGGCAGGCCGGTGATTGTGCTATCTGCAGACAGACAGTCAGTGTTTCCCTTAGTGTACCACTGTGTGCTTTGCATCGCGTTCACCTAAAACTCACCTGGATACAGTTATTCTCTATACTGTGACAGGCGGGCCGGTGATTGTGCGAGCTGCAGACAGACAGTCAGTGTTTTCCTTAGTGTACCACTGTGTGCTTTGCATCGCGTTCACCTAAAACTCACCTGGATACAGTTATTCTCTATACTGTGACAGGCGGGCCGGTGATTGTGCGAGCTGCAGACAGACAGTCAGTGTTTTCCTTAGTGTACCACTGTGTGCTTTGCATCGCGTTCACCTAAAACTCACCTGGATACAGTTATTCTCTATACTGTGACAGGCGGGCCGGTGATTGTGCGAGCTGCAGACAGACAGTCAGTGTTTTCCTTAGTGTACCACTGTGTGCTTTGCATCACGTTCACCTAAAACTCACCTGGATACAGTTATTCTCTATACTGTGACAGGCGGGCCGGTGATTGTGCGAGCTGCAGACAGACAGTCAGTGTTTTCCTTAGTGTACCACTGTGTGCTTTGCATCGTGTTCACCTAAAGCAGTGGTTCTCAACTCCAGTCCTCAGGGCCCACCAACAGGCCAGGTTTGCAAGATAACTGAAATGCATCACAGGTGATATAATTTGCTGCTCAGGGATAGCAGTATTCTAGTCTGCATCTCACCAAGGTAATACTTAAAATCTGGCCTGTTAGTGCCGGGTCCCGAGGACAGGAGTTGAGAACCACTGACCTAAAGCCTACATGTTTGATGCAATACTTTGCAGCAGGGCTCATTGCTGTGCTCCAAGTACAGTATCTGTGAGGGGTTACAGTGTTGTGGCACCAGTGCCTAAAGCCCAATTTTTCCTACCCCTGTTCTACAATGGCATGTAATTACAATTCCTGATATAATAGTTCACAGCAGGGCCCATTCATGCGCCCACCAAGAGTAACTGTGAGGGCTCACAGTGTTGTGGCAACACCAACATGTAAGGGGCAAATTTCAGCAGAGTATATACGGCAGGTCCCTACTTTCAAACATCCAACTTACAAACGACTCCTACTTGCCCATGACAGTTTTCTCGATGATTTTCATCCATATTGCCGGGACCAGACATGACATTAAAGCCGTAAGCAGTTTTAAATGACTTTTTCTTTCAGAAATGACACTTTGTGCAGGGACAGTTCTAAACACGGAAAACACGCGCTACTTTACAGGCATATCATACACACCCCCCAGGTACGATATTTAAAGGAATATTTCACTTTTATTTTTCCCGTTAAAGGGGTTGTAAAGGTTTGTTTTTTATTTTCTAAATAGGTTCCTTTAAACTCGTGCATTGTTGGTTCACTTACCTTTTCCTTAGATTTCCCTTCTAAATGTTTTTTTTTTCTTTGTCTGAATTTCTCACTTCCTGTTCCTCCTCAGTAAGCTGTTCTGGCTGACTAAACACGGCTCCCGGATGATGGGGGGGAGTTTACTGAGGAGAAACAGGAAGTGAGAAATTCAGACAAAGACAAAAAAACATTTAGAAGGGAAATCCAAGGAAAAGGTCCTTTTTATAACTTATTTTTGCATTGATACATGTCCCCTGGGGCAGGACCCGGGTCCCCAAACACTCTCCTAGGGCAGGACCCGGGTCCCCAAACATTCCCCTGGGGCAGGACCCGGGTCCCCAAACACTCCCCTGGGGCAGGACCCGGGTCCCCAAACACTCCCCTGGGGCAGGACCCGGGTCCCCAAACACTCTCCTAGGGCAGGACCCGGGTCCCCAAACACTCCCCTGGGGCAGGACCCGGGTCCCCAAACACTCCCCTGGGGCAGAACCCGGGTCCCCAAACACTCCCCCTGGGGCAGGACCCGGGTCCCCAAACACTCCCCCTGGGGCAGGAACCGGGTCCCCAAACACTCCCCCTGGGGCAGAACCCGGGTCCCCAAACACTCCCCCTGGGGCAGGACCCGGGTCCCCAAACACTCCCCTTGGGCAGGACCTGGGTCCCCAAACACTCTCCTAGGGCAGGACCCGGGTCCCCAAACACTCCCCCTGGGGCAGGACCCGGGTCCCCAAACACTCTCCTAGGGCAGGACCCGGGTCCCCAAACACTCCCCTGGGGCAGGACCCGGGTCCCCAAACACTCCCCTGGGGCAGGACCCGGGTCCCCAAACACTCCCCTGGGGCAGAACCCGGGTCCCCAAACACTCCCCTGGGGCAGGACCCGGGTCCCCAAACACTCCCCTGGGGCAGGACCCGGGTCCCCAAACACTCCCCTGGGGCAGGACCCGGGTCCCCAAACACTCCCCTGGGGCAGAACCCGGGTCCCCAAACACTCTCCCTGGTGCAGGACCCGGGTCCCCAAACACTCTCCCTGGTGCAGGACCCGGGTCCCCAAACACTCCCCCTGGGGCAGGACCCGGGTCCCCAAACACTCTCCTAGGGCAGGACCCGGGTCCCCAAACACTCCCCTGGGGCAGGACCCGGGTCCCCAAACACTCCCCTGGGGCAGAACCCGGGTCCCCAAACACTCCCCCTGGGGCAGGACCCGGGTCCCCAAACACTCCCCCTGGTGCAGGACCCGGGTCCCCAAACACTCCCCCTGGGGCAGAACCCGGGTCCCCAAACACTCCCCTGGGGCAGGACCCGGGTCCCCAAACACTCCCCTGGGGCAGGACCCGGGTCCCCAAACACTCCCCTGGGGCAGAACCCGGGTCCCCAAACACTCCCCTGGGGCAGGACCCGGGTCCCCAAACACTCCCGTGGGCAGGACTCGGGTCCCCAAACACTCCCCTGGGGCAGGACCCGGGTCCCCAAACACTCCCCCTGGGGCAGGACCCGGGTCCCCAAACACTCCCCCTGGGGCAGGACCCGGGTCCCCAAACACTCCCCCTGGGGCAGGACCCGGGTCCCCAAACACTCTCCTAGGGCAGGACCCGGGTCCCCAAATACTCCCCTGGGGCAGGACCCGGGTCCCCAAACACTCTCCTAGGGCAGGACCCAGGTCCCCAAACACTCCCCTGGGGCAGGACCCGGGTCCCCAAACACTCCCCTGGGGCAGGACCCGGGTCCCCAAACACTCCCCTGGGGCAGGACCCGGGTCCCCAAACACTCCCCTGGGGCAGAACCCGGGTCCCCAAACACTCCCCTGGGGCAGGACTCGGGTCCCCAAACACTCCCCTGGGGCAGGACCCGGGTCCCCAAACACTCCCCTGGGGCAGGACCCGGGTCCCCAAACACTCCCCTGGGGCAGAACCCGGGTCCCCAAACACTCTCCCTGGTGCAGGACCCGGGTCCCCAAACACTCTCCCTGGTGCAGGACCCGGGTCCCCAAACACTCCCCCTGGGGCAGGACCCGGGTCCCCAAACACTCTCCTAGGGCAGGACCCGGGTCCCCAAACACTCCCGTGGGCAGGACCCGGGTCCCCAAACACTCCCCTGGGGCAGGACCCGGGTCCCCAAACACTCCCGTGGGCAGGACCCGGGTCCCCAAACACTCTCCCTGGGGCAAGACCCCGGTCCCCAAACCCTTTTTAGGACAATAACTTACATATTTGTCATTATAATTAGCACTTTAGATTTCGAACGTTCGCCTCCATTGTATTTAATAGGGTTCTAACGTTCGTGGGAACTTTCGGTCCGTTCGCAGGTTTTGGTGCGAACCGAAGGGGGGGGAGGGGATGTTCGGCTCATTCCTGGTCAGGAGGATCGGTGAAAACCTTCAGCCAGGACAGGTCCTCTTTATTGTATTTCTTCTTTCAGAGGTGATAAATATTTTCGGCTCATAGAGGGAAATGATTAACCGCCGATCGATAAATACCGCCAATAAATTCCTTGGAGAATCCCTCATGAATGGAGATTGTGTGACGTACGATCGTCCCCCCCTCCCCCTCCCACGTTCAGCGTTGGGCAATATCCCGATCACTGACCGATTATCTCCCAGAGGGATCAAGAATGTCAACGTAACGAAACTCAAATACCAATCAAGTCTCCGCCCACCCGTCACCGACGGCAACACCGGGGGGGGGGGGGGGGGTGAGGTGACACCATACTGGGTGGTGTCATGGCAATGCGAGGAACCACTACAGAGCCCGGGGGTCCGGGGGGGGGCGGGAAATTCAAAAGATTGCGACTACAGGAGGACACACCCCCTAAGTTATAGAAATAAGGTGGAGCTCCCTCCATAGATACAGTGCAGGGACTGAGCGTTATCACCCCGGGACAGGAAGTGTGTTCCTGGCGGGATCACCACCCTGCTCCTCTATAGATACAGTGCAGGGACTGAGCGTTGTCACCCCGGGACAGGAAGTGTGTTCCTGGCGGGATCACCACCCTGCTCCTCCATAGATACAGTGCAAGAACTGAGCGTTGTCACCCCGGGACAGGAAGTGTGTTCCTGGCGGGATCACCACCCTGCTCCTCCATAGATACAGTGCAAGAACTGAGCGTTGTCACCCCGGGAAAGGAAGTGTGTTCCTGGCGGGATCACCACCCTGCTCCTCCATAGATACAGTGCAGGAAGTGAGCGTTGTCACCCCGGGACAGGAAGTGTGTTCCTGGCGGGATCACCACCCTGCTCCTCCATAGATACAGTGCAGGGACTGAGCGTTGTCACTCCGGGACAGGAAGTGTGTTCCTGGTGGGATCACCACCCTGCTCCTCTATAGATACAGTGCAGGAAGTGAGCGTTGTCACCCCGGGACAGGAAGTGTGTTCCTGGCGGGATCACCACCCTGCTCCTCCATAGATACAGTGCAGGAAGTGAGCGTTGTCACCCCGGGACAGGAAGTGTGTTCCTGGCGGGATCACCACCCTGCTCCTCCATAGATACAGTGCAGGAAGTGAGCGTTGTCACCCCGGGACAGGAAGTGTGTTCCTGGCGGGATCACCACCCTGCTCCTCCATAGATACAGTGCAGGAAGTGAGCGTTGTCACCCCGGGACAGGAAGTGTGTTCCTGGCGGGATCACCACCCTGCTCCTCCATAGATACAGTGCAGGAAGTGAGCGTTGTCACCCCGGGACAGGAAGTGTGTTCCTGGCGGGATCACCACCCTGCTCCTCCATAGATACAGTGCAGGAAGTGAGCGTTGTCACCCCGGGACAGGAAGTGTGTTCCTGGCGGGATCACCACCCTGCTCCTCCATAGATACAGTGCAGGAAGTGAGCGTTGTCACCCCGGGACAGGAAGTGTGTTCCTGGCGGGATCACCACCCTGCTCCTCCATAGATACAGTGCAGGAAGTGAGCGTTGTCACCCCGGGACAGGAAGTGTGTTCCTGGCGGGATCACCACCCTGCTCCTCCATAGATACAGTGCAGGAAGTGAGCGTTGTCACCCTGGGACAGGAAGTGTGTTCCTGGCGGGATCACCACCCTGCTCCTCCATAGATACAGTGCAGGAAGTGAGCGTTGTCACCTCGGGACAGGAAGTGTGTTCCTGGCGGGATCACCACCCTGCTCCTCCATAGATACAGTGCAGGAAGTGAGCGTTGTCACTCTGGGACAGGAAGTGTGTTCCTGGCGGGATCACCACCCTGCTCCTCCATAGATACAGTGCAGGAAGTGAGCGTTGTCACCTCGGGACAGGAAGTGTGTTCCTGGCGGGATCACCACCCTGCTCCTCCATAGATACAGTGCAGGGACTGAGCGTTGTCACCCCGGGACAGGAAGTGTGTTCCTGGCGGGATCACCACCCTGCTCCTCCATAGATACAGTGCAGGAAGTGAGCATTGTCACCCCGGGACAGGAAGTGTGTTCCTGGCGGGATCACCACCCTGCTCCTCCATAGATAGAGTGCAGGAAGTGAGCGTTGTCACCCCGGGACAGGAAGTGTGTTCCTGGCGGGATCACCACCCTGCTCCTCCATAGATACAGTGCAGGGACTGAGCGTTGTCACCTCGGGACAGGAAGTGTGTTCCTGGCGGGATCACCACCCTGCTCCTCCATAGATACAGTGCAGGAAGTGAGCGTTGTCACCCCGGGACAGGAAGTGTGTTCCTGGCGGGATCACCACCCTGCTCCTCTATAGATACAGTGCAGGAAGTGAGCATTGTCACCTCGGGACAGGAAGTGTGTTCCTAGCGGGATCACCACCCTGCTCCTCCATAGATAAAGTGCAGGAAGTGAGCGTTGTCACCCCGGGACAGGAAGTGTGTTCCTGGCGGGATCACCACCCTGCTCCTCTATAGATACAGTGCAGGAAGTGAGCGTTGTCACCTCGGGACAGGAAGTGTGTTCCTGGCGGGATCACCACCCTGCTCCTCCATAGATACAGTGCAGAAGTGAGCGTTGTCACCTCGGGACAGGAAGTGTGTTCCTGGCGGGATCACCACCCTGCTCCTCCATAGATACAGTGCAGGAAGTGAGCGTTGTCACCCCGGGACAGGAAGTGTGTTCCTGGCGGGATCACCACCCTGCTCCTCCATAGATACAGTGCAGGAAGTGAGCGTTGTCACCTCGGGACAGGAAGTGTGTTCCTGGCGGGATCACCACCCTGCTCCTCCATAGATACAGTGCAGGAAGTGAGCGTTGTCACCCCGGGACAGGAAGTGTGTTCCTGGCGGGATCACCACCCTGCTCCTCCATAGATACAGTGCAGGAAGTGAGCATTGTCACTCCGGGACAGGAAGTGTGTTCCTGGCGGGATCACCACCCTGCTCCTCCATAGATACAGTGCAGGAAGTGAGCGTTGTCACCCCGGGACAGGAAGTGTGTTCCTGGCGGGATCACCACCCTGCTCCTCCATAGATACAGTGCAGGAAGTGAGCGTTGTCACCCCGGGACAGGAAGTGTGTTCCTGGCGGGATCACCACCCTGCTCCTCCATAGATACAGTGCAAGAACTGAGCGTTGTCACCCCGGGACAGGAAGTGTGTTCCTGGCGGGAATCACCACCCTGCTCCTCAATAGATACAGTGCAGGAAGTGAGCGTTGTCACCCCGGGACAGGAAGTGTGTTCCTGGCGGTATCACCACCCTGCTCCTCCATAGATACAGTGCAGGAAGTGAGCGTTGTCACCTCGGGACAGGAAGTGTGTTCCTGGCGGGATCACCACCCTGCTCCTCCATAGATACAGTGCAGGAAGTGAGCGTTGTCACCTCGGGACAGGAAGTGTGTTCCTGGCGGGATCACCACCCTGCTCCTCCATAGATACAGTGCAGGAAGTGAGCGTTGTCACCTCGGGACAGGAAGTGTGTTCCTGGCGGGATCACCACCCTGCTCCTCCATAGATACAGTGCAGGAAGTGAGCGTTGTCACCCCGGGACAGGAAGTGTGTTCCTGGCGGGATCACCACCCTGCTCCTCCATAGATACAGTGCAGGAAGTGAGCGTTGTCACCCCGGGACAGGAAGTGTGTTCCTGGCGGTATCACCACCCTGCTCCTCCATAGATACAGTGCAGGAAGTGAGCGTTGTCACCTCGGGACAGGAAGTGTGTTCCTGGCGGGATCACCACCCTGCTCCTCCATAGATACAGTGCATGAAGTGAGCGTTGTCACCTCGGGACAGGAAGTGTGTTCCTGGCGGGATCACCACCCTGCTCCTCCATAGATACAGTGCAGGAAGTGAGCGTTGTCACCTCGGGACAGGAATTGTGTTCCTGGCGGGATCACCACCCTGCTCCTCTATAGATACAGTGCAGGAAGTGAGCGTTGTCACCCCGGGACAGGAAGTGTGTTCCTGGCGGGATCACCACCCTGCTCCTCCATAGATACAGTGCAGGAAGTGAGCGTTGTCACCCCGGGACAGGAAGTGTGTTCCTGGCGGGATCACCACCCTGCTCCTCCATAGATACAGTGCAGAAAGTGAGTGTTGTCACCCCGGGACAGGAAGTGTGTTCCTGGCGGGATCACCACCCTGCTCCTCCATAGATACAGTGCAGGAAGTGAGCGTTGTCACCCCGGGACAGGAAGTGTGTTCCTGGCGGGATCACCACCCTGCTCCTCTATAGATACAGTGCAGGGACTGAGCGTTGTCACCTCGGGACAGGAAGTGTGTTCCTGGCGGGATCACCACCCTGCTCCTCCATAGATACAGTGCAGGAAGTGAGCGTTGTCACCCCGGGACAGGAAGTGTGTTCCTGGCGGGATCACTACCCTGCTCCCTCCATAGATACAGTGCAGGAAGTGAGCGTTGTCACCCCGGGACAGGAAGTGTGTTCCTGGCGGGATCACCACCCTGCTCCTCCATAGATACAGTGCAGGAAGTGAGCGTTGTCACCCCGGGACAGGAAGTGTGTTCCTGGCGGGATCACCACCCTGCTCCTCCATAGATACAGTGCAGGAAGTGAGCGTTGTCACCTCGGGACAGGAAGTGTGTTCCTGGCGGGATCACCACCCTGCTCCTCCATAGATACAGTGCAGGAAGTGAGCGTTGTCACCCCGGGACAGGAAGTGTGTTCCTGGCGGGATCACCACCCTGCTCCTCCATAGATACAGTGCAGGAAGTGAGCATTGTCACTCCGGGACAGGAAGTGTGTTCCTGGCGGGATCACCACCCTGCTCCTCCATAGATACAGTGCAGGAAGTGAGCGTTGTCACCCCGGAACAAGTAGTGTGTTCCTGGCGGGATCACCACCCTGCTCCTCCATAGATACAGTGCAAGAACTGAGCGTTGTCACCCCGGGACAGGAAGTGTGTTCCTGGCGGGGATCACCACCCTGCTCCTCCATAGATACAGTGCAGGAAGTGAGCGTTGTCACCCCGGGACAGGAAGTGTGTTCCTGGCGGGATCACCACCCTGCTCCTCCATAGATACAGTGCAGGAAGTGAGCGTTGTCACCTCGGGACAGGAAGTGTGTTCCTGGCGGGATCACCACCCTGCTCCTCCATAGATACAGTGCAGGAAGTGAGCGTTGTCACCCCGGGACAGGAAGTGTGTTCCTGGCGGGATCACCACCCTGCTCCCTCCATAGATACAGTGCAGGAAGTGAGTGTTGTCACCCCGGGACAGGAAGTGTGTTCCTGGCGGGATCACCACCCTGCTCCTCTATAGATACAGTGCAAGAACTGAGCGTTGTCACCCCGGGACAGGAAGTGTGTTCCTGGCGGGATCACCACCCTGCTCCTCCATAGATACAGTGCAAGAACTGAGCGTTGTCACCTCGGGACAGGAAGTGTGTTCCTGGCGGGATCACCACCCTGCTCCTCCATAGATACAGTGCAGGAAGTGAGCGTTGTCACCCCGGGACAGGAAGTGTGTTCCTGGCGGGATCACCACCCTGCTCCCTCCATAGATACAGTGCAGGAAGTGAGCGTTGTCACCCCGGGACAGGAAGTGTGTTCCTGGCGGGATCACCACCCTGCTCCTCTATAGATACAGTGCAGAATATGTGGGGTGACCCCCCCATGGTGGGCGGAGCATTGTCTGCTGGGACATGTGGTCACCCTTCACCATCCTAATGACTTAACCATAAACGGAACTCTGCTGCCCCCCGGTGTACGAGACGGGAAATGCTCCCCCATTGCTGTGCGAACCGACTCACCACCGCCCTACAGACAGAGATACTTCCAGAGCCGTTGCGGGCAAAGCCGATACTGCGAATATAGTCCAGGGAACCCCGCGGTCCCGGTCGTTTACCATTCGACCAATCCAGGATCAGGCTTTACCCCCCATGGTTCTTAGTTGTGCAACCTCCCTCTCATGCTCCAGGGTGTGGGATCAGGGAACCCCATTGGCTGCATTTTCCCAGGTGGCTCAGACCTCGAGCCAGCCGATTGGTTCCTTCTTCTGGGTTCACACCGAGCGTCTCGCCAAACACGCATTTTTTTCTAGCGTTTTTATTCCGTGCGTTTTTGAGAGCGTCTTTTTTTTTAGCGCTTCATGCAAAGGGCGGTCCTATGTGAGACAAAAACGCACCACAGAAGCTCATGACCTTTATCGGCGTGGAGCTATTCGCATTTTTTTTGGTGCGTAAAACACGCGGCTGCCGCGTTTGGGGTGCCGTGAAAAATGAACGACACCGCAAGCACGACGCATTTTTTTTGCACGCTCTGAACGCAGACAGAAGGTCTTCAATCTCCTAATTTCCGCCATCGTCCGCCATGACACCTTCTAGAAGACGAGACAGCGGAGGAGGACTCCAGACAATACAATGCCGGGGGGGGGAGGGGCTCACTTTGAGGAACATTCCCGTCACCTCGTCTCGTCTTCTCAGTAAATAAAACTTTGTTTTGTACAAACACTGAAGGTGACTCAGACAATTACCACTCCCCATGTACACACAGAGTGCAACTGTCAGCCCTCAACTGTTTCCATAATCTCCCCTCCTCCGGACAAAATGTTTTCCATGTCAATTCCGCACTTTGTTTTGTAAACAAATATAAAAAAAATAAAAATATCTTCACTGTGTCCATTCACCTAAATTCCAGAACCCCCGAATCCTACAACCAGTCCGCAAAGTCCATCAATTTGTGTCTCTGCCCCTCCCACAATGGGCAGATTTCCTGCAGTAGTTTGTGTCTCTGCCCCTCCCACAATGGGGGGATTCCCTGCAGTAGTTTGTGCCTCTGCCCCTCCCACAATGAGGAGATTTCCTGCAGTAGTTTGTGTCTCTGCCCCTCCCACAATGAGGAGATTTCCTGCAGTAGTTTGTGTCTCTGCCCCTCCCACAATGGGGAGATTTCCTGCAGTAGTTTGTGTCTCTGCCCCTCCCACAATGGGGAGATTTCCCCCAGTAGTTTGTGTCTCTGCCCCTCCCACAATAGGGAGATTTCCTGTTGTAGTTTGTGTCTCTGCCCCTCCCACAATGGGGAGATTTCCTGCAGTAGTTTGTGTCTCTGCCCCTCCCACAATGGGGAGATTTCCCCCAGTAGTTTGTGTCTCTGCCCCTCCCACAATAGGGAGATTTCCTGTTGTAGTTTGTGTCTCTGCCCCTCCCACAATGGGGAGATTTCCTGCAGTAGTTTGTGTCTCTGCCCCTCCCACAATGGGGGGTTTCCTGCAGTAGTTTGTGTCTCTGCCCCTCCCACAATGGGGAGATTTCCTGCAGTAGTTTGTGTCTCTGCCCCTCCCACAATAGGGAGATTTCCTGTTGTAGTTTGTGTCTCTGCCCCTCCCACAATGGGGAGATTTCCCTGCAGTAGTTTGTGTCTCAGTCCCTCCCACAATGGGGGGATTCCCTGCAGTAGTTTGTGTTTCTACCCCTCCCACAATGGGGAGATTTCCCCCAGTAGTTTGTGTCTCTGCCCCTCCCACAATGGAGGGATTTCCTGCTGTAGTTCGTGTCTCTGCCCCTCCCACAATGGGGAGATTTCCTGCAGTAGTTTGTGTCTCTGCCCCTCCCACAATGGGGAGATTTCCTGCAGTACTTTGTGTCTCTGCCCCTCCCACAATGGGGAGATTTCCTGCTGTAGTTTGTGTCTCTGCCCCTCCCACAATGGGGAGATTTCCTGCTGTAGTTTGTGTCTCTGCCCCTCCCACAATGGGGAGATTTCCTGCAGTAGTTTGTGTCTCTGCCCCTCCCACAATAGGGAGATTTCCTGCAGTAGTTTGTGTCTCTGCCCCTCCCACAATGAGGAGATTTCCTGCTGTAGTTTGTGTCTCTGCCCCTCCCACAATGGGGAGATTTCCTGCAGTAGTTTGTGTCTCTGCCCCTCCCACAATGGGGAGATTTCCTGCAGTAGTTTGTGTCTCTGCCCCTCCCACAATGGGGAGATTTCCTGCAGTATTTTGTGTCTCTGCTCCTCCCACAATGGGGAGATTTCCTGCAGTAGTTTGTGTTTCTGCCCCTCCCACAATGGAGGGATTTCCTGCTGTAGTTTGTGTCTCTGCTCCTCCCACAATAGGGAGATTTCCTGCTGTAGTTTGTGTCTCTGCCCCTCCCACAATAGGGAGATTTCCTGCAGTAGTTTGTGTCTCTGCCCCGCCCACAATGGTGAGATTTCCCGCCGTAGTTTGTGTCTCTGCCCCTCCCACAATAGGGAGATTTCCTGCAGTAGTTTGTGTTTCTGCCCCTCCCACAATGGTGAGATTTCCCGCAGTAGTTTGTGTCTCTGCCCCTCCCACAATGGGGAGATTTCCCCTAGTAGTTTGTGTCTCTGCCCCTCCCACAATGGGGAGATTTCCTGCAGTAGTTTTTGTCTCTGCCCCTCCCACAATAGGGAGATTTCCTGTTGTAGTTTGTGTCTCTGCCCCTCCGACAATGGGGAGATTTCCTGCAGTAGTTTGTGTCTCTGCCCCTCCCACAATGGGGAGATTTCCTGCAGTAGTTTGTGTCTATGCCCCTCCCACAATGGGGAGATTTCCTGCAGTAGTTTGTGTCTATGCCCCTCCCACAATGGGGAGATTTCCTGCAGTAGTTTGTGTCTCTGCTCCTCCCACAATGGGGAGATTTCCTGCAGTAGTTTTTGTCTCTGCCCCTCCCACAATAGGGAGATTTCCTGTTGTAGTTTGTGTCTCTGCCCCTCCCACAATGGGGAGATTTCCCTGCAGTAGTTTGTGTCTCTGCCCCTCCCACAATGGGGAGATTTCCTGCAGTAGTTTGTGTCTATGCCCCTCCCACAATGGGGAGATTTCCTGCAGTAGTTTGTGTCTATGCCCCTCCCACAATGGGGAGATTTCCTGCAGTAGTTTGTGTCTCTGCTCCTCCCACAATGGAGAGATTTCCTGCAGTAGTTTGTGTCTCTGACCCTCCCACAATGGGGGGATTTCCTGCAGTAGTTTGTGTCTCTGCCCCTCCCACAATGGGGGGATTTCCAGCTGTAGTTTGTGTCTCTGCCCCTCCCACAATGGGGAGATTTCCCTGCAGTAGTTTGTGTCTCTGCCCCTCCCACAATGATGAGATTTCCTGCAGTAGTTTGTGTCTCTGCCCCTCCCACATTGGGGAGATTTCCTGCAGTAGTTTGTGTCTCTGCCCCTCCCACAATGGGGAGATTTCCTGCAGTAGTTTGTGTCTCTGCCCCTCCCACAATGGGGAGATTTCCTGCTGTAGTTTGTGCCTCTGCCCCTCCCACAATGGGGAGATTTCCCTGCAGTAGTTTGTGTCTCTGCCCCTCCCACAATGGGGAGATTTCCTACAGTAGTTTGTGTCTCTGCTCCTCCCACAATGAGGAGATTTCCTGCAGTAGTTTGTGTCTCTGCCCCTCCCACAATGGTGAGATTTCCTGCAGTAGTTTGTGTCTCTGCCCCTCCCACAATGGGGAGATTTCCCGCAGTAGTTTGTGTCTCTGCCCCTCCCACAATGGGGAGATTTCCCGCAGTAGTTTGTGTCTCTGCCCCGCCCACAATGGGGAGATTTCCCGCAGTAGTTTGTGTCTCTGCCCCTCCCACAATGGGGAGATTTCCTGCAGTAGTTTGTGTCTCTGCCCCTCCCACAATGGTGAGATTTCCTGCAGTAGTTTGTGTCTCTGCCCCTCCCACAATGGTGAGATTTCCTGCAGTAGTTTGTGTCTCTGCCCCTCCCACAATGGAGAGATTTCCTGCAGTAGTTTGTGTCTCTGCCCCTCCCACAATGGGGAGATTTCCTGCTGTAGTTTGTGCCTCTGCCCCTCCCACAATGGGGAGATTTCCCTGCAGTAATTTGTGTCTCTGCCCCTCCCACAATGGGGAGATTTCCTGCAGTAGTTTGTGTCTCTGCCCCTCCCACAATGAGGAGATTTCCTGCTGTAGTTTGTGTCTCTGCCCCTCCCACAATGGTGAGATTTCCTGCAGTAGTTTCTGTCTCTGCCCCTCCCACAATGGGGAGATTTCCTGCAGTAGTTTGTGTCTCTGCCCCTCCTACAATGGAGAGATTTCCCGCAGTAGTTTGTGTCTCTGCCCCGCCCACAATGGGGAGATTTCCTGCAGTAGTTTGTGTCTCTGCCCCTCCCACAATGGGGAGATTTCCCGCAGTAGTTGGTGTCTCTGCCCCGCCCACAATGGGGAGATTTCCTGCAGTAGTTTGTGTCTCTGCCCCTCCCACAATGGGGAGATTTCCTGCAGTAGTTTGTGTCTCTGCCCCTCCCACAATGGGGAGATTTCCTGCAGTAGTTTGTGTCTCTGCCCCTCCCACAATGGGGGGATTTCCTGCTGTAGTTTGTGTCTCTGCCCCTCCCACAATGATGAGATTTCCTGCCGTAGTTTGTGTCTCTGCCCCTCCCACAATGGAGAGATTTCCTGCAGTAGTTTGTGTCTCTGCCCCTCCCACAATGGGGGGATTTCCTGCTGTAGTTTGTGTCTCTGCCCCTCCCACAATGGGGAGATTTCCCCCAGTAGTTTGTGTCTCTGCCCCTCCCACAATGGGGGGATTTCCTGCTGTAGTTTGTGTCTCTGCCCCTCCCACAATGATGAGATTTCCCCCAGTAGTTTGTGTCCATGCCCCTCGCACAATGGGGAGATTTCCCTGCTGTAGTTTGTGTCTCTGCCCCTCCCACAATGGGGAGATTTCCTGCAGTAGTTTGTGTCTCTGCCCCTCCCACAATGGGGAGATTTACCACAGTAATTTGTGTCTCTGCCCCTCCCACAATGGGGAGATTTCCTGCAGTAGTTTGTGTCTCTGCCCCTCCCACAATGGGGAAATTTCCTGCAGTAGTTTGTGTCTCTGCCCCTCCCACAATGGGGAGATTTCCCTGCAGTAGTTTGTGTCTCTGCCCCTCCCACAATGGGGAGATTTCCTGCAGTAGTTTGTGTCTCTGCCCCTCCCACAATAGGGAGATTTCCTGCAGTAGTTTGTGTCTCTGCCCCTCCCACAATGGGGAGATTTCCCTGCAGTAGTTTGTGTCTCTGCCCCTCCCACAATGAGGGGATTCCCAGCAGTAGTTTGTGTCTCTGCCCCTCCCACAATGGGGAGATTTCCTGCTGTAGTTGGTGTCTCTGGCCCTCCCACAATGGGGAGATTTCCTGCTGTAGTTTGTGTCTCTGCCCCTCCCACAATGGGGAGATTTCCTGCTGTAGTTTGTGTCTCTGCCCCTCCCACAATGGGGAGATTTCCTGCTGTAAGTTGTGTCTCTGCCCCTCCCACAATGGAGAGGTTTCTGCTGTAGTTTGTGTCTCAGCCCCTCCCACAATGGGGGGATTTCCCGCACTAGTTTGTGTCTCTGCCCCTCCCACAATGGGGAGATTTCCTGCAGTAGTTTGTGTCTCTGCCCCTCCCACAATGGGGAGATTTCCTGCAGTAGTTTGTGTCTCTGCCCCTCCCACAATGAGGAAATTTCTCTGCAGTAGTTTGTGTCTCTGCCCCTCCCACAATGAGATTTCCTGCAGTAGTTTGTGTCTCTGCCCCTCCCACAATGGGGAGATTTACTGCTGTAAGTTGTGTCTCTGCCCCTCCCACAGGGGAGAGGTTTCTGCTGTAGTTTGTGTCTCTACCCCGCCCACAACGGGGAGATTTCCTGCAGTAGTTTGTGTCTCTGCCCCTCCCACAATAGAGAATTTTCCTGCAGTAGTTTGTGTCTCTGCCCCTCCCACAATGGGGAAATTTCCTGCAGTAGTTTGTGTCTCTGCCCCTCCCACAAAGAGGAAATTTCTCTGCAGTAGTTTGTGTCTCAGCCCCTCCCACAATGGAGAATTTTCCTGCAGTCGTTTGTGTCTCTGCCCCTCCCACAATGGGGGGATTTCCTGCAGTAGTTTGTGTCTCTGCCCCTCCCACAATGGGGAGATTTCCTGCAGTAGTTTGTGTCTCTGCCCCTCCCACAATGGGGGGATTTCCTGCAGTAGTTTGTGTCTCTGCCCCTCCCACAATGGGGAGATTTCCTGCTGTAGTTTGTGTCTCTGCCCCTCCCACAAAGAGAAAATTTCTCTGCAGTAGTTTGTGTCTCTGCCCCTCCCACAATGGGGAGATTTCCTGCAGTAGTTTGTGTCTCTGCCCCTCCCACAAAGAGGAAATTTCTCTGCAGTAGTTTGTGTCTCTGCACCTCCCAGAATGGGGAGATTTCCTGCAGTAGTTTGTGTCTCTGCCCCTCCCACAAAGAGGAAATTTCTCTGCAGTAGTTTGTGTCTCTGCCCCGCCCACAATGGGGAGATTTCCTGCAGTAGTTTGTGTCTCTGCCCCTCCCACAATGGGGGGATTTCCTGCAGTAGTTTGTGTCTCTGCCCCTCCCACATTGGGGAGATTTCCTGCAGTAGTTTGTGTCTCTGCCCCTCCCACAAAGAGGAAATTTCTCTGCAGTAGTTTGTGTCTCTGCCCCTCCCACAATGGGGAGATTTCCTGCAGTAGTTTGTGTCTCTGCCCCGCCCACAACGGGGAGATTTCCTACAGTAGTTTGTGTCTCTGCCCCTCCCACAATAGAGAATTTTCCTGCAGTAGTTTGTGTCTCTGCCCCTCCCACAATGGGGAGATTTCCTGCAGTAGTTTGTGTCTCTGCCCCTCCCACAAAGAGGAAATTTCTCTGCAGTAGTTTGTGTCTCTGCCCCTCCCACAATGGGGAGATTTCCTGCTGTAGTTTGTGTCTCTGCCCCGCCCACAATGGGGAGATTTCTCTGCAGTAGTTTGTGTCTCTGCCCCTCCCACAAAGAGGAAATTTCTCTGCAGTAGTTTGTGTCTCTGCCCCGCCCACAACGGGGAGATTTCCTGCAGTAGTTTGTGTCTCTGCCCCTCCCACAATGGGGGGATTTCCGGCTGTAGTTTGTGTCTCTGCCCCTCCCACAATGGGGAGATTTCCCTGCAGTAGTTTGTGTCTCTGCCCCTCCCACAATGATGAGATTTCCTGCAGTAGTTTGTGTCTCTGCCCCTCCCACATTGGGGAGATTTCCTGCAGTAGTTTGTGTCTCTGCCCCTCCCACAATGGGGAGATTTCCTGCTGTAGTTTGTGCCTCTGCCCCTCCCACAATGGGGAGATTTCCCTGCAGTAGTTTGTGTCTCTGCCCCTCCCACAATGGGGAGATTTCCTACAGTAGTTTGTGTCTCTGCTCCTCCCACAATGAGGAGATTTCCTGCAGTAGTTTGTGTCTCTGCCCCTCCCACAATGGTGAGATTTCCTGCAGTAGTTTGTGTCTCTGCCCCTCCCACAATGGGGAGATTTCCCGCAGTAGTTTGTGTCTCTGCCCCTCCCACAATGGGGAGATTTCCCGCAGTAGTTTGTGTCTCTGCCCCGCCCACAATGGGGAGATTTCCCGCAGTAGTTTGTGTCTCTGCCCCTCCCACAATGGGGAGATTTCCTGCAGTAGTTTGTGTCTCTGCCCCTCCCACAATGGTGAGATTTCCTGCAGTAGTTTGTGTCTCTGCCCCTCCCACAATGGTGAGATTTCCTGCAGTAGTTTGTGTCTCTGCCCCTCCCACAATGGAGAGATTTCCTGCAGTAGTTTGTGTCTCTGCCCCTCCCACAATGGGGAGATTTCCTGCTGTAGTTTGTGCCTCTGCCCCTCCCACAATGGGGAGATTTCCCTGCAGTAATTTGTGTCTCTGCCCCTCCCACAATGGGGAGATTTCCTGCAGTAGTTTGTGTCTCTGCCCCTCCCACAATGAGGAGATTTCCTGCTGTAGTTTGTGTCTCTGCCCCTCCCACAATGGTGAGATTTCCTGCAGTAGTTTCTGTCTCTGCCCCTCCCACAATGGGGAGATTTCCTGCAGTAGTTTGTGTCTCTGCCCCTCCTACAATGGGGAGATTTCCCGCAGTAGTTTGTGTCTCTGCCCCGCCCACAATGGGGAGATTTCCTGCAGTAGTTTGTGTCTCTGCCCCTCCCACAATGGGGAGATTTCCCGCAGTAGTTGGTGTCTCTGCCCCGCCCACAATGGGGAGATTTCCTGCAGTAGTTTGTGTCTCTGCCCCTCCCACAATGGGGAGATTTCCTGCAGTAGTTTGTGTCTCTGCCCCTCCCACAATGGGGAGATTTCCTGCAGTAGTTTGTGTCTCTGCCCCTCCCACAATGGGGGGATTTCCTGCTGTAGTTTGTGTCTCTGCCCCTCCCACAATGATGAGATTTCCTGCCGTAGTTTGTGTCTCTGCCCCTCCCACAATGGAGAGATTTCCTGCAGTAGTTTGTGTCTCTGCCCCTCCCACAATGGGGGGATTTCCTGCTGTAGTTTGTGTCTCTGCCCCTCCCACAATGGGGAGATTTCCCCCAGTAGTTTGTGTCTCTGCCCCTCCCACAATGGGGGGATTTCCTGCTGTAGTTTGTGTCTCTGCCCCTCCCACAATGATGAGATTTCCCCCAGTAGTTTGTGTCCATGCCCCTCGCACAATGGGGAGATTTCCCTGCTGTAGTTTGTGTCTCTGCCCCTCCCACAATGGGGAGATTTCCTGCAGTAGTTTGTGTCTCTGCCCCTCCCACAATGGGGAGATTTACCACAGTAATTTGTGTCTCTGCCCCTCCCACAATGGGGAGATTTCCTGCAGTAGTTTGTGTCTCTGCCCCTCCCACAATGGGGAAATTTCCTGCAGTAGTTTGTGTCTCTGCCCCTCCCACAATGGGGAGATTTCCCTGCAGTAGTTTGTGTCTCTGCCCCTCCCACAATGGGGAGATTTCCTGCAGTAGTTTGTGTCTCTGCCCCTCCCACAATAGGGAGATTTCCTGCAGTAGTTTGTGTCTCTGCCCCTCCCACAATGGGGAGATTTCCCTGCAGTAGTTTGTGTCTCTGCCCCTCCCACAATGAGGGGATTCCCAGCAGTAGTTTGTGTCTCTGCCCCTCCCACAATGGGGAGATTTCCTGCTGTAGTTGGTGTCTCTGGCCCTCCCACAATGGGAGATTTCCTGCTGTAGTTTGTGTCTCTGCCCCTCCCACAATGGGAGATTTCCTGCTGTAGTTTGTGTCTCTGCCCCTCCCACAATGGGGAGATTTCCTGCTGTAAGTTGTGTCTCTGCCCCTCCCACAATGGAGAGGTTTCTGCTGTAGTTTGTGTCTCAGCCCCTCCCACAATGGGGGGATTTCCCGCACTAGTTTGTGTCTCTGCCCCTCCCACAATGGGGAGATTTCCTGCAGTAGTTTGTGTCTCTGCCCCTCCCACAATGGGGAGATTTCCTGCAGTAGTTTGTGTCTCTGCCCCTCCCACAATGAGGAAATTTCTCTGCAGTAGTTTGTGTCTCTGCCCCTCCCACAATGAGATTTCCTGCAGTAGTTTGTGTCTCTGCCCCTCCCACAATGGGGAGATTTCCTGCTGTAAGTTGTGTCTCTGCCCCTCCCACAGGGGAGAGGTTTCTGCTGTAGTTTGTGTCTCTACCCCGCCCACAACGGGGAGATTTCCTGCAGTAGTTTGTGTCTCTGCCCCTCCCACAATAGAGAATTTTCCTGCAGTAGTTTGTGTCTCTGCCCCTCCCACAATGGGGAAATTTCCTGCAGTAGTTTGTGTCTCTGCCCCTCCCACAAAGAGGAAATTTCTCTGCAGTAGTTTGTGTCTCAGCCCCTCCCACAATGGAGAATTTTCCTGCAGTCGTTTGTGTCTCTGCCCCTCCCACAATGGGGGGATTTCCTGCAGTAGTTTGTGTCTCTGCCCCTCCCACAATGGGGAGATTTCCTGCAGTAGTTTGTGTCTCTGCCCCTCCCACAATGGGGGGATTTCCTGCAGTAGTTTGTGTCTCTGCCCCTCCCACAATGGGGAGATTTCCTGCTGTAGTTTGTGTCTCTGCCCCTCCCACAAAGAGAAAATTTCTCTGCAGTAGTTTGTGTCTCTGCCCCTCCCACAATGGGGAGATTTCCTGCAGTAGTTTGTGTCTCTGCCCCTCCCACAAAGAGGAAATTTCTCTGCAGTAGTTTGTGTCTCTGCACCTCCCAGAATGGGGAGATTTCCTGCAGTAGTTTGTGTCTCTGCCCCTCCCACAAAGAGGAAATTTCTCTGCAGTAGTTTGTGTCTCTGCCCCGCCCACAATGGGGAGATTTCCTGCAGTAGTTTGTGTCTCTGCCCCTCCCACAATGGGGGGATTTCCTGCAGTAGTTTGTGTCTCTGCCCCTCCCACATTGGGGAGATTTCCTGCAGTAGTTTGTGTCTCTGCCCCTCCCACAAAGAGGAAATTTCTCTGCAGTAGTTTGTGTCTCTGCCCCTCCCACAATGGGGAGATTTCCTGCAGTAGTTTGTGTCTCTGCCCCGCCCACAACGGGGAGATTTCCTACAGTAGTTTGTGTCTCTGCCCCTCCCACAATAGAGAATTTTCCTGCAGTAGTTTGTGTCTCTGCCCCTCCCACAATGGGGAGATTTCCTGCAGTAGTTTGTGTCTCTGCCCCTCCCACAAAGAGGAAATTTCTCTGCAGTAGTTTGTGTCTCTGCCCCTCCCACAATGGGGAGATTTCCTGCTGTAGTTTGTGTCTCTGCCCCGCCCACAATGGGGAGATTTCTCTGCAGTAGTTTGTGTCTCTGCCCCTCCCACAAAGAGGAAATTTCTCTGCAGTAGTTTGTGTCTCTGCCCCGCCCACAACGGGGAGATTTCCTGCAGTAGTTTGTGTCTCTGCCCCTCCCACAATAGAGAATTTTCCTGCAGTAGTTTGTGTCTCTGCCCCTCCCACAATGGGGAGATTTCCTGCTGTAGTTTGTGTCTCTGCCCCTCCCACAATGGGGAGATTTCCTGCTGTAAGTTGTGTCTCTGCCCCTCCCACAATAGGGAGATTTCCTGCTGTAGTTTGTGTCTCTGCCCCTCCCACAACGGGGAGATTTCCTGCAGTAGTTTGTGTCTCTGCCCCTCCCACAATAGAGAATTTTCCTGCAGTAGTTTGTGTCTCTGCCCCTCCCACAATGGGGGGATTTCCTGCAGTAGTTTGTGTCTCTGCCCCTCCAACAATGGGGGGATTTCCTGCAGTAGTTTGTGTCTCTGCCCCTCCCACAATGGGGAGATTTCCCTGCAGTAGTTTGTGTCTCTGCCCCTCCCACAATGGGGGGATTTCCTGCTGTAGTTTGTGTCTCAGCCCCTCCCACAATGGGGGGATTTCCTGCTGTAGTTTGTGTCTCTGCCCCTCCCACAATGGGGGGATTTCCTGCGGTAGTTTGTGTCTCAGCCCCTCCCACAATGGGGAGATTTCCTGCTGTAAGTTGTGTCTCTGCCCCTTCCACAATGGAGAGGTTTCTGCTGTAGTTTGTGTCTCTACCCCTCCCACAATGGGGAGATTTCCTACAGTAGTTTGTGTCTCTGCCCCTCCCACAATGGGGAGATTTCCTGCAGTAGTTTGTGTCTCTGCCCCTCCCACAATGGGGAGATTTCCTGCAGTAGTTTGTGTCTCTGCCCCTCCCACAATGGGGAGATTTCCCTGCAGTAATTTGTGTCTCTGCCCCTCCCACAATGAGGAAATTTCTCTGCAGTCGTTTATGTCTCTGCCCCTCCCACAATGAGATTTCCTGCAGTAGTTTGTGTCTCTGTCCCTCCCACAATGGTGAGATTTCCTGCAGTAGTTTGTTTCTCTGCCCCTCCCACAATGGGGAGATTTCCTGCAGTAGTTTGTGTCTCTGCCCCTCCCACAATGGGGAGATTTCCTGCAGTAGTTTGTGTCTCTGCCCCTCCCACAAAGAGGAAATTTCTCTGCAGTAGTTTGTGTCTCAGCCCCTCCCACAATGGGGAGATTTCCTGCTGTAAGTTGTGTCTCTGCCCCTCCCACATTGGAGAGGTTTCTGCTGTAGTTTGTGTCTCTGCCCCTCCCACAATGGGGAGATTTCCTGCAGTAGTTTGTGTCTCTGCCCCTCCCACAATGGGGAGATTTCCTGCAGTAGTTTGTGTCTCTGCCCCTACCACAAAGAGGAAATTTCTCTGCAGTAGTTTGTGTCTCTGCCCCTCCCACAAAGAGGAAATTTCTCTGCAGTAGTTTGTGTCTCTGCCCCTCCCACAATGGGGAGATTTCCTGCAGTAGTTTGTGTCTCTGCCCCTCCCACAATGGAGAATTTTCCTGCAGTAGTTTGTGTCTCTGCCCCTCCCACAATGGGGGGATTTCCTGCAGTAGTTGGTGTCTCTGCCCCTCCCACAATGGGGAGATTTCCCTGCATTAGTTTGGGTCTCTGCCCCTCCCACAATGGGGGGATTTCCTGCTGTAGTTTGTGTCTCAGCCCCTCCCACAATGGGGGAATTTCCTGCTGTAGTTTGTGTCTCAGCCCCTCCCACAATGGGGAGATTTCCTGCAGTAGTTTGTGTCTCTGCCCCTCCCACAATGAGATTTCCTGCAGTAGTTTGTGTCTCTGCCCCTCCCACAATGGAGAGATTTCCTGCAGTAGTTTGTGTCTCTGCCCCTCCCACAATGGGGAGATTTCCTGCAGTAGTTTGTGTCTCTGCCCCTCCCACAATGGGGAGATTTCCTGCAGTAGTTTGTGTCTCTGCCCCTCCCACAATGAGGAAATTTCTCTGCAGTAGTTTGTGTCTCTGCCCCTCCCACAATGAGATTTCCTGCAGTAGTTTGTGTCTCTGCCCCTCCCACAATGGGGAGATTTCCTGCTGTAAGTTGTGTCTCTGCCCCTCCCACAGGGTAGAGGTTTCTGCTGTAGTTTGTGTCTCTGCCCCTCTCACAATGGGGAGATTTCCTGCAGTAGTTTGTGTCTCTGCCCCTCCCACAATGGGGAGATTTCCTGCAGTAGTTTGTGTCTCTGCCCCTCCCACAAAGAGGACATTTTTCTGCAGTAGTTTGTGTCTCAGCCCCTCCCACAATGGAGAATTTTCCTGCAGTAGTTTGTGTCTCTGCCCCTCCCACAATGGGGGGATTTACTGCAGTAGTTTGTGTCTCTGCCCCTCCCACAATGGGGAGATTTCCTGCAGTAGTTTGTGTCTCTGCCACTCCCACAAAGAGGAAATTTCTCTGCAGTAGTTTGTGTCTCTGCCCCTGCCAGAATGGGGAGATTTCCTTCAGTAGTTTGTGTTTCTGCCCCTCCCACAAAGAGGAAATTTCTCTGCAGTAGTTTGTGTCTCTGCCCCGCCCACAACGGGGAGATTTCCTGCAGTAGTTTGTGTCTCTGCCCCTCCCACAATGGGGGGATTTCCTGCAGTAATTTGTGTCTCTGCCCCTCCCACAATGGGGAGATTTCCTGCAGTAGTTTGTGTCTCTGCCCCTCCCACAAAGAGGAAATTTCTCTGCAGTAGTTTGTGTCTCTGCCCCGCCCACAACGGGGAGATTTCCTGCAGTAGTTTGTGTCTCTGCCCCTCCCACAATATAGAATTTTCCTGCAGTAGTTTGTGTCTCTGGCCCTCCCACAATGGGGAGATTTCCTGCTGTAGTTTGTGTCTCTGCCCCTCCCACAATGGGGAGATTTCCTGCTGTAGTTTGTGTCTCTGCCCCGCCCACAACGGGGAGATTTCTCTGCAGTAGTTTGTGTCTCTGCCCCTCCCACAAAGAGGAAATTTCTCTGCAGTAGTTTGTGTCTCTGCCCCGCCCACAACGGGGAGATTTCCTGCAGTAGTTTGTGTCTCTGCCCCTCCCACAATAGAGAATTTTCCTGCAGTAGTTTGTGTCTCTGCCCCTCCCACAATGGGGAGATTTCCTGCTGTAGTTTGTGTCTCTGCCCCTCCCACAATGGGGAGATTTCCTGCTGTAGTTTGTGTCTCTGCCCCTCCCACAACGGGGAGATTTCCTGCAGTAGTTTGTGTCTCTGCCCCTCCCACAATAGAGAATTTTCCTGCAGTAGTTTGTGTCTCTGCCCCTCCCACAATGGGGGGATTTCCTGCAGTAGTTTGTGTCTCTGCCCCTCCAACAATGGGGGGATTTCCTGCAGTAGTTTGTGTCTCTGCCCCTCCCACAACCGGGAGATTTCCTGCAGTAGTTTGTGTCTCTGCCCCTCCCACAATAGAGAATTTTCCTGCAGTAGTTTGTGTCTCTGCCCCTCCCACAATGGGGGGATTTCCTGCAGTAGTTTGTATCTCTGCCCCTCCCACAATGTGGGGATTTCCTGCAGTAGTTTGTGTCTCTGCCTCTCCCACAATGGGGAGATTTCCTGCAGTAGTTTGTGTCTCTGCCCCTCCCACAAAAAGGAAATTTCTCTGCAGTAGTTTGTGTCTCTGCCCCTACCACAATGGGGAGATTTCCTGCAGTAGTTTGTGTCTCTGCCCCTCCCACAAAGAGGAAATTTCTCTGCAGTAGTTTGTGTCTCTGCCCCGCCCACAACGGGGAGATTTCCTGCGGTAGTTTGTGTCTCAGCCCCTCCCACAATGGGGAGATTTCCTGCTGTAAGTTGTGTCTCTGCCCCTTCCACAATGGAGAGGTTTCTGCTGTAGTTTGTGTCTCTGCCCCTCCCACAATGGGGAGATTTCCTGCAGTAGTTTGTGTCTCTCCCCCTCCCACAATGGGGAGATTTCCTGCAGTAGTTTGTGTCTCTGCCCCTCCCACAATGGGGAGATTTCCTGCAGTAGTTTGTGTCTCTGCCCCTCCCACAATGGGGAGATTTCCCTGCAGTAATTTGTGTCTCTGCCCCTCCCACAATGAGGAAATTTCTCTGCAGTCGTTTATGTCTCTGCCCCTCCCACAATGAGATTTCCTGCAGTAGTTTGTGTCTCTGTCCCTCCCACAATGGTGAGATTTCCTGCAGTAGTTTGTTTCTCTGCCCCTCCCACAATGGGGAGATTTCCTGCAGTAGTTTGTGTCTCTGCCCCTCCCACAATGGGGAGTTTTCCTGCAGTAGTTTGTGTCTCTGCCCCTCCCACAAAGAGGAAATTTCTCTGCAGTAGTTTGTGTCTCAGCCCCTCCCACAATGGGGAGATTTCCTGCTGTAAGTTGTGTCTCTGCCCCTCCCACATTGGAGAGGTTTCTGCTGTAGTTTGTGTCTCTGCCCCTCCCACAATGGGGAGATTTCCTGCAGTAGTTTGTGTCTCTGCCCCTCCCACAATGGGGAGATTTCCTGCAGTAGTTTGTGTCTCTGCCCCTACCACAAAGAGGAAATTTCTCTGCAGTAGTTTGTGTCTCTGCCCCTCCCACAAAGAGGAAATTTCTCTGCAGTAGTTTGTGTCTCTGCCCCTCCCACAATGGGGAGATTTCCTGCAGTAGTTTGTGTCTCTGCCCCTCCCACAATGGGGAGATTTCCTGCAGTAGTTTGTGTCTCTGCCCCTCCCACAATGGAGAATTTTCCTGCAGTAGTTTGTGTCTCTGCCCCTCCCACAATGGGGGGATTTCCTGCAGTAGTTGGTGTCTCTGCCCCTCCCACAATGGGGAGATTTCCCTGCATTAGTTTGTGTCTCTGCCCCTCCCACAATGGGGGGATTTCCTGCTGTAGTTTGTGTCTCAGCCCCTCCCACAATGGGGGAATTTCCTGCTGTAGTTTGTGTCTCAGCCCCTCCCACAATGGGGAGATTTCCTGCAGTAGTTTGTGTCTCTGCCCCTCCCACAATGAGATTTCCTGCAGTAGTTTGTGTCTCTGCCCCTCCCACAATGGAGAGATTTCCTGCAGTAGTTTGTGTCTCTGCCCCTCCCACAATGGGGAGATTTCCTGCAGTAGTTTGTGTCTCTAGCCCTCCCACAATAGGGAGATTTCCTGCAGTAGTTTGTGTCTCTGCCCCTCCCACAATGGGGAGATTTCCTGCAGTAGTTTGTGTCTCTGCCCCTCCCACAATGAGGAAATTTCTCTGCAGTAGTTTGTGTCTCTGCCCCTCCCACAATGAGATTTCCTGCAGTAGTTTGTGTCTCTGCCCCTCCCACAATGGGGAGATTTCCTGCTGTAAGTTGTGTCTCTGCCCCTCCCACAGGGTAGAGGTTTCTGCTGTAGTTTGTGTCTCTGCCCCTCTCACAATGGGGAGATTTCCTGCAGTAGTTTGTGTCTCTGCCCCTCCCACAATGGGGGGATTTCCTGCAGTAGTTTGTGTCTCTGCCCCTCCCACAAAGAGGAAATTTCTCTGCAGTAGTTTGTGTCTCAGCCCCTCCCACAATGGAGAATTTTCCTGCAGTAGTTTGTGTCTCTGCCCCTCCCACAATGGGGGGATTTACTGCAGTAGTTTGTGTCTCTGCCCCTCCCACAATGGGGAGATTTCCTGCAGTAGTTTGTGTCTCTGCCCCTCCCACAAAGAGGAAATTTCTCTGCAGTAGTTTGTGTCTCTGCCCCTCCCAGAATGGGGAGATTTCCTTCAGTAGTTTGTGTTTCTGCCCCTCCCACAAAGAGGAAATTTCTCTGCAGTAGTTTGTGTCTCTGCCCCGCCCACAACGGGGAGATTTCCTGCAGTAGTTTGTGTCTCTGCCCCTCCCACAATGGGGGGATTTCCTGCAGTAATTTGTGTCTCTGCCCCTCCCACAATGGGGAGATTTCCTGCAGTAGTTTGTGTCTCTGCCCCTCCCACAAAGAGGAAATTTCTCTGCAGTAGTTTGTGTCTCTGCCCCGCCCACAACGGGGAGATTTCCTGCAGTAGTTTGTGTCTCTGCCCCTCCCACAATAGAGAATTTTCCTGCAGTAGTTTGTGTCTCTGGCCCTCCCACAATGGGGAGATTTCCTGCTGTAGTTTGTGTCTCTGCCCCTCCCACAATGGGGAGATTTCCTGCTGTAGTTTGTGTCTCTGCCCCGCCCACAACGGGGAGATTTCTCTGCAGTAGTTTGTGTCTCTGCCCCTCCCACAAAGAGGACATTTCTCTGCAGTAGTTTGTGTCTCTGCCCCGCCCACAACGGGGAGATTTCCTGCAGTAGTTTGTGTCTCTGCCCCTCCCACAATAGAGAATTTTCCTGCAGTAGTTTGTGTCTCTGCCCCTCCCACAATGGGGAGATTTCCTGCTGTAGTTTGTGTCTCTGCCCCTCCCACAATGGGGAGATTTCCTGCTGTAGTTTGTGTCTCTGCCCCTCCCACAACGGGGAGATTTCCTGCAGTAGTTTGTGTCTCTGCCCCTCCCACAATAGAGAATTTTCCTGCAGTAGCTTGTGTCTCTGCCCCTCCCACAATGGGGGGATTTCCTGCAGTAGTTTGTGTCTCTGCCCCTCCAACAATGGGGGGATTTTCTGCAGTAGTTTGTGTCTCTGCCCCTCCCACAAAAAGGAAATTTCTCTGCAGTAGTTTGTGTCTCTGCCCCTACCACAATGGGGAGATTTCCTGCAGTAGTTTGTGTCTCTGCCCCTCCCACAAAGAGGAAATTTCTCTGCAGTAGTTTGTGTCTCTGCCCCGCCCACAACGGGGAGATTTCCTGCAGTAGTTTGTGTCTCTGCCCCTCCCACAATAGAGAATTTTCCTGCAGTAGTTTGTGTCTCTGCCCCTCCCACAATGGGGAGATTTCCTGCAGTAGTTTGTGTCTCTGCCCCTCCCACAAAGAGTAAATTTCTCTGCAGTAGTTTGTGTCTCTGCCCCTCCCACAATGGGGAGATTTCCTGCTGTAGTTTGTGTCTCTGCCCCTCCCACAATGGGGAGATTTCCTGCTGTAGTTTGTGTCTCTGCCCCTCCCACAACGGGGAGATTTCCTGCAGTAGTTTGTGTCTCTCCCCTCCCACAATAGAGAATTTTCCTGCAGTAGCTTGTGTCTCTGCCCCTCCCACAATGGGGGGATTTCCTGCAGTAGTTTGTGTCTCTGCCCCTCCAACAATGGGGGGATTTTCTGCAGTAGTTTGTGTCTCTGCCCCTCCCACAAAAAGGAAATTTCTCTGCAGTAGTTTGTGTCTCTGCCCCTACCACAATGGGGAGATTTCCTGCAGTAGTTTGTGTCTCTGCCCCTCCCACAAAGAGGAAATTTCTCTGCAGTAGTTTGTGTCTCTGCCCCGCCCACAACGGGGAGATTTCCTGCAGTAGTTTGTGTCTCTGCCCCTCCCACAATAGAGAATTTTCCTGCAGTAGTTTGTGTCTCTGCCCCTCCCACAATGGGGAGATTTCCTGCAGTAGTTTGTGTCTCTGCCCCTCCCACAAAGAGTAAATTTCTCTGCAGTAGTTTGTGTCTCTGCCCCTCCCACAATGGGGAGATTTCCTGCTGTAGTTTGTGTCTCTGCCCCGCCCACAACGGGGAGATTTCTCTGCAGTAGTTTGTGTCTCTGCCCCTCCCACAAAGAGGAAATTTCTCTGCAGTAGTTTGTGTCTCTGCCCCGCCCACAACGGGGAGATTTCCTGCAGTAGTTTGTGTCTCTGCCCCTCCCACAATAGAGAATTTTCCTGCAGTAGTTTGTGTCTCTGCCCCTCCCACAATGGGGAGATTTCCTGCTGTAGTTTGTGTCTCTGCCCCTCCCACAATGGCGAGATTTCCTGCTGTAAGTTGTGTCTCTGCCCCTCCCACAATGGGGAGATTTCCTGCTGTAGTTTGTGTCTCTGCCCCTCCCACAACGGGGAGATTTCCTGCAGTAGTTTGTGTCTCTGCCCCTCCCACAATAGAGACTTTTCCTGCAGTAGTTTGTGTCTCTGCCCCTCCCACAATGGGGGGATTTCCTGCTGTAGTTTGTGTCTCTGCCCCTCCAACAATGGGGGGATTTCCTGCAGTAGTTTGTGTCTCTGCCCCTCCCAGAATGGGGGGATTTCCTGCTGTAGTTTGTGTCTCAGCCCCTCCCACAATGGGGGGATTTCCTGCTGTAGTTTGTGTCTCAGCCCCTCCCACAATGGGGGGATTTCCTGCTGTAGTTTGTGTCTCAGCCCCTCCCACAATGGGGGGATTTCCTGCTGTAGTTTGTGTCTCTGCCCCGCCCACAATGGGGAGATTTCCTGCAGTAGTTTGTGTCTCTGCCCCTCCCACAATGGGGAGATTTCCTGCAGTAGTTTGTGTCTCTGCCCCTCCCACAATGGGGAGATTTCCTGCAGTAGTTTGTGTCTCTGCCCCTCCCACAATGAGATTTCCTGCAGTAGTTTGTGTCTCTGCCCCTCCCACAATGAGGAAATTTCTTTGCAGTCGTTTATGTCTCTGCCCCTCCCACAATGAGATTTACTGCAGTAGTTTGTGTCTCTGCCCCTCCCACAATGGGGAGATTTCCTGCAGTAGTTTGTGTCTCTGTCCCTCCCACAATGGTGAGATTTCCTGCAGTAGTTTGTGTCTCTGCCCCTCCCACAATGGGGAGATTTCCTGCAGTAGTTTGTGTCTCTGCCCCTCCCACAATGGGGAGATTTCCTGCAGTAGTTTGTGTCTCTGCCCCTCCCACAAAGAGGAAATTTCTCTGCAGTAGTTTGTGTCTCAGCCCCTCCCACAATAGGGAGATTTCCTGCTGTAAGTTGTGTCTCTGCCCCTCCCACAATGGAGAGGTTTCTGCTGTAGTTTGTGTCTCTGCCCCTCCCACAATGGGGAAATTTCCCTGCAGTAGTTTGTGTCTCTGCCCCTCCCACAATGGGGGGATTTCCTTCTGTAGTTTGTGTCTCAGCCCCTCCCACAATGGGGGGATTTCCTGCTGTAGTTTGTGTCTCAGCCCCTCCCACAATGGGGGGATTTCCTGCTGTAGTTTGTGTCTCTGCCCCTCCCACAATGGGGGGATTTCCTGCGGTAGTTTGTGTCTCAGCCCCTCCCACAATGGGGAGATTTCCTGCTGTAAGTTGTGTCTCTGCCCCTTCCACAATGGAGAGGTTTCTGCGGTAGTTTGTGTCTCTGCCCCTCCCACAATGGGGAGATTTCCTGCAGTAGTTTGTGTCTCTGCCCCTCCCACAATGGGGAGATTTCCTGCAGTAGTTTGTGTCTCTGCCCCTCCCACAATGGGGAGATTTCCCTGCAGTAGTTTGTGTCTCTGCCCCTCCCACAATAGAGAATTTTCCTGCAGTAGCTTGTGTCTCTGCCCCTCCCACAATGGGGGGATTTCCTGCAGTAGTTTGTGTCTCTGCCCCTCCAACAATGGGGGGATTTTCTGCAGTAGTTTGTGTCTCTGCCCCTCCCACAAAAAGGAAATTTCTCTGCAGTAGTTTGTGTCTCTGCCCCTACCACAATGGGGAGATTTCCTGCAGTAGTTTGTGTCTCTGCCCCTCCCACAAAGAGGAAATTTCTCTGCAGTAGTTTGTGTCTCTGCCCCGCCCACAACGGGGAGATTTCCTGCAGTAGTTTGTGTCTCTGCCCCTCCCACAATAGAGAATTTTCCTGCAGTAGTTTGTGTCTCTGCCCCTCCCACAATGGGGAGATTTCCTGCAGTAGTTTGTGTCTCTGCCCCTCCCACAAAGAGTAAATTTCTCTGCAGTAGTTTGTGTCTCTGCCCCTCCCACAATGGGGAGATTTCCTGCTGTAGTTTGTGTCTCTGCCCCGCCCACAACGGGGAGATTTCTCTGCAGTAGTTTGTGTCTCTGCCCCTCCCACAAAGAGGAAATTTCTCTGCAGTAGTTTGTGTCTCTGCCCCGCCCACAACGGGGAGATTTCCTGCAGTAGTTTGTGTCTCTGCCCCTCCCACAATAGAGAATTTTCCTGCAGTAGTTTGTGTCTCTGCCCCTCCCACAATGGGGAGATTTCCTGCTGTAGTTTGTGTCTCTGCCCCTCCCACAATGGCGAGATTTCCTGCTGTAAGTTGTGTCTCTGCCCCTCCCACAATGGGGAGATTTCCTGCTGTAGTTTGTGTCTCTGCCCCTCCCACAACGGGGAGATTTCCTGCAGTAGTTTGTGTCTCTGCCCCTCCCACAATAGAGACTTTTCCTGCAGTAGTTTGTGTCTCTGCCCCTCCCACAATGGGGGGATTTCCTGCTGTAGTTTGTGTCTCTGCCCCTCCAACAATGGGGGGATTTCCTGCAGTAGTTTGTGTCTCTGCCCCTCCCAGAATGGGGGGATTTCCTGCTGTAGTTTGTGTCTCAGCCCCTCCCACAATGGGGGGATTTCCTGCTGTAGTTTGTGTCTCAGCCCCTCCCACAATGGGGGGATTTCCTGCTGTAGTTTGTGTCTCAGCCCCTCCCACAATGGGGGGATTTCCTGCTCTAGTTTGTGTCTCTGCCCCGCCCACAATGGGGAGATTTCCTGCAGTAGTTTGTGTCTCTGCCCCTCCCACAATGGGGAGATTTCCTGCAGTAGTTTGTGTCTCTGCCCCTCCCACAATGGGGAGATTTCCTGCAGTAGTTTGTGTCTCTGCCCCTCCCACAATGAGATTTCCTGCAGTAGTTTGTGTCTCTGCCCCTCCCACAATGAGGAAATTTCTTTGCAGTCGTTTATGTCTCTGCCCCTCCCACAATGAGATTTACTGCAGTAGTTTGTGTCTCTGCCCCTCCCACAATGGGGAGATTTCCTGCAGTAGTTTGTGTCTCTGTCCCTCCCACAATGGTGAGATTTCCTGCAGTAGTTTGTGTCTCTGCCCCTCCCACAATGGGGAGATTTCCTGCAGTAGTTTGTGTCTCTGCCCCTCCCACAATGGGGAGATTTCCTGCAGTAGTTTGTGTCTCTGCCCCTCCCACAAAGAGGAAATTTCTCTGCAGTAGTTTGTGTCTCAGCCCCTCCCACAATAGGGAGATTTCCTGCTGTAAGTTGTGTCTCTGCCCCTCCCACAATGGAGAGGTTTCTGCTGTAGTTTGTGTCTCTGCCCCTCCCACAATGGGGAAATTTCCCTGCAGTAGTTTGTGTCTCTGCCCCTCCCACAATGGGGGGATTTCCTTCTGTAGTTTGTGTCTCAGCCCCTCCCACAATGGGGGGATTTCCTGCTGTAGTTTGTGTCTCAGCCCCTCCCACAATGGGGGGATTTCCTGCTGTAGTTTGTGTCTCTGCCCCTCCCACAATGGGGGGATTTCCTGCGGTAGTTTGTGTCTCAGCCCCTCCCACAATGGGGAGATTTCCTGCTGTAAGTTGTGTCTCTGCCCCTTCCACAATGGAGAGGTTTCTGCGGTAGTTTGTGTCTCTGCCCCTCCCACAATGGGGAGATTTCCTGCAGTAGTTTGTGTCTCTGCCCCTCCCACAATGGGGAGATTTCCTGCAGTAGTTTGTGTCTCTGCCCCTCCCACAATGGGGAGATTTCCCTGCAGTAGTTTGTGTCTCTGCCCCTCCCACAATGGGGGGATTTCCTTCTGTAGTTTGTGTCTCAGCCCCTCCCACAATGGGGGGATTTCCTGCTGTAGTTTGTGTCTCAGCCCCTCCCACAATGGGGAGATTTCCTGCTGTAAGTTGTGTCTCTGCCCCTCCCACAATGGGGAGATTTCCTGCAGTAGTTTGTGTCTCTGCCCCTACCACAAAGAGGAAATTTCTCTGCAGTAGTTTGTGTCTCTGCCCCTCCCACAAAGAGGAAAATTCTCTGCAGTAGTTTGTGTCTCTGCCCCTCCCACAATGGGGAGATTTCCTGCAGTAGTTTGTGTCTCTGCCCCTCCCACAATGGGGAGATTTCCTGCAGTAGTTTGTGTCTCTGCCCCTCCCACAATGGAGAATTTTCCTGCAGTAGTTTGTGTCTCTGCCCCTCCCACAATGGGGGGATTTCCTGCAGTAGTTGGTGTCTCTGCCCCTCCCACAATGGGGAGATTTCCCTGCATTAGTTTGTGTCTCTGCCCCTCCCACAATGGGGGGATTTCCTGCTGTAGTTTGTGTCTCAGCCCCTCCCACAATGGGGGAATTTCCTGCTGTAGTTTGTGTCTCAGCCCCTCCCACAATGGGGAGATTTCCTGCAGTAGTTTGTGTCTCTGCCCCTCCCACAATGAGATTTCCTGCAGTAGTTTGTGTCTCTGCCCCTCCCACAATGGAGAGATTTCCTGCAGTAGTTTGTGTCTCTGCCCCTCCCACAATGGGGAGATTTCCTGCAGTAGTTTGTGTCTCTAGCCCTCCCACAATAGGGAGATTTCCTGCAGTAGTTTGTGTCTCTGCCCCTCCCACAATGGGGAGATTTCCTGCAGTAGTTTGTGTCTCTGCCCCTCCCACAATGAGGAAATTTCTCTGCAGTAGTTTGTGTCTCTGCCCCTCCCACAATGAGATTTCCTGCAGTAGTTTGTGTCTCTGCCCCTCCCACAATGGGGAGATTTCCTGCTGTAAGTTGTGTCTTTGCCCCTCCCACAGGGTAGAGGTTTCTGCTGTAGTTTGTGTCTCTGCCCCTCTCACAATGGGGAGATTTCCTGCAGTAGTTTGTGTCTCTGCCCCTCCCACAATGGGGAGATTTCCTGCAGTAGTTTGTGTCTCTGCCCCTCCCACAAAGAGGAAATTTCTCTGCAGTAGTTTGTGTCTCAGCCCCCCCACAATGGAGAATTTTCCTGCAGTAGTTTGTGTCTCTGCCCCTCCCACAATGGGGGGATTTACTGCAGTAGTTTGTGTCTCTGCCCCTCCCACAATGGGGAGATTTCCTGCAGTAGTTTGTGTCTCTGCCCCTCCCACAAAGAGGAAATTTCTCTGCAGTAGTTTGTGTCTCTGCCCCTCCCAGAATGGGGAGATTTCCTTCAGTAGTTTGTGTTTCTGCCCCTCCCACAAAGAGGAAATTTCTCTGCAGTAGTTTGTGTCTCTGCCCCGCCCACAACGGGGAGATTTCCTGCAGTAGTTTGTGTCTCTGCCCCTCCCACAATGGGGGGATTTCCTGCAGTAATTTGTGTCTCTGCCCCTCCCACAATGGGGAGATTTCCTGCAGTAGTTTGTGTCTCTGCCCCTCCCACAAAGAGGAAATTTCTCTGCAGTAGTTTGTGTCTCTGCCCCGCCCACAACGGGGAGATTTCCTGCAGTAGTTTGTGTCTCTGCCCCTCCCACAATAGAGAATTTTCCTGCAGTAGTTTGTGTCTCTGGCCCTCCCACAATGGGGAGATTTCCTGCTGTAGTTTGTGTCTCTGCCCGTCCCACAATGGGGAGATTTCCTGCTGTAGTTTGTGTCTCTGCCCCGCCCACAACGGGGAGATTTCTCTGCAGTAGTTTGTGTCTCTGCCCCTCCCACAAAGAGGAAATTTCTCTGCAGTAGTTTGTGTCTCTGCCCCGCCCACAACGGGGAGATTTCCTGCAGTAGTTTGTGTCTCTGCCCCTCCCACAATAGAGAATTTTCCTGCAGTAGTTTGTGTCTCTGGCCCTCCCACAATGGGGAGATTTCCTGCTGTAGTTTGTGTCTCTGCCCCTCCCACAATGGGGAGATTTCCTGTTGTAAGTTGTGTCTCTGCCCCTCCCACAATGGGGAGATTTCCTGCTGTAGTTTGTGTCTCTGCCCCTCCCACAACGGGGAGATTTCCTGCAGTAGTTTGTGTCTCTGCCCCTCCCACAATAGAGAATTTTCCTGCAGTAGTTTGTGTCTCTGCCCCTCCCACAATGGGGGGATTTCCTGCAGTAGTTTGTGTCTCTGCCCCTCCAACAATGGGGGGATTTCCTGCAGTAGTTTGTGTCTCTGCCCCTCCCACAACGGGGAGATTTCCTGCAGTAGTTTGTGTCTCTGCCCCTCCCACAATAGAGAATTTTCCTGCAGTAGTTTGTGTCTCTGCCCCTCCCACAATGGAGGGATTTCCTGCAGTAGTTTGTATCTCTGCCCCTCCCACAATGTGGGGATTTCCTGCAGTAGTTTGTGTCTCTGCCCCTCCCACAATGGGGAGATTTCCTGCAGTAGTTTGTGTCTCTGCCCCTCCCACAAAAAGGAAATTTCTCTGCAGTAGTTTGTGTCTCTGCCCCTACCACAATGGGGAGATTTCCTGCAGTAGTTTGTGTCTCTGCCCCTCCCACAAAGAGGAAATTTCTCTGCAGTAGTTTGTGTCTCTGCCCTGCCCACAACGGGGAGATTTCCTGCAGTAGTTTGTGTCTCTGCCCCTCCCACAAAGAGGAAATTTCTCTGCAGTAGTTTGTGTTTCTGCCCCTCCCAAAATGGGGAGATTTCCTGCTGTAGTTTGTGTCTCTGCCCCGCCCACAACGGGGAGATTTCTCTGCAGTAGTTTGTGTCTCTGCCCCTCCCACAAAGAGGAAATTTCTCTGCAGTAGTTTGTGTCTCTGCCCCGCCCACAACGGGGAGATTTCCTGCAGTAGTTTGTGTGTCTGCCCCTCTCACAATAGAGAATTTTCCTGCAGTAGTTTGTGTCTCTGCCCCTCCCACAATGGGGAGATTTCCTGCTGTAGTTTGTGTCTCTGCCCCTCCCACAATGGGGAGATTTCCTGCTGTAAGTTGTGTCTCTGCCCCTCCCACAACGGGGAGATTTCCTGCAGTAGTTTGTGTCTCTGCCCCTCCCACAATAGAGACTTTTCCTGCAGTAGTTTGTGTCTCTGCCCCTCCCACAATGGGGGGATTTCCTGCAGTAGTTTGTGTCTCTGCCCCTCCAACAATGGGGGGATTTCCTGCAGTAGTTTGTGTCTCTGCCCCTCCCAGAATGGGGGGATTTCCTGCTGTAGTTTGTGTCTCAGCCCCTCCCACAATGGGGGGATTTCCTGCTGTAGTTTGTGTCTCAGCCCCTCCCACAATGGGGGGATTTCCTGCTGTAGTTTGTGTCTCAGCCCCTCCCACAATGGGGGGATTTCCTGCTGTAGTTTGTGTCTCTGCCCCTCCCACAATGGAGAGGTTTCTGCTGTAGTTTGTGTCTCTGCCCCTCCCACAATGGGGAGATTTCCTGCAGTAGTTTGTGTCTCTGCCCCTCCCACAATGGGGAGATTTCCTGCAGTAGTTTGTGTCTCTGCCCCTCCCACAATGGGGAGATTTCCTGCGGTAGTTTGTGTCTCTGCCCCTCCCACAATGAGATTTCCTGCAGTAGTTTGTGTCTCTGCCCCTCCCACAATGAGGAAATTTCTTTGCAGTCGTTTATGTCTCTGCCCCTCCCACAATGAGATTTCCTGCAGTAGTTTGTGTCTCTGCCCCTCCCACAATGGGGAGATTTCCTGCAGTAGTTTGTGTCTCTGTCCCTCCCACAATGGTGAGATTTCCTGCAGTAGTTTGTGTCTCTGCCCCTCCCACAATGGGGAGATTTCCTGCAGTAGTTTGTGTCTCTGCCCCTCCCACAATGGGGAGATTTCCTGCAGTAGTTTGTGTCTCTGCCCCTCCCACAAAGAGGAAATTTCTCTGCAGTAGTTTGTGTCTCAGCCCCTCCCACAATAGGGAGATTTCCTGCTGTAAGTTGTGTCTCTGCCCCTCCCACAATGGAGAGGTTTCTGCTGTAGTTTGTGTCTCTGCCCCTTCCACAATGGGGAGATTTCCTGCAGTAGTTTGTGTCTCTGCCCCTCCCACAATGGGGAGATTTCCTGCAGTAGTTTGTGTCTCTGCCCCTCCCACAAAGAGGAAATTTCTCTGCAGTAGTTTGTGTCTCTGCCCCTCCCACAAAGAGGAAATTTCTCTGCAGTAGTTTGTGTCTCAGCCCCTCCCACAATGGAGAATTTTCCTGCAGTAGTTTGTGTCTCTGCCCCTCCCACAATGGGGGGATTTCCTGCAGTAGTTTGTGTCTCTGCCCCTCCCACAATGGGGAGATTTCCCTGCAGTAGTTGGTGTCTCTGCCCCTCCCACAATGGGGAGATTTCCCTGCAGTAGTTTGTGTCTCTGCCCCTCCCACAATGGGGGGATTTCCTGCTGTAGTTTGTGTCTCAGCCCCTCCCACAATGGGGGAATTTCCTGCTGTAGTTTGTGTCTCAGCCCCTCCCACAATGGGGAGATTTCCTGCAGTAGTTTGTGTCTCTGCCCCTCCCACAATGGGGAGATTTCCTGCTGTAGTTTGTGTCTCAGCCCCTCCCACAATGGGGAGATTTCCTGCTGTAAGTTGTGTCTCTGCCCCTCCCACAATGGAGAGGTTTCTGCTGTAGTTTGTGTCTCTGCCCCTCCCACAATGGGGAGATTTCCTGCAGTAGTTTGTGTCTCTGCCCCTCCCACAATGGGGAGATTTCCTGCAGTAGTTTGTGTCTCTGCCCCTACCACAAAGAGGAAATTTCTCTGCAGTAGTTTGTGTCTCTGCCCCTCCCACTAAGAGGAAATTTCTCTGCAGTAGTTTGTGTCTCTGCCCCTCCCACAATGGGGAGATTTCCTGCAGTAGTTTGTGTCTCTGCCCCTCCCACAATGGGGAGATTTCCTGCAGTAGTTTGTGTCTCTGCCCCTCCCACAATGGAGAATTTTCCTGCAGTAGTTTGTGTCTCTGCCCCTCCCACAATGGGGGGATTTCCTGCAGTAGTTTGTGTCTCTGCCCCTCCAACAATGGGGAGATTTCCCTGCAGTAGTTGGTGTCTCTGCCCCTCCCACAATGGGGAGATTTCCCTGCATTAGTTTGTGTCTCTGCCCCTCCCACAATGGGGGGATTTCCTGCTGTAGTTTGTGTCTCAACCCCTCCCACAATGGGGAAATTTCCTGCTGTAGTTTGTGTCTCAGCCCCTCCCACAATGGGGAGATTTCCTGCAGTAGTTTGTGTCTCTGCCCCTCCCACAATGAGATTTCCTGCAGTAGTTTGTGTCTCTGCCCCTCCCACAATGGAGAGATTTCCTGCAGTAGTTTGTGTCTCTGCCCCTCCCACAATGGGGAGATTTCCTGCAGTAGTTTGTGTCTCTAGCCCTCCCACAATAGGGAGATTTCCTGCAGTAGTTTGTGTCTCTGCCCCTCCCACAATGGGGAGATTTCCTGCAGTAGTTTGTGTCTCTGCCCCTCCCAGAATGAGGAAATTTCTCTGCAGTAGTTTGTGTCTCTGCCCCTCCCACAATGAGATTTCCTGCAGTAGTTTGTGTCTCTGCCCCTCCCACAATGGGGAGATTTCCTGCTGTAAGTTGTGTCTCTGCCCCTCCCACAGGGGAGAGGTTTCTACTGTAGTTTGTGTCTCTGCCCCTCTCACAATGGGAAGATTTCCTGCAGTAGTTTGTGTCTCTGCCCCTCCCACAATGGGGAGATTTCCTGCAGTAGTTTGTGTCTCTGCCCCTCCCACAAAGAGGAAATTTCTCTGCAGTAGTTTGTGTCTCAGCCCCTCCCACAATGGAGAATTTTCCTGCAGTAGTTTGTGTCTCTGCCCCTCCCACAATGGGGGGATTTCCTGCAGTAGTTTGTGTCTCTGCCCCTCCCACAATGGGGAGATTTCCTGCAGTAGTTTGTGTCTCTGCCCCTCCCACAAAGAGGAAAATTCTCTGCAGTAGTTTGTGTCTCTGCCCCTCCCACAAAGAGGAAATTTCTCTGCAGTAGTTTGTGTCTCTGCCCCGCCCACAACGGGGAGATTTCCTGCAGTTGTTTGTGTCTCTGCCCCTCCCACAATAGAGAATTTTCCTGCAGTAGTTTGTGTCTCTGCCCCTCCCACAATGGGGAGATTTCCTGCAGTAGTTTGTGTCTCTGCCCCTCCCACAAAGAGGAAATTTCTCTGCAGTAGTTTGTGTCTCTGCCCCTCCCACAATGGGGAGATTTCCTACTGTAGTTTGTGTCTCTGCCCCGCCCGCAACGGGGAGATTTCTCTGCAGTAGTTTGTGTCTCTGCCCCTCCCACAAAGAGGAAATTTCTCTGCAGTAGTTTGTGTCTCTGCCCCTCCCACAATGGGGAGATTTCCTGCAGTAGTTTGTGTCTCTGCCCCTCCCACAATAGAGAATTTTCCTGCAGTAGTTTGTGTCTCTGGCCCTCCCACAATGGGGAGATTTCCTGCTGTAGTTTGTGTCTCTGCCCCTCCCACAATGGGGAGATTTCCTGCTGTAAGTTGTGTCTCTGCCCCTCCCACAATGGAGAGATTTCCTGCTGTAGTTTGTGTCTCTGCCCCTCCCACAACGGGGAGATTTCCTGCAGTAGTTTGTGTCTCTGCCCCTCCCACAATAGAGAATTTTCCTGCAGTAGTTTGTGTCTCTGCCCCTCCCACAATTGGGGGAAATCCTGCAGTAGTTTGTATCTCTGCCCCTCCCACAATGTGGGGATTTCCTGCAGTAGTTTGTGTCTCTGCCCCTCCCACAATGGGGAGATTTCCTGCAGTAGTTTGTGTCTCTGCCCCTCCCACAAAGAGGAAATTTCTCTGCAGTAGTTTGTGTCTCTGCCCCTCCCACAATGGGGAGATTTCCTGCAGTAGTTTGTGTCTCTGCCCCTCCCACAAAGAGGAAATTTCTCTGCAGTAGTTTGTGTCTCTGCCCCGCCCACAACGGGGAGATTTCCTGCAGTAGTTTGTGTCTCTGCCCCTCCCACAAAGAGGAAATTTCTCTGCAGTAGTTTGTGTCTCTGCCCCTCCCACAATGGGGAGATTTCCTGCTGTAGTTTGTGTCTCTGCCCCGCCCACAACGGGGAGATTTCTCTGCAGTAGTTTGTGTCTCTGCCCCTCCCACAAAGAGGAAATTTCTCTGCAGTAGTTTGTGTCTCTGCCCCGCCCACAATGGGGAGATTTCCTGCAGTAGTTTGTGTCTCTGCCCCTCCCACAATAGAGAATTTTCCTGCAGTAGTTTGTGTCTCTGCCCCTCCCACAATGGGGAGATTTCCTGCTGTAGTTTGTGTCTCTGCCCCTCCCACAATGGGGAGATTTCCTGCTGTAAGTTGTGTCTCTGCCCCTCCCACAATGGGGAGATTTCCTGCTGTAGTTTGTGTCTCTGCCCCTCCCACAACGGGGAGATTTCCTGCAGTAGTTTGTGTCTCTGCCCCTCCCACAATAGAGACTTTTCCTGCAGTAGTTTGTGTCTCTGCCCCTCCCACAATGGGGGGATTTCCTGCAGTAGTTTGTGTCTCTGCCCCTCCAACAATGGGGGGATTTCCTGCAGTAGTTTGTGTCTCTGCCCCTCCCAGAATGGGGGGATTTCCTGCTGTAGTTTGTGTCTCAGCCCCTCCCACAATGGTGGGATTTCCTGCTGTAGTTTGTGTCTCAGCCCCTCCCACAATGGGGGGATTTCCTGCTGTAGTTTGTGTCTCAGCCCCTCCCACAATGGGGGGATTTCCTGCTGTAGTTTGTGTCTCTGCCCCTCCCACAATGGAGAGGTTTCTGCTGTAGTTTGTGTCTCTGCCCCTCCCACAATGGGGAGATTTCCTGCAGTAGTTTGTGTCTCTGCCCCTCCCACAATGGGGAGATTTCCTGCAGTAGTTTGTGTCTCTGCCCCTCCCACAATGGGGAGATTTCCTGCAGTAGTTTGTGTCTCTGCCCCTCCCACAATGGGGAGATTTCCTGCAGTAGTTTGTGTCTCTGCCCCTCCCACAATGAGATTTCCTGCAGTAGTTTGTTCTCTGCCCCTCCCACAATGAGGAAATTTCTCTGCAGTCGTTTATGTCTCTGCCCCTCCCACAATGAGATTTCCTGCAGTAGTTTGTGTCTCTGCCCCTCCCACAATGGGGAGATTTCCTGCAGTAGTTTGTGTCTCTGTCCCTCCCACAATGGTGAGATTTCCTGCAGTAGTTTGTGTCTCTGCCCCTCCCACAATGGGGAGATTTCCTGCAGTAGTTTGTGTCTCTGCCCCTCCCACAATGGGGAGATTTCCTGCAGTAGTTTGTGTCTCTGCCCCTCCCACAAAGAGGAAATTTCTCTGCAGTAGTTTGTGTCTCAGCCCCTCCCACAATAGGGAGATTTCCTGCTGTAAGTTGTGTCTCTGCCCCTCCCACAATGGAGAGGTTTCTGCTGTAGTTTGTGTCTCTGCCCCTTCCACAATGGGGAGATTTCCTGCAGTAGTTTGTGTCTCTGCCCCTCCCACAATGGGGAGATTTCCTGCAGTAGTTTGTGTCTCTGCCCCTCCCACAAAGAGGAAATTTCTCTGCAGTAGTTTGTGTCTCTGCACCTCCCACAAAGAGGAAATTTCTCTGCAGTAGTTTGTGTCTCAGCCCCTCCCACAATGGAGAATTTTCCTGCAGTAGTTTGTGTCTCTGCCCCTCCCACAATGGGGGGATTTCCTGCAGTAGTTTGTGTCTCTGCCCCTCCCACAATGGGGAGATTTCCCTGCAGTAGTTGGTGTCTCTGCCCCTCCCACAATGGGGAGATTTCCCTGCAGTAGTTTGTGTCTCTGCCCCTCCCACAATGGGGGGATTTCCTGCTGTAGTTTGTGTCTCAGCCCCTCCCACAATGGGGGAATTTCCTGCTGTAGTTTGTGTCTCAGCCCCTCCCACAATGGGGAGATTTCCTGCAGTAGTTTGTGTCTCTGCCCCTCCCACAATGGGGAGATTTCCTGCTGTAGTTTGTGTCTCAGCCCCTCCCACAATGGGGAGATTTCCTGCTGTAAGTTGTGTCTCTGCCCCTCCCACAATGGAGAGGTTTCTGCTGTAGTTTGTGTCTCTGCCCCTCCCACAATGGGGAGATTTCCTGCAGTAGTTTGTGTCTCTGCCCCTCCCACAATGGGGAGATTTCCTGCAGTAGTTTGTGTCTCTGCCCCTACCACAAAGAGGAAATTTCTCTGCAGTAGTTTGTGTCTCTGCCCCTCCCACTAAGAGGAAATTTCTCTGCAGTAGTTTGTGTCTCTGCCCCTCCCACAATGGGGAGATTTCCTGCAGTAGTTTGTGTCTCTGTCCCTCCCACAATGGGGAGATTTCCTGCAGTAGTTTGTGTCTCTGCCCCTCCCACAATGGAGAATTTTCCTGCAGTAGTTTGTGTCTCTGCCCCTCCCACAATGGGGGGATTTCCTGCAGTAGTTTGTGTCTCTGCCCCTCCAACAATGGGGAGATTTCCCTGCAGTAGTTGGTGTCTCTGCCCCTCCCACAATGGGGAGATTTCCCTGCATTAGTTTGTGTCTCTGCCCCTCCCACAATGGGGGGATTTCCTGCTGTAGTTTGTGTCTCAGCCCCTCCAACAATGGGGGAATTTCCTGCTGTAGTTTGTGTCTCAGCCCCTCCCACAATGGGGAGATTTCCTGCAGTAGTTTGTGTCTCTGCCCCTCCCACAATGAGATTTCCTGCAGTAGTTTGTGTCTCTGCCCCTCCCACAATGGAGAGATTTCCTGCAGTAGTTTGTGTCTCTGCCCCTCCCACAATGGGGAGATTTCCTGCAGTAGTTTGTGTCTCTAGCCCTCCCACAATAGGGAGATTTCCTGCAGTAGTTTGTGTCTCTGCCCCTCCCACAATGGGGAGATTTCCTGCAGTAGTTTGTGTCTCTGCCCCTCCCACAATGAGGAAATTTCTCTGCAGTAGTTTGTGTCTCTGCCCCTCCCACAATGAGATTTCCTGCAGTAGTTTGTGTCTCTGCCCCTCCCACAATGGGGAGATTTCCTGCTGTAAGTTGTGTCTCTGCCCCTCCCACAGGGGAGAGGTTTCTGCTGTAGTTTGTGTCTCCGCCCCTCTCACAATGGGGAGATTTCCTGCAGTAGTTTGTGTCTCTGCCCCTCCCACAATGGGGAGATTTCCTGCAGTAGTTTGTGTCTCTGCCCCTCCCACAAAGAGGAAATTTCTCTGCAGTAGTTTGTGTCTCAGCCCCTCCCACAATGGAGAATTTTCCTGCAGTAGTTTGTGTCTCTGCCCCTCCCACAATGGGGGGATGTCCTGCAGTAGTTTGTATCTCTGCCCCTCCCACAATGTGGGGATTTCCTGCAGTAGTTTGTCTCTGCCCCTCCCACAATGGGGAGATTTCCTGCTGTAGTTTGTGTCTCTGCCCCTCCCACAAAGAGGAAATTTCTCTGCAGTAGTTTGTGTCTCTGCCCCACCCACAACGGGGAGATTTCCTGCAGTAGTTTGTGTCTCTGCCCCTCCCACAATAGAGAATTTTTCTGCAGTAGTTTGTGTCTCTGCCCCTCCCACAATGGGGAGATTTCCTGCAGTAGTTTGTGTCTCTGCCCCTACCACAAAGAGGAAATTTCTCTGCAGTAGTTTGTGTCTCTGCCCCTCCCACAAAGAGGAAATTTCTCTGCAGTAGTTTGTGTCTCAGCCCCTCCCACAATGGAGAATTTTCCTGCAGTAGTTTGTGTCTCTGCCCCTCCCACAATGGGGGGATTTCCTGCAGTAGTTTGTGTCTCTGCCCCTCCCACAATGGGGAGATTTCCGTGCAGTAGTTGGTGTCTCTGCCCCTCCCACAATGGGGAGATTTCCCTGCAGTAGTTTGTGTCTCTGCCCCTCCCACAATGGGGGGATTTCCTGCTGTAGTTTGTGTCTCAGCCCCTCCCACAATGGGGGAATTTCCTGCTGTAGTTTGTGTCTCAGCCCCTCCCACAATGGGGAGATTTCCTGCAGTAGTTTGTGTCTCTGCCCCTCCCACAATGGGAAGATTTCCTGCTGTAGTTTGTGTCTCTGCCCCTCCCACAATGGGGAGATTACCTGCTGTAAGTTGTGTCTCTGCCCCTCCCACAATGGAGAGGTTCCTGCAGTAGTTTGTGTCTCTGCCCCTCCCACAATGGTGAGATTTCCTGCAGTAGTTTGTGTCTCTGCCCCTCCCACAATGGGGAGATTTCCTGCAGTAGTTTGTGTCTCTGCCCCTCCCACAATGGGGAGATTTCCTGCAGTAGTTTGTGTCTCTGCCCCTCCCACAATAAGGAAATTTCTATGCAGTCGTTTATGTCTCTGCCCCTCCCACAATGAGATTTCCTGCAGTAGTTTGTGTCTCTGCCCCTCCCACAATGGAGAGATTTCCTGCAGTAGTTTGTATCTCTGCCCCTCCCACAATGGGGAGATTTCCTGCAGTAGTTTGTGTCTCTAGCCCTCCCACAATAGGGAGATTTCCTGCAGTAGTTTGTGTCTCTGCCCCTCCCACAATGGGGAGATTTCCTGCAGTAGTTTGTGTCTCTGCCCCTCCCACAATGAGGAAATTTCTCTGCAGTAGTTTGTGTCTCTGCCCCTCCCACAATGAGATTTCCTGCAGTAGTTTGTGTCTCTGCCCCTCCCACAATGGGGAGATTTCCTGCTGTAAGTTGTGTCTCTGCCCCTCCCACAGGGGAGAGGTTTCTGCTGTAGTTTGTGTCTCTGCCCCTCCCACAATGGGGGGATTTCCTGCAGTAGTTTGTGTCTCTGCCCCTCCCACAATGGGGAGATTTCCTGCAGTAGTTTGTGTCTCTGCCCCTCCCACAAAGAGGAAATTTCTCTGCAGTAGTTTGTGTCTCTGCCCCTCCCACAATGGGGAGATTTCCTGCTGTAGTTTGTGTCTCTGCCCCGCCCACAACGGGGAGATTTCTCTGCAGTAGTTTGTGTCTCTGCCCCTCCCACTAAGAGGAAATTTCTCTGCAGTAGTTTGTGTCTCTGCCCCGCCCACAACGGGGAGATTTCCTGCAGTAGTTTGTGTCTCTGCCCCTCCCACAATAGAGAATTTTCCTGCAGTAGTTTGTGTCTCTGCCCCTCCCACAATGGGGAGATTTCCTGCAGTAGTTTGTGTCTCTACCCCTCCCACAATAGAGAATTTTCCTGCAGTAGTTTGTGTCTCTGCCCCTCCCACAATGGGGAGATTTCCTGCTGTAAGTTGTGTCTCTGCCCCTCCCACAATGGGGAGATTTCCTGCTGTAGTTTGTGTCTCTGCCCCTCCCACAACGGGGAGATTTCCTGCAGTAGTTTGTGTCTCTGCCCCTCCCACAATAGAGAATTTTCCTGCAGTAGTTTGTGTCTCTGCCCCTCCCACAATGGGGGGATTTCCTGCAGTAGTTTGTGTCTCTGCCCCTCCAACAATGGGGGGATTTCCTGCAGTAGTTTGTGTCTCTGCCCCTCCCACAATGGGGGGATTTCCTGCTGTAGTTTGTGTCTCAGCCCCTCCCACAATGGGGGGATTTCCTGCTGTAGTTTGTGTCTCAGCCCCTCCCACAATGGGGGGATTTCCTGCTGTAGTTTGTGTCTCTGCCCCTCCCACAATGGAGAGGTTTCTGCTGTAGTTTGTGTCTCTGCCCCTCCCACAATGGAGAGGTTTCTGCTGTAGTTTGTGTCTCTGCCCCTCCCACAATGGGGAGATTTCCTGCAGTAGTTTGTGTCTCTGCCCCTCCCACAATGGGGAGATTTCCTGCAGTAGTTTGTGTCTCTGCCCCTCCCACAATGGGGAGATTTCCTGCAGTAGTTTGTGTCTCTGCCCCTCCCACAATGAGATTTCCTGCAGTAGTTTGTGTCTCTGCCCCTCCCACAATGAGGAAATTTCTCTGCAGTCGTTTATGTCTCTGCCCCTCCCACAATAAGATTTCCTGCAGTAGTTTGTGTCTCTGCCCCTCCCACAATGGGGAGATTTCCTGCAGTAGTTTGTGTCTCTGTCCCTCCCACAATGGTGAGATTTCCTGCAGAAGTTTGTGTCTCTGCCCCTCCCACAATGGGGAGATTTCCTGCAGTAGTTTGTGTCTCTGCCCCTCCCACAATGGGGAGATTTCCTGCAGTAGTTTGTGTCTCTGCCCCTCCCACAATGGGGAGATTTCCTGCAGTAGTTTGTGTCTCAGCCCCTCCCACAATAGGGAGATTTCCTGCTGTAAGTTGTGTCTCTGCCCCTCCCACAATGGAGAGGTTTCTGCTGTAGTTTGTGTCTCTGCCCCTTCCACAATGGGGAGATTTCCTGCAGTAGTTTGTGTCTCTGCCCCTCCCACAATGGGGAGATTTCCTGCAGTAGTTTGTGTCTCTGCCCCTCCCACAAAGAGGAAATTTCTCTGCAGTAGTTTGTGTCTCTGCCCCTCCCACAAAGAGGAAATTTCTCTGCAGTAGTTTGTGTCTCAGCCCCTCCCACAATGGAGAATTTTCCTGCAGTAGTTTGTGTCTCTGCCCCTCCCACAATGGGGGGATTTCCTGCAGTAGTTTGTGTCTCTGCCCCTCCCACAATGGGGAGATTTCCGTGCAGTAGTTGGTGTCTCTGCCCCTCCCACAATGGGGAGATTTCCCTGCAGTAGTTTGTGTCTCTGCCCCTCCCACAATGGGGGGATTTCCTGCTGTAGTTTGTGTCTCAGCCCCTCCCACAATGGGGAGATTTCCTGCAGTAGTTTGTGTCTCTGCCCCTCCCACAATGGGGAGATTACCTGCTGTAAGTTGTGTCTCTGCCCCTCCCACAATGGAGAGGTTCCTGCAGTAGTTTGTGTCTCTGCCCCTCCCACAATGGTGAGATTTCCTGCAGTAGTTTGTGTCTCTGCCCCTCCCACAATGGGGAGATTTCCTGCAGTAGTTTGTGTCTCTGCCCCTCCCACAATGGGGAGATTTCCTGCAGTAGTTTGTGTCTCAGCCCCTCCCACAATAGGGAGATTTCCTGCTGTAAGTTGTGTCTCTGCCCCTCCCACAATGGAGAGGTTTCTGCTGTAGTTTGTGTCTCTGCCCCTTCCACAATGGGGAGATTTCCTGCAGTAGTTTGTGTCTCTGCCCCTCCCACAATGGGGAGATTTCCTGCAGTAGTTTGTGTCTCTGCCCCTCCCACAAAGAGGAAATTTCTCTGCAGTAGTTTGTGTCTCTGCCCCTCCCACAAAGAGGAAATTTCTCTGCAGTAGTTTGTGTCTCAGCCCCTCCCACAATGGAGAATTTTCCTGCAGTAGTTTGTGTCTCTGCCCCTCCCACAATGGGGGGATTTCCTGCAGTAGTTTGTGTCTCTGCCCCTCCCACAATGGGGAGATTTCCGTGCAGTAGTTGGTGTCTCTGCCCCTCCCACAATGGGGAGATTTCCCTGCAGTAGTTTGTGTCTCAGCCCCTCCCACAATGGGGGAATTTCCTGCTGTAGTTTGTGTCTCAGCCCCTCCCACAATGGGGAGATTTCCTGCAGTAGTTTGTGTCTCTGCCCCTCCCACAATGGGGAGATTACCTGCTGTAAGTTGTGTCTCTGCCCCTCCCACAATGGAGAGGTTCCTGCAGTAGTTTGTGTCTCTGCCCCTCCCACAATGGTGAGATTTCCTGCAGTAGTTTGTGTCTCTGCCCCTCCCACAATGGGGAGATTTCCTGCAGTAGTTTGTGTCTCTGCCCCTCCCACAATGGGGAGATTTCCTGCAGTAGTTTGTGTCTCTGCCCCTCCCACAATAAGGAAATTTCTCTGCAGTCGTTTATGTCTCTGCCCCTCCCACAATGAGATTTCCTGCAGTAGTTTGTGTCTCTGCCCCTCCCACAATGGAGAGATTTCCTGCAGTAGTTTGTATCTCTGCCCCTCCCACAATGGGGAGATTTCCTGCAGTAGTTTGTGTCTCTAGCCCTCCCACAATAGGGAGATTTCCTGCAGTAGTTTGTGTCTCTGCCCCTCCCACAATGGGGAGATTTCCTGCAGTAGTTTGTGTCTCTGCCCCTCCCACAATGAGGAAATTTCTCTGCAGTAGTTTGTGTCTCTGCCCCTCCCACAATGAGATTTCCTGCAGTAGTTTGTGTCTCTGCCCCTCCCACAATGGGGAGATTTCCTGCTGTAAGTTGTGTCTCTGCCCCTCCCACAGGGGAGAGGTTTCTGCTGTAGTTTGTGTCTCTGCCCCTCTCACAATGGGGAGATTTCCTGCAGTAGTTTGTGTCTCTGCCCCTCCCACAATGGGGAGATTTCCTGCAGTAGTTTGTGTCTCTGCCCCTCCCACAAAGAGGAAATTTCTCTGCAGTAGTTTGTGTCTCAGCCCCTCCCACAATGGAGAATTTTCCTGCAGTAGTTTGTGTCTCTGCCCCTCCCACAATGGGGGGATTTCCTGCAGTAGTTTGTGTCTCTGCCCCTCCCACAATTGGGAGATTTCCTGCAGTAGTTTGTGTCTCTGCCCCTCCCACAAAGAGGAAATTTCTCTGCAGTAGTTTGTGTCTCTGCCCCTCCCAGAATGGGGAGATTTCCTGCAGTAGTTTGTGTTTCTGCCCCTCCCACAAAGAGGAAATTTCTCTGCAGTAGTTTGTGTCTCTGCCCCGCCCACAACGGGGAGATTTCCTGCAGTAGTTTGTGTCTCTGCCCCTCCCACAATGGGGGGATTTCCTGCAGTAATTTGTGTCTCTGCCCCTCCCACAATGGGGAGATTTCCTGCAGTAGTTTGTGTCTCTGCCCCTCCCACAAAGAGGAAATTTCTCTGCAGTAGTTTGTGTCTCTGCCCCGCCCACAACGGGGAGATTTCCTGCTGTAGTTTGTGTCTCTGCCCCTCCCACAATAGAGAATTTTCCTGCAGTAGTTTGTGTCTCTGCCCCTCCCACAATAGGGAGATTTCCTGCAGTAGTTTGTGTCTCTGCCCCTCCCACAAAGAGGAAATTTCTCTGCAGTAGTTTGTGTCTCTGCCCCTCCCACAATGGGGAGATTTCCTGCTGTAGTTTGTGTCTCTGCCCCGCCCACAACGGGGAGATTTCTCTGCAGTAGTTTGTGTCTCTGCCCCTCCCACAAAGAGGAAATTTCTCTGCAGTAGTTTGTGTCTCTGCCCCGCCCACAACGGGGAGATTTCCTGCAGTAGTTTGTGTCTCTGCCCCTCCCAGAATAGAGAATTTTCCTGCAGTAGTTTGTGTCTCTGGCCCTCCCACAATGGGGAGATTTCCTGCTGTAGTTTGTGTCTCTGCCCCTCCCACAATGGGGAGATTTCCTGCTGTAAGTTGTGTCTCTGCCCCTCCCACAATGGGGAGATTTCCTGCTGTAGTTTGTGTCTCTGCCCCTCCCACAATGGGGAGATTTCCTGCAGTAGTTTGTGTCTCTGCCCCTCCCACAATAGAGAATTTTCCTGCAGTAATTTGTGTCTCTGCCCCTCCCACAATGGGGGGATTTCCTGCAGTAGTTTGTGTCTCTGCCCCTCTAACAATGGGGGGATTTCCTGCAGTAGTTTGTGTCTCTGCCCCTCCCACAATGGGGAGATTTCCTGCAGTAGTTTGTGTCTCTGCCCCTCCCACAATAGAGAATTTTCCTGCAGTAGTTTGTGTCTCTGCCCCTCCCACAATGGGGGGATTTCCTGCAGTAGTTTGTATCTCTGCCCCTCCCACAATGTGGGGATTTCCTGCAGTAGTTTGTGTCTCTGCCCCTCCCACAATGGGGAGATTTCCTGCAGTAGTTTGTGTCTCTGCCCCTCCCACAAAGAGGAAATTTCTCTGCAGTAGTTTGTGTCTCTGCCCCTCCCACAATGGGGAGATTTCCTGCAGTAGTTTGTGTCTCTGCCCCTCCCACAAAGAGGAAATTTCTCTGCAGTAGTTTGTGTCTCTGCCCCTCCCACAATGGGGAGATTTCCTGCAGTAGTTTGTGTCTCTGCCCCTCCCACAAAGAGGAAATTTCTCTGCAGTAGTTTGTGTCTCTGCCCCGCCCACAACGGGGAGATTTCCTGCAGTAGTTTGTGTCTCTGCCCCTCCCACAATAGAGAATTTTCCTGCAGTAGTTTGTGTCTCTGCCCCTCCCACAATGGGGAGATTTCCTGCAGTAGTTTGTGTCTCTGCCCCTCCCACAAAGAGGAAATTTCTCTGCAGTAGTTTGTGTCTCTGCCCCTCCCACAATGGGGAGATTTCCTGCTGTAGTTTGTGTCTCTGCCCCGCCCACAACGGGGAGATTTCTCTGCAGTAGTTTGTGTCTCTGCCCCTCCCACTAAGAGGAAATTTCTCTGCAGTAGTTTGTGTCTCTGCCCCGCCCACAACGGGGAGATTTCCTGCAGTAGTTTGTGTCTCTGCCCCTCCCACAATAGAGAATTTTCCTGCAGTAGTTTGTGTCTCTGCCCCTCCCACAATGGGGAGATTTCCTGCAGTAGTTTGTGTCTCTGCCCCTCCCACAATAGAGAATTTTCCTGCAGTAGTTTGTGTCTCTGCCCCTCCCACAATGGGGAGATTTCCTGCTGTAAGTTGTGTCTCTGCCCCTCCCACAATGGGGAGATTTCCTGCTGTAGTTTGTGTCTCTGCCCCGCCCACAAAGAGGAAATTTCTCTGCAGTAGTTTGTGTCTCTGCCCCTCCCACAATGGGGAGATTTCCTGCAGTAGTTTGTGTCTCTGCCCCTCCCACAAAGAGGAAATTTCTCTGCAGTAGTTTGTGTCTCTGCCCCGCCCACAACGGGGAGATTTCCTGCAGTAGTTTGTGTCTCTGCCCCTCCCACAATAGAGAATTTTCCTGCAGTAGTTTGTGTCTCTGCCCCTCCCACAATGGGGAGATTTCCTGCAGTAGTTTGTGTCTCTGCCCCTCCCACAAAGAGGAAATTTCTCTGCAGTAGTTTGTGTCTCTGCCCCTCCCACAATGGGGAGATTTCCTGCAGTAGTTTGTGTCTCTGCCCCTCCCACAAAGAGGAAATTTCTCTGCAGTAGTTTGTGTCTCTGCCCCGCCCACAACGGGGAGATTTCCTGCAGTAGTTTGTGTCTCTGCCCCTCCCACAATAGAGAATTTTCCTGCAGTAGTTTGTGTCTCTGCCCCTCCCACAATGGGGAGATTTCCTGCAGTAGTTTGTGTCTCTGCCCCTCCCACAAAGAGGAAATTTCTCTGCAGTAGTTTGTGTCTCTGCCCCTCCCACAATGGGGAGATTTCCTGCTGTAGTTTGTGTCTCTGCCCCGCCCACAACGGGGAGATTTCTCTGCAGTAGTTTGGGTCTCTGCCCCTCCCACTAAGAGGAAATTTCTCTGCAGTAGTTTGTGTCTCTGCCCCGCCCACAACGGGGAGATTTCCTGCAGTAGTTTGTGTCTCTGCCCCTCCCACAATAGAGAATTTTCCTGCAGTAGTTTGTGTCTCTGCCCCTCCCACAATGGGGAGATTTCCTGCAGTAGTTTGTGTCTCTGCCCCTCCCACAATAGAGAATTTTCCTGCAGTAGTTTGTGTCTCTGCCCCTCCCACAATGGGGAGATTTCCTGCTGTAAGTTGTGTCTCTGCCCCTCCCACAATGGGGAGATTTCCTGCTGTAGTTTGTGTCTCTGCCCCTCCCACAACGGGGAGATTTCCTGCAGTAGTTTGTGTCTCTGCCCCTCCCACAATAGAGAATTTTCCTGCAGTAGTTTGTGTCTCTGCCCCTCCCACAATGGGGGGATTTCCTGCTGTAGTTTGTGTCTCTGCCCCTCCCACAATGGGGGGATTTCCTGCTGTAGTTTGTGTCTCAGCCCCTCCCACAATGGGGGGATTTCCTGCTGTAGTTTGTGTCTCTGCCCCTCCCACAATGGGGGGATTTCCTGCTGTAGTTTGTGTCTCTGCCCCTCCCACAATGGAGAGGTTTCTGCTGTAGTTTGTGTCTCTGCCCCTCCCACAATGGGGAGATTTCCTGCAGTAGTTTGTGTCTCTGCCCCTCCCACAATGGGGAGATTTCCTGCAGTAGTTTGTGTCTCTGCCCCTCCCACAATGGGGAGATTTCCTGCAGTAGTTTGTGTCTCTGCCCCTCCCACAATGAGATTTCCTGCAGTAGTTTGTGTCTCTGCCCCTCCCACAATGAGGAAATTTCTCTGCAGTCGTTTATGTCTCTGCCCCTCCCACAATGAGATTTCCTGCAGTAGTTTGTGTCTCTGCCCCTCCCACAATGGGGAGATTTCCTGCAGTAGTTTGTGTCTCTGTCCCTCCCACAATGGTGAGATTTCCTGCAGTAGTTTGTGTCTCTGCCCCTCCCACAATGGGGAGATTTCCTGCAGTAGTTTGTGTCTCTGCCCCTCCCACAATGGGGAGATTTCCTGCAGTAGTTTGTGTCTCTGCCCCTCCCACAAAGAGGAAATTTCTCTGCAGTAGTTTGTGTCTCAGCCCCTCCCACAATAGGGAGATTTCCTGCTGTAAGTTGTGTCTCTGCCCCTCCCACAATGGAGAGGTTTCTGCTGTAGTTTGTGTCTCTGCCCCTTCCACAATGGGGAGATTTCCTGCAGTAGTTTGTGTCTCTGCCCCTCCCACAATGGGGAGATTTCCTGCAGTAGTTTGTGTCTCTGCCCCTCCCACAAAGAGGAAATTTCTCTGCAGTAGTTTGTGTCTCTGCCCCTCCCACAAAGAGGAAATTTCTCTGCAGTAGTTTGTGTCTCAGCCCCTCCCACAATGGAGAATTTTCCTGCAGTAGTTTGTGTCTCTGCCCCTCCCACAATGGGGGGATTTCCTGCAGTAGTTTGTGTCTCTGCCCCTCCCACAATGGGGAGATTTCCGTGCAGTAGTTGGTGTCTCTGCCCCTCCCACAATGGGGAGATTTCCCTGCAGTAGTTTGTGTCTCTGCCCCTCCCACAATGGGGGGATTTCCTGCTGTAGTTTGTGTCTCAGCCCCTCCCACAATGGGGGAATTTCCTGCTGTAGTTTGTGTCTCAGCCCCTCCCACAATGGGGAGATTTCCTGCAGTAGTTTGTGTCTCTGCCCCTCCCACAATGGGAAGATTTCCTGCTGTAGTTTGTGTCTCTGCCCCTCCCACAATGGGGAGATTACCTGCTGTAAGTTGTGTCTCTGCCCCTCCCACAATGGAGAGGTTCCTGCAGTAGTTTGTGTCTCTGCCCCTCCCACAATGGTGAGATTTCCTGCAGTAGTTTGTGTCTCTGCCCCTCCCACAATGGGGAGATTTCCAGCAGTAGTTTGTGTCTCTGCCCCTCCCACAATGGGGAGATTTCCTGCAGTAGTTTGTGTCTCTGCCCCTCCCACAATGAGGAAATTTCTCTGCAGTCGTTTATGTCTCTGCCCCTCCCACAATGAGATTTCCTGCAGTAGTTTGTGTCTCTGCCCCTCCCACAATGGAGAGATTTCCTGCAGTAGTTTGTATCTCTGCCCCTCCCACAATGGGGAGATTTCCTGCAGTAGTTTGTGTCTCTAGCCCTCCCACAATAGGGAGATTTCCTGCAGTAGTTTGTGTCTCTGCCCCTCCCACAATGGGGAGATTTCCTGCAGTAGTTTGTGTCTCTGCCCCTCCCACAATGAGGAAATTTCTCTGCAGTAGTTTGTGTCTCTGCCCCTCCCACAATGAGATTTCCTGCAGTAGTTTGTGTCTCTGCCCCTCCCACAATGGGGAGATTTCCTGCTGTAAGTTGTGTCTCTGCCCCTCCCACAGGGGAGAGGTTTCTGCTGTAGTTTGTGTCTCTGCCCCTCTCACAATGGGGAGATTTCCTGCAGTAGTTTGTGTCTCTGCCCCTCCCACAATGGGGAGATTTCCTGCAGTAGTTTGTGTCTCTGCCCCTCCCACAAAGAGGAAATTTCTCTGCAGTAGTTTGTGTCTCAGCCCCTCCCACAATGGAGAATTTTCCTGCAGTAGTTTGTGTCTCTGCCCCTCCCACAATGGGGGGATTTCCTGCAGTAGTTTGTGTCTCTGCCCCTCCCACAATGGGGAGATTTCCTGCAGTAGTTTGTGTCTCTGCCCCTCCCACAAAGAGGAAATTTCTCTGCAGTAGTTTGTGTCTCTGCCCCTCCCAGAATGGGGAGATTTCCTGCAGTAGCTTGTGTTTCTGCCCCTCCCACAAAGAGGAAATTTCTCTGCAGTAGTTTGTGTCTCTGCCCCGCCCACAACGGGGAGATTTCCTGCAGTAGTTTGTGTCTCTGCCCCTCCCACAATGGGGGGATTTCCTGCAGTAATTTGTGTCTCTGCCCCTCCCACAATGGGGAGATTTCCTGCAGTAGTTTGTGTCTCTGCCCCTCCCACAAAGAGGAAATTTCTCTGCAGTAGTTTGTGTCTCTGCCCCGCCCACAACGGGGAGATTTCCTGCAGTAGTTTGTGTCTCTGCCCCTCCCACAATAGAGAATTTTCCTGCAGTAGTTTGTGTCTCTGGCCCTCCCACAATGGGGAGATTTCCTGCTGTAGTTTGTGTCTCTGCCCCTCCCACAATGGGGAGATTTCCTGCTGTAGTTTGTGTCTCTGCCCCGCCCACAACGGGGAGATTTCTCTGCAGTAGTTTGTGTCTCTGCCCCTCCCACAAAGAGGAAATTTCTCTGCAGTAGTTTGTGTCTCTGCCCCGCCCACAACGGGGAGATTTCCTGCAGTAGTTTGTGTCTCTGCCCCTCCCACAATAGAGAATTTTCCTGCAGTAGTTTGTGTCTCTGCCCCTCCCACAATGGGGAGATTTCTCTGCAGTAGTTTGTGTCTCTGCCCCTCCCACAATGGGGAGATTTCCTGCTGTAGTTTGTGTCTCTGCCCCGCCCACAACGGGGAGATTTCTCTGCAGTAGTTTGTGTCTCTGCCCCTCCCACAAAGAGGAAATTTCTCTGCAGTAGTTTGTGTCTCTGCCCCGCCCACAACGGGGAGATTTCCTGCAGTAGTTTGTGTCTCTGCCCCTCCCACAATAGAGAATTTTCCTGCAGTAGTTTGTGTCTCTGGCCCTCCCACAATGGGGAGATTTCCTGCTGTAGTTTGTGTCTCTGCCCCTCCCACAATGGGGAGATTTCCTGCTGTAAGTTGTGTCTCTGCCCCTCCCACAATGGGGAGATTTCCTGCTGTAGTTTGTGTCTCTGCCCCTCCCACAACGGGGAGATTTCCTGCAGTAGTTTGTGTCTCTGCCCCTCCCACAATAGAGAATTTTCCTGCAGTAGTTTGTGTCTCTGCCCCTCCCACAATGGGGGGATTTCCTGCAGTAGTTTGTGTCTCTGCACCTCCAACAATGGGGGGATTTCCTGCAGTAGTTTGTGTCTCTGCCCCTCCCACAACGGGGAGATTTCCTGCAGTAGTTTGTGTCTCTGCCCCTCCCACAATAGAGAATTTTCCTGCAGTAGTTTGTGTCTCTGCCCCTCCCACAATGGGGGGATTTCCTGCAGTAGTTTGTATCTCTGCCCCTCCCACAATGTGGGGATTTCCTGCAGATAGTTTGAGTCTCTGCCCCTCCCACAATGGGGAGATTTCCTGCAGTAGTTTGTGTCTCTGCCCCTCCCACAAAGAGGAAATTTCTCTGCAGTAGTTTGTGTCTCTGCCCCTCCCACAATGGGGAGATTTCCTGCAGTAGTTTGTGTCTCTGCCCCTCCCACAAAGAGGAAATTTCTCTGCAGTAGTTTGTGTCTCTGCCCCGCCCACAACGGGGAGATTTCCTGCAGTAGTTTGTGTCTCTGCCCCTCCCACAATAGAGAATTTTCCTGCAGTAGTTTGTGTCTCTGCCCCTCCCACAATGGGGAGATTTCCTGCAGTAGTTTGTGTCTCTGCCCCTCCCACAAAGAGGAAATTTCTCTGCAGTAGTTTGTGTCTCTGCCCCTCCCACAATGGGGAGATTTCCTGCTGTAATTTGTGTCTCTGCCCCGCCCACAACGGGGAGATTTCTCTGCAGTAGTTTGTGTCTCTGCCCCTCCCACAAAGAGGAAACTTCTCTGCAGTAGTTTGTGTCTCTGCCCCTCCCACAATGGGGAGATTTCCTGCAGTAGTTTGTGTCTCTGCCCCTCCCACAATGGAGAATATTCCTGCAGTAGTTTGTGTCTCTGCCCCTCCCACAATGGGGGGATTTCCTGCAGTAGTTGGTGTCTCTGCCCCTCCCACAATGGGGAGATTTCCCTGCATTAGTTTGTGTCTCTGCCCCTCCCACAATGGGGGGATTTCCTGCTATAGTTTGTGTCTCAGCCCCTCCCACAATGGGGGAATTTCCTGCTGTAGTTTGTGTCTCAGCCCCTCCCACAATGGGGAGATTTCCTGCAGTAGTTTGTGTCTCTGCCCCTCCCACAATGAGATTTCCTGCAGTAGTTTGTGTCTCTGCCCCTCCCACAATGGAGAGATTTCCTGCAGTAGTTTGTGTCTCTGCCCCTCCCACAATGGGGAGATTTCCTGCAGTAGTTTGTGTCTCTAGCCCTCCCACAATAGGGAGATTTCCTGCAGTAGTTTGTGTCTCTGCCCCTCCCACAATGGGGAGATTTCCTGCTGTAAGTTGTGTCTCTGCCCCTCCCACAGGGTAGAGGTTTCTGCTGTAGTTTGTGTCTCTGCCCCTCTCACAATGGGGAGATTTCCTGCAGTAGTTTGTGTCTCTGCCCCTCCCACAATGGGGAGATTTCCTGCAGTAGTTTGTGTCTCTGCCCCTCCCACAAAGAGGAAATTTCTCTGCAGTAGTTTGTGTCTCAGCCCCTCCCACAATGGAGAATTTTCCTGCAGTAGTTTGTGTCTCTGCCCCTCCCACAATGGGGGGATTTACTGCAGTAGTTTGTGTCTCTGCCCCTCCCACAATGGGGAGATTTCCTGCAGTAGTTTGTGTCTCTGCCCCTCCCACAAAGAGGAAATTTCTCTGCAGTAGTTTGTGTCTCTGCCCCTCCCAGAATGGGGAGATTTCCTTCAGTAGTTTGTGTTTCTGCCCCTCCCACAAAGAGGAAATTTCTCTGCAGTAGTTTGTGTCTCTGCCCCGCCCACAACGGGGAGATTCCCTGCAGTAGTTTGTGTCTCTGCCCCTCCCACAATGGGGGGATTTCCTGCAGTAATTTGTGTCTCTGCCCCTCCCACAATGGGGAGATTTCCTGCAGTAGTTTGTGTCTCTGCCCCTCCCACAAAGAGGACATTTCTCTGCAGTAGTTTGTGTCTCTGCCCCGCCCACAACGGGGAGATTTCCTGCAGTAGTTTGTGTCTCTGCCCCTCCCACAATAGAGAATTTTCCTGCAGTAGTTTGTGTCTCTGGCCCTCCCACAATGGGGAGATTTCCTGCTGTAGTTTGTGTCTCTGCCCCTCCCACAATGGGGAGATTTCCTGCTGTAGTTTGTGTCTCTGCCCCGCCCACAACGGGGAGATTGCTCTGCAGTAGTTTGTGTCTCTGCCCCTCCCACAAAGAGGAAATTTCTCTGCAGTAGTTTGTGTCTCTGCCCCGCCCACAACGGGGAGATTTCCTGCAGTAGTTTGTGTCTCTGCCCCTCCCACAATAGAGAATTTTCCTGCAGTAGTTTGTGTCTCTGGCCCTCCCACAATGGGGAGATTTCCTGCTGTAGTTTGTGTCTCTGCCCCTCCCACAATGGGGAGATTTCCTGCTGTAAGTTGTGTCTCTGCCCCTCCCACAATGGGGAGATTTCCTGCTGTAGTTTGTGTCTCTGCCCCTCCCACAACGGGGAGATTTCCTGCAGTAGTTTGTGTCTCTGCCCCTCCCACAATAGAGAATTTTCCTGCAGTAGTTTGTGTCTCTGCCCCTCCCACAATGGGGGGATTTCCTGCAGTAGTTTGTGTCTCTGCCCCTCCAACAATGGGGGGATTTCCTGCAGTAGTTTGTGTCTCTGCCCCTCCCACAACGGGGAGATTTCCTGCAGTAGTTTGTGTCTCTGCCCCTCCCACAATAGAGAATTTTCCTGCAGTAGTTTGTGTCTCTGCCCCTCCCACAATGGGGGGATTTCCTGCAGTAGTTTGTATCTCTGCCCCTCCCACAATGTGGGGATTTCCTGCAGTAGTTTGTGTCTCTGCCCCTCCCACAATGGGGAGATTTCCTGCAGTAGTTTGTGTCTCTGCCCCTCCCACAAAAAGGAAATTTCTCTGCAGTAGTTTGTGTCTCTGCCCCTACCACAATGGGGAGATTTCCTGCAGTAGTTTGTGTCTCTGCCCCTCCCACAAAGAGGAAATTTCTCTGCAGTAGTTTGTGTCTCTGCCCCGCCCACAACGGGGAGATTTCCTGCTGTAGTTTGTGTCTCTGCCCCGCCCACAACGGGGAGATTTCTCTGCAGTAGTTTGTGTCTCTGCCCCTCCCACAATAGAGAATTTTCCTGCAGTAGTTTGTGTCTCTGCCCCTCCCACAATGGGGAGATTTCCTGCAGTAGTTTGTGTCTCTGCCCCTCCCACAAAGAGGAAATTTCTCTGCAGTAGTTTGTGTCTCTGCCCCTCCCACAATGGGGAGATTTCCTGCTGTAGTTTGTGTCTCTGCCCCGCCCACAACGGGGAGATTTCTCTGCAGTAGTTTGTGTCTCTGCCCCTCCCACAAAGAGGAAATTTCTCTGCAGTAGTTTGTGTCTCTGCCCCGCCCACAACGGGGAGATTTCCTGCAGTAGTTTGTGTCTCTGCCCCTCCCACAATAGAGAATTTTCCTGCAGTAGTTTGTGTCTCTGCCCCTCCCACAATGGGGAGATTTCCTGCTGTAGTTTGTGTCTCTGCCCCTCCCACAATGGGGAGATTTCCTGCTGTAAGTTGTGTCTCTGCCCCTCCCACAATGGGGAGATTTCCTGCTGTAGTTTGTGTCTCTGCCCCTCCCACAACGGGGAGATTTCCTGCAGTAGTTTGTGTCTCTGCCCCTCCCACAATAGAGACTTTTCCTGCAGTAGTTTGTGTCTCTGCCCCTCCCACAATGGGGGGATTTCCTGCAGTAGTTTGTGTCTCTGCCCCTCCAACAATGGGGGGATTTCCTGCAGTAGTTTGTGTCTCTGCCCCTCCCAGAATGGGGGGATTTCCTGCTGTAGTTTGTGTCTCAGCCCCTCCCACAATGGGGGGATTTCCTGCTGTAGTTTGTGTCTCAGCCCCTCCCACAATGGGGGGATTTCCTGCTGTAGTTTGTGTCTCTGCCCCTCCCACAATGGAGAGGTTTCTGCTGTAGTTTGTGTCTCTGCCCCTCCCACAATGGGGAGATTTCCTGCAGTAGTTTGTGTCTCTGCCCCTCCCACAATGGGGAGATTTCCTGCAGTAGTTTGTGTCTCTGCCCAACCCACAATGGGGAGATTTCCTGCAGTAGTTTGTGTCTCTGCCCCTCCCACAATGAGATTTCCTGCAGTAGTTTGTGTCTCTGCCCCTCCCACAATGAGGAAATTTCTTTGCAGTCGTTTATGTCTCTGCCCCTCCCACAATGAGATTTCCTGCAGTAGTTTGTGTCTCTGCCCCTCCCACAATGGGGAGATTTCCTGCAGTAGTTTGTGTCTCTGTCCCTCCCACAATGGTGAGATTTCCTGCAGTAGTTTGTGTCTCTGCCCCTCCCACAATGGGGAGATTTCCTGCAGTAGTTTGTGTCTCTGCCCCTCCCACAAAGAGGAAATTTCTCTGCAGTAGTTTGTGTCTCAGCCCCTCCCACAATAGGGAGATTTCCTGCTGTAAGTTGTGTCTCTGCCCCTCCCACAATGGAGAGGTTTCTGCTGTAGTTTGTGTCTCTGCCCCTTCCACAATGGGGAGATTTCCTGCAGTAGTTTGTGTCTCTGCCCCTCCCACAATGGGGAGATTTCCTGCAGTAGTTTGTGTCTCTGCCCCTCCCACAAAGAGGAAATTTCTCTGCAGTAGTTTGTGTCTCTGCCCCTCCCACAAAGAGGAAATTTCTCTGCAGTAGTTTGTGTCTCAGCCCCTCCCACAATGGAGAATTTTCCTGCAGTAGTTTGTGTCTCTGCCCCTCCCACAATGGGGGGATTTCCTGCAGTAGTTTGTGTCTCTGCCCCTCCCACAATGGGGAGATTTCCCTGCAGTATTTGGTGTCTTTGCCCCTCCCACAATGGGGAGATTTCCCTGCAGTAGTTTGTGTCTCTGCCCCTCCCACAATGGGGGGATTTCCTGCTGTAGTTTGTGTCTCAGCCCCTCCCACAATGGGGGAATTTCCTGCTGTAGTTTGTGTCTCAGCCCCTCCCACAATGGGGAGATTTCCTGCAGTAGTTTGTGTCTCTGCCCCTCCCACAATGGGGAGATTTCCTGCTGTAGTTTGTGTCTCAGCCCCTCCCACAATGGGGAGATTTCCTGCTGTAAGTTGTGTCTCTGCCCCTCCCACAATGGAGAGGTTTCTGCTGTAGTTTGTGTCTCTGCCCCTCCCACAATGGGGAGATTTCCTGCAGTAGTTTGTGTCTCTGCCCCTCCCACAATGGGGAGATTTCCTGCAGTAGTTTGTGTCTCTGCCCCTACCACAAAGAGGAAATTTCTCTGCAGTAGTTTGTGTCTCTGCCCCTCCCACTAAGAGGAAATTTCTCTGCAGTAGTTTGTGTCTCTGCCCCTCCCACAATGGGGAGATTTCCTGCAGTAGTTTGTGTCTCTGCCCCTCCCACAATGGGGAGATTTCCTGCAGTAGTTTGTGTCTCTGCCCCTCCCACAATGGAGAATTTTCCTGCAGTAGTTTGTGTCTCTGCCCCTCCCACAATGGGGGGATTTCCTGCAGTAGTTTGTGTCTCTGCCCCTCCAACAATGGGGAGATTTCCCTGCAGTAGTTGGTGTCTCTGCCCCTCCCACAATGGGGAGATTTCCCTGCATTAGTTTGTGTCTCTGCCCCTCCCACAATGGGGGGATTTCCTGCTGTAGTTTGTGTCTCAACCCCTCCCACAATGGGGGAATTTCCTGCAGTAGTTTGTGTCTCAGCCCCTCCCACAATGGGGAGATTTCCTGCAGTAGTTTGTGTCTCTGCCCCTCCCACAATGAGATTTCCTGCAGTAGTTTGTGTCTCTGCCCCTCCCACAATGGAGAGATTTCCTGCAGTAGTTTGTGTCTCTGCCCCTCCCACAATGGGGAGATTTCCTGCAGTAGTTTGTGTCTCTAGCCCTCCCACAATAGGGAGATTTCCTGCAGTAGTTTGTGTCTCTGCCCCTCCCACAATGGGGAGATTTCCTGCAGTAGTTTGTGTCTCTGCCCCTCCCACAATGAGGAAATTTCTCTGCAGTAGTTTGTGTCTCTGCCCCTCCCACAATGGGGAGATTTCCTACTGTAGTTTGTGTCTCTGCCCCGCCCACAACGGGGAGATTTCTCTGCAGTAATTTGTTTCTCTGCCCCTCCCACAAAGAGGAAATTTCTCTGCAGTAGTTTGTGTCTCTGCCCCGCCCACAACGGGGAGATTTCCTGCAGTAGTTTGTGTCTCTGCCCCTCCCACAATAGAGAATTTTCCTGCAGTAGTTTGTGTCTCTGGCCCTCCCACAATGGGGAGATTTCCTGCTGTAGTTTGTGTCTCTGCCCCTCCCACAATGGGGAGATTTCCTGCTGTAAGTTGTGTCTCTGCCCCTCCCACAATGGGGAGATTTCCTGCTGTAGTTTGTGTCTCTGCCCCTCCCACAACGGGGAGATTTCCTGCAGTAGTTTGTGTCTCTGCCCCTCCCACAATAGAGAATTTTCCTGCAGTAGTTTGTGTCTCTGCCCCTCCCACAATTGGGGGAAATCCTGCAGTAGTTTGTGTCTCTGCCCCTCCCACAATGTGGGGATTTCCTGCAGTAGTTTGTGTCTCTGCCCCTCCCACAATGGGGAGATTTCCTGCAGTAGTTTGTGTCTCTGCCCCTCCCACAAAGAGGAAATTTCTCTGCAGTAGTTTGTGTCTCTGCCCCTCCCACAATGGGGAGATTTCCTGCAGTAGTTTGTGGCTCTGCCCCTCCCACAATGAGATTTCCTGCAGTAGTTTGTGTCTCTGCCCCTCCCACAATGAGGAAATTTCTCTGTAGTCGTTTATGTCTCTGCCCCTCCCACAATGAGATTTCCTGCAGTAGTTTGTGTCTCTGCCCCTCCCACAATGGGGAGATTTCCTGCAGTAGTTTGTGTCTCTGTCCCTCCCACAATGGTGAGATTTCCTGCAGTAGTTTGTGTCTCTGCCCCTCCCACAATGGGGAGATTTCCTGCAGTAGTTTGTGTCTCTGCCCCTCCCACAATGGGGAGATTTCCTGCAGTAGTTTGTGTCTCTGCCCCTCCCACAAAGAGGAAATTTCTCTGCAGTAGTTTGTGTCTCAGCCCCTCCCACAATAGGGAGATTTCCTGCTGTAAGTTGTGTCTCTGCCCCTCCCACAATGGAGAGGTTTCTGCTGTAGTTTGTGTCTCTGCCCCTTCCACAATGGGGAGATTTCCTGCAGTAGTTTGTGTCTCTGCCCCTCCCACAATGGGGAGATTTCCTGCAGTAGTTTGTGTCTCTGCCCCTCCCACAAAGAGGAAATTTCTCTGCAGTAGTTTGTGTCTCTGCCCCTCCCACAAAGAGGAAATTTCTCTGCAGTAGTTTGTGTCTCAGCCCCTCCCACAATGGAGAATTTTCCTGCAGTAGTTTGTGTCTCTGCCCCTCCCACAATGGGGGGATTTCCTGCAGTAGTTTGTGTCTCTGCCCCTCCCACAATGGGGAGATTTCCCTGCAGTAGTTGGTGTCTCTGCCCCTCCCACAATGGGGAGATTTCCCTGCAGTAGTTTGTGTCTCTGCCCCTCCCACAATGGGGGGATTTCCTGCTGTAGTTTGTGTCTCAGCCCCTCCCACAATGGGGGAATTTCCTGCTGTAGTTTGTGTCTCAGCCCCTCCCACAATGGGGAGATTTCCTGCAGTAGTTTGTGTCTCTGCCCCTCCCACAATGGGGAGATTTCCTGCTGTAGTTTGTGTCTCAGCCCCTCCCACAATGGGGAGATTTCCTGCAGTAAGTTGTGTCTCTGCCCCTCCCACAATGGAGAGGTTTCTGCTGTAGTTTGTGTCTCTGCCCCTCCCACAATGGGGAGATTTCCTGCAGTAGTTTGTGTCTCTGCCCCTCCCACAATGGGGAGATTTCCTGCAGTAGTTTGTGTCTCTGCCCCTACCACAAAGAGGAAATTTCTCTGCAGTAGTTTGTGTCTCTGCCCCTCCCACTAAGAGGAAATTTCTCTGCAGTAGTTTGTGTCTCTGCCCCTCCCACAATGGGGAGATTTCCTGCAGTAGTTTGTGTCTCTGTCCCTCCCACAATGGGGAGATTTCCTGCAGTAGTTTGTGTCTCTGCCCCTCCCACAATGGAGAATTTTCCTGCAGTAGTTTGTGTCTCTGCCCCTCCCACAATGGGGGGATTTCCTGCAGTAGTTTGTGTCTCTGCCCCTCCAACAATGGGGAGATTTCCCTGCAGTAGTTGGTGTCTCTGCCCCTCCCACAATGGGGAGATTTCCCTGCATTAGTTTGTGTCTCTGCCCCTCCCACAATGGGGGGATTTCCTGCTGTAGTTTGTGTCTCAGCCCCTCCCACAATGGGGGAATTTCCTGCTGTAGTTTGTGTCTCAGCCCCTCCCACAATGGGGAGATTTCCTGCAGTAGTTTGTGTCTCTGCCCCTCCCACAATGAGATTTCCTGCAGTAGTTTGTGTCTCTGCCCCTCCCACAATGGAGAGATTTCCTGCAGTAGTTTGTGTCTCTGCCCCTCCCACAATGGGGAGATTTCCTGCAGTAGTTTGTGTCTCTAGCCCTCCCACAATAGGGAGATTTCCTGCAGTAGTTTGTGTCTCTGCCCCTCCCACAATGGGGAGATTTCCTGCAGTAGTTTGTGTCTCTGCCCCTCCCACAATGGGGAGATTTCCTGCAGTAGTTTGTGTCTCTGCCCCTCCCACAATGAGGAAATTTCTCTGCAGTAGTTTGTGTCTCTGCCCCTCCCACAATGAGATTTCCTGCAGTAGTTTGTGTCTCTGCCCCTCCCACAATGGGGAGATTTCCTGCTGTAAGTTGTCTCTGCCCCTCCCACAGGGGAGAGGTTTCTGCTGTAGTTTGTGTCTCCGCCCCTCTCACAATGGGGAGATTTCCTGCAGTAGTTTGTGTCTCTGCCCCTCCCACAATGGGGAGATTTCCTGCAGTAGTTTGTGTCTCTGCCCCTCCCACAAAGAGGAAATTTCTCTGCAGTAGTTTGTGTCTCAGCCCCTCCCACAATGGAGAATTTTCCTGCAGTAGTTTGTGTCTCTGCCCCTCCCACAATGGGGGGATTTTCTGCAGTAGTTTGTGTCTCTGCCCCTCCCACAATGGGGAGATTTCCTGCAGTAGTTTGTGTCTCTGCCCCTCCCACAAAGAGGAAATTTCTCTGCAGTAGTTTGTTTCTCTGCCCCTCCCAGAATGGGGAGATTTCCTGCAGTAGTTTGTGTTTCTGCCCCTCCCACAAAGAGGAAATTTCTCTGCAGTAGTTTGTGTCTCTGCCCCGCCCACAACGGGGAGATTTCCTGCAGTAGTTTGTGTCTCTGCCCCTCCCACAATGGGGGGATTTCCTGCAGTAATTTGTGTCTCTGCCCCTCCCACAATGGGGAGATTTCCTGCAGTAGTTTGTGTCTCTGCCCCTCCCACAAAGAGGAAATTTCTCTACAGTAGTTTGTGTCTCTGCCCCTCCCACAATGGGGAGATTTCCTGCTGTAGTTTGTGTCTCTGCCCGCCCACAACGGGGAGATTTCTCTGCAGTAGTTTGTGTCTCTGCCCCTCCCACAAAGAGGAAATTTCTCTGCAGTAGTTTGTGTCTCTGCCCCGCCCACAATGGGGAGATTTCCTGCAGTAGTTTGTGTCTCTGCCCCTCCCACAATAGAGAATTTTCCTGCAGTAGTTTGTGTCTCTGGCCCTCCCACAATGGGGAGATTTCCTGCTGTAGTTTGTGTCTCTGCCCCTCCCACAATGGGGAGATTTCCTGCTGTAGTTTGTGTCTCAGCCCCTCCCACAATGGGGAGATTTCCTGCAGTAGTTTGTGTCTCTGCCCCTCCCACAATGGGGAGATTTCCTGCTGTAGTTTGTGTCTCAGCCCCTCCCACAATGGGGAGATTTCCTGCTGTAAGTTGTGTCTCTGCCCCTCCCACAATGGAGAGGTTTCTGCTGTAGTTTGTGTCTCTGCCCCTCCCACAATGGGGAGATTTCCTGCAGTAGTTTGTGTCTCTGCCCCTCCCACAATGGGGAGATTTCCTGCAGTAGTTTGTGTCTCTGCCCCTACCACAAAGAGGAAATTTCTCTGCAGTAGTTTGTGTCTCTGCCCCTCCCACTAAGAGGAAATTTCTCTGCAGTAGTTTGTGTCTCTGCCCCTCCCACAATGGGGAGATTTCCTGCAGTAGTTTGTGTCTCTGTCCCTCCCACAATGGGGAGATTTCCTGCAGTAGTTTGTGTCTCTGCCCCTCCCACAATGGAGAATTTTCCTGCAGTAGTTTGTGTCTCTGCCCCTCCCACAATGGGGGGATTTCCTGCAGTAGTTTGTGTCTCTGCCCCTCCAACAATGGGGAGATTTCCCTGCAGTAGTTGGTGTCTCTGCCCCTCCCACAATGGGGAGATTTCCCTGCATTAGTTTGTGTCTCTGCCCCTCCCACAATGGGGGGATTTCCTGCTGTAGTTTGTGTCTCAGCCCCTCCCACAATGGGGGAATTTCCTGCTGTAGTTTGTGTCTCAGCCCCTCCCACAATGGGGAGATTTCCTGCAGTAGTTTGTGTCTCTGCCCCTCCCACAATGAGATTTCCTGCAGTAGTTTGTGTCTCTGCCCCTCCCACAATGGAGAGATTTCCTGCAGTAGTTTGTGTCTCTGCCCCTCCCACAATGGGGATATTTCCTGCAGTAGTTTGTGTCTCTAGCCCTCCCACAATAGGGAGATTTCCTGCAGTAGTTTGTGTCTCTGCCCCTCCCACAATGGGGAGATTTCCTGCAGTAGTTTGTGTCTCTGCCCCTCCCACAATGGGGAGATTTCCTGCAGTAGTTTGTGTCTCTGCCCCTCCCACAATGAGGAAATTTCTCTGCAGTAGTTTGTGTCTCTGCCCCTCCCACAATGAGATTTCCTGCAGTAGTTTGTGTCTCTGCCCCTCCCACAATGGGGAGATTTCCTGCTGTAAGTTGTGTCTCTGCCCCTCCCACAGGGGAGAGGTTTCTGCTGTAGTTTGTGTCTCCGCCCCTCTCACAATGGGGAGATTTCCTGCAGTAGTTTGTGTCTCTGCCCCTCCCACAATGGGGAGATTTCCTGCAGTAGTTTGTGTCTCTGCCCCTCCCACAAAGAGGAAATTTCTCTGCAGTAGTTTGTGTCTCAGCCCCTCCCACAATGGAGAATTTTCCTGCAGTAGTTTGTGTCTCTGCCCCTCCCACAATGGGGGGATTTTCTGCAGTAGTTTGTGTCTCTGCCCCTCCCACAATGGGGAGATTTCCTGCAGTAGTTTGTGTCTCTGCCCCTCCCACAAAGAGGAAATTTCTCTGCAGTAGTTTGTTTCTCTGCCCCTCCCAGAATGGGGAGATTTCCTGCAGTAGTTTGTGTTTCTGCCCCTCCCACAAAGAGGAAATTTCTCTGCAGTAGTTTGTGTCTCTGCCCCGCCCACAACGGGGAGATTTCCTGCAGTAGTTTGTGTCTCTGCCCCTCCCACAATGGGGGGATTTCCTGCAGTAATTTGTGTCTCTGCCCCTCCCACAATGGGGAGATTTCCTGCAGTAGTTTGTGTCTCTGCCCCTCCCACAAAGAGGAAATTTCTCTGCAGTAGTTTGTGTCTCTGCCCCTCCCACAATGGGGAGATTTCCTGCTGTAGTTTGTGTCTCTGCCCGCCCACAACGGGGAGATTTCTCTGCAGTAGTTTGTGTCTCTGCCCCTCCCACAAAGAGGAAATTTCTCTGCAGTAGTTTGTGTCTCTGCCCCGCCCACAATGGGGAGATTTCCTGCAGTAGTTTGTGTCTCTGCCCCTCCCACAATAGAGAATTTTCCTGCAGTAGTTTGTGTCTCTGGCCCTCCCACAATGGGGAGATTTCCTGCTGTAGTTTGTGTCTCTGCCCCTCCCACAATGGGGAGATTTCCTGCTGTAAGTTGTGTCTCTGCCCCTCCCACAATTGGGAGATTTCCTGCTGTAGTTTGTGTCTCTGCCCCTCCCACAACGGGGAGATTTCCTGCAGTAGTTTGTGTCTCTGCCCCTCCCACATTAGAGAATTTTCCTGCATTAGTTTGTGTCTCTGCCCCTCCCACAATGGGGGGATGTCCTGCAGTAGTTTGTATCTCTGCCCCTCCCACAATGTGGGGATTTCCTGCAGTAGTTTGTGTCTCTGCCCCTCCCACAATGGGGAGATTTCCTGCAGTAGTTTGTGTCTCTGCCCCTCCCACAAAGAGGAAATTTCTCTGCAGTAGTTTGTGTCTCTGCCCCTCCCACAATGGGGAGATTTCCTGCAGTAGTTTGTGTCTCTGCCCCTCCCACAAAGAGGAAATTTCTCTGCAGTAGTTTGTGTCTCTGCCCCGCTCACAACGGGGAGATTTCCTGCAGTAGTTTGTGTCTCTGCCCCTCCCACAATAGAGATTTTCCTGCAGTAGTTTGTGTCTCTGCCCCTCCCACAATGGGGAGATTTCCTGCAGTAGTTTGTGTCTCTGCCCCTCCCACAAAGAGGAAATTTCTCTGCAGTAGTTTGTGTCTCTGCCCCTCCCACAATGGGGAGATTTCCTGCTGTAGTTTGTGTCTCTGCCCCGCCCACAACGGGGAGATTTCTCTGCAGTAGTTTGTGTCTCTGCCCCTCCCACTAAGAGGAAATTTCTCTGCAGTAGTTTGTGTCTCTGCCCCACCCACAACGGGGAGATTTCCTGCAGTAGTTTGTGTCTCTGCCCCTCCCACAATAGAGAATTTTTCTGCAGTAGTTTGTGTCTCTGCCCCTCCCACAATGGGGAGATTTCCTGCTGTAGTTTGTGTCTCTGCCCCTCCCACAATGGGGAGATTTCCTGCTGTAGTTTGTGTCTCTGCCCCTCCCACAACGGGGAGATTTCCTGCAGTAGTTTGTGTCTCTGCCCCTCCCACAATAGAGAATTTTCCTGCAGTAGTTTGTGTCTCTGCCCCTCCCACAATGGGGGGATTTCCTGCAGTAGTTTGTGTCTCTGCCCCTCCAACAATGGGGGGATTTCCTGCAGTAGTTTGTGTCTCTGCCCCTCCCACAATGGGGGGATTTCCTGCTGTAGTTTGTGTCTCAGCCCCTCCCACAATGGGGGGATTTCCTGCTGTAGTTTGTGTCTCAGCCCCTCCCACAATGGGGGGATTTCCTGCTGTAGTTTGTGTCTCTGCCCCTCCCACAATGGAGAGGTTTCTGCTGTAGTTTGTGTCTCTGCCCCTCCCACAATGGGGAGATTTCCTGCAGTAGTTTGTGTCTCTGCCCCTCCCACAATGGGGAGATTTCCTGCAGTAGTTTGTGTCTCTGCCCCTCCCACAATGGGGAGATTTCCTGCAGTAGTTTGTGTCTCTGCCCCTCCCACAATGAGGAAATTTCTCTGCAGTCGTTTATGTCTCTGCCCCTCCCACAATGAGATTTCCTGCAGTAGTTTGTGTCTCTGCCCCTCCCACAATGGGGAGATTTCCTGCAGTAGTTTGTGTCTCTGTCCCTCCCACAATGGTGAGATTTCCTGCAGTAGTTTGTGTCTCTGCCCCTCCCACAATGGGGAGATTTCCTGCAGTAGTTTGTGTCTCTGCCCCTCCCACAATGGGGAGATTTCCTGCAGTAGTTTGTGTCTCTGCCCCTCCCACAAAGAGGAAATTTCTCTGCAGTAGTTTGTGTCTCAGCCCCTCCCACAATAGGGAGATTTCCTGCTGTAAGTTGTGTCTCTGCCCCTCCCACAATGGAGAGGTTTCTGCTGTAGTTTGTGTCTCTGCCCCTTCCACAATGGGGAGATTTCCTGCAGTAGTTTGTGTCTCTGCCCCTCCCACAATGGGGAGATTTCCTGCAGTAGTTTGTGTCTCTGCCCCTCCCACAAAGAGGAAATTTCTCTGCAGTAGTTTGTGTCTCTGCCCCTCCCACAAAGAGGAAATTTCTCTGCAGTAGTTTGTGTCTCAGCCCCTCCCACAATGGAGAATTTTCCTGCAGTAGTTTGTGTCTCTGCCCCTCCCACAATGGGGGGATTTCCTGCAGTAGTTTGTGTCTCTGCCCCTCCCACAATGGGGAGATTTCCGTGCAGTAGTTGGTGTCTCTGCCCCTCCCACAATGGGGAGATTTCCCTGCAGTAGTTTGTGTCTCTGCCCCTCCCACAATGGGGGGATTTCCTGCTGTAGTTTGTGTCTCAGCCCCTCCCACAATGGGGGAATTTCCTGCTGTAGTTTGTGTCTCAGCCCCTCCCACAATGGGGAGATTTCCTGCAGTAGTTTGTGTCTCTGCCCCTCCCACAATGGGAAGATTTCCTGCTGTAGTTTGTGTCTCTGCCCCTCCCACAATGGGGAGATTACCTGCTGTAAGTTGTGTCTCTGCCCCTCCCACAATGGAGAGGTTCCTGCAGTAGTTTGTGTCTCTGCCCCTCCCACAATGGTGAGATTTCCTGCAGTAGTTTGTGTCTCAGCCCCTCCCACAATGGGGAGATTTCCTGCAGTAGTTTGTGTCTCTGCCCCTCCCACAATGGGGAGATTTCCTGCAGTAGTTTGTGTCTCTGCCCCTCCCACAATGAGGAAATTTCTCTGCAGTCGTTTATGTCTCTGCCCCTCCCACAATGAGATTTCCTGCAGTAGTTTGTGTCTCTGCCCCTCCCACAATGGAGAGATTTCCTGCAGTAGTTTGTATCTCTGCCCCTCCCACAATGGGGAGATTTCCTGCAGTAGTTTGTGTCTCTAGCCCTCCCACAATAGGGAGATTTCCTGCAGTAGTTTGTGTCTCTGCCCCTCCCACAATGGGGAGATTTCCTGCAGTAGTTTGTGTCTCTGCCCCTCCCACAATGAGGAAATTTCTCTGCAGTAGTTTGTGTCTCTGCCCCTCCCACAATGAGATTTCCTGCAGTAGTTTGTGTCTCTGCCCCTCCCACAATGGGGAGATTTCCTGCTGTAAGTTGTGTCTCTGCCCCTCCCACAGGGGAGAGGTTTCTGCTGTAGTTTGTGTCTCTGCCCCTCTCACAATGGGGAGATTTCCTTCAGTAGTTTGTGTCTCTGCCCCTCCCACAATGGGGAGATTTCCTGCAGTAGTTTGTGTCTCTGCCCCTCCCACAAAGAGGAAATTTCTCTGCAGTAGTTTGTGTCTCAGCCCCTCCCACAATGGAGAATTTTCCTGCAGTAGTTTGTGTCTCTGCCCCTCCCACAATGGGGGGATTTCCTGCAGTAGTTTGTGTCTCTGCCCCTCCCACAATGGGGAGATTTCCTGCAGTAGTTTGTGTCTCTGCCCCTCCCACAAAGAGGAAATTTCTCTGCAGTAGTTTGTGTCTCTGCCCCTCCCAGAATGGGGAGATTTCCTGCAGTAGTTTGTGTTTCTGCCCCTCCCACAAAGAGGAAATTTCTCTGCAGTAGTTTGTGTCTCTGCCCCGCCCACAACGGGGAGATTTCCTGCAGTAGTTTGTGTCTCTGCCCCTCCCACAATGGGGGGATTTCCTGCAGTAATTTGTGTCTCTGCCCCTCCCACAATGGGGAGATTTCCTGCAGTAGTTTGTGTCTCTGCCCCTCCCACAAAGAGGAAATTTCTCTGCAGTAGTTTGTGTCTCTGCCCCGCCCACAACGGGGAGATTTCCTGCAGTAGTTTGTGTCTCTGCCCCTCCCACAATAGAGAATTTTCCTGCAGTAGTTTGTGTCTCTGCCCCTCCCACAATGGGGAGATTTCCTGCTGTAAGTTGTGTCTCTGCCCCTCCCACAATGGGGAGATTTCCTGCTGTAGTTTGTGTCTCTGCCCCTCCCACAACGGGGAGATTTCCTGCAGTAGTTTGTGTCTCTGCCCCTCCCACAATGGAGAATTTTCCTGCAGTAGTTTGTGTCTCTGCCCCTCCCACAATGGGGGGATTTCCTGCAGTAGTTTGTGTCTCTGCCCCTCCAACAATGGGGGGATTTCCTGCAGTAGTTTGTGTCTCTGCCCCTCCCACAACGGGGAGATTTCCTGCAGTAGTTTGTGTCTCTGCCCCTCCCACAATAGAGAATTTTCCTGCAGTAGTTTGTGTCTCTGCCCCTCCCACAATGGGGGGATTTCCTGCAGTAGTTTGTATCTCTGCCCCTCCCACAATGTGGGGATTTCCTGCAGTAGTTTGTGTCTCTGCCCCTCCCACAATGGGGAGATTTCCTGCAGTAGTTTGTGTCTCTGCCCCTCCCACAAAGAGGAAATTTCTCTGCAGTAGTTTGTGTCTCTGCCCCTCCCACAATGGGGAGATTTCCTGCAGTAGTTTGTGTCTCTGCCCCTCCCACAAAGAGGAAATTTCTCTGCAGTAGTTTGTGTCTCTGCCCCGCCCACAACGGGGAGATTTCCTGCAGTAGTTTGTGTCTCTGCCCCTCCCACAATAGAGAATTTTCCTGCAGTAGTTTGTGTCTCTGCCCCTCCCACAATGGGGAGATTTCCTGCAGTAGTTTGTGTCTCTGCCCCTCCCACAAAGAGGAAATTTCTCTGCAGTAGTTTGTGTCTCTGCCCCTCCCACAATGGGGAGATTTCCTGCTGTAGTTTGTGTCTCTGCCCCGCCCACAACGGGGAGATTTCTCTGCAGTAGTTTGTGTCTCTGCCCCTCCCACAAAGAGGAAATTTCTCTGCAGTAGTTTGTGTCTCTGCCCCGCCCACAACGGGGAGATTTCCTGCAGTAGTTTGTGTCTCTGCCCCTCCCACAATAGAGAATTTTCCTGCAGTAGTTTGTGTCTCTGCCCCTCCCACAATGGGGAGATTTCCTGCTGTAGTTTGTGTCTCTGCCCCTCCCACAATGGGGAGATTTCCTGCTGTAAGTTGTGTCTCTGCCCCTCCCACAATGGGGAGATTTCCTGCTGTAGTTTGTGTCTCTGCCCCTCCCACAACGGGGAGATTTCCTGCAGTAGTTTGTGTCTCTGCCCCTCCCACAATAGAGAATTTTCTGCAGTAGTTTGTGTCTCTGCCCCTCCCACAATGGGGGGATTTCCTGCAGTAGTTTGTGTCTCTGCCCCTCCAACAATGGGGGGATTTCCTGCAGTAGTTTGTGTCTCTGCCCCTCCCACAATGGGGGGATTTCCTGCTGTAGTTTGTGTCTCAGCCCCTCCCACAATGGGGGGATTTCCTGCTGTAGTTTGTGTCTCTGCCCCTCCCACAATGGAGAGGTTTCTGCTGTAGTTTGTGTCTCTGCCCCTCCCACAATGGGGAGATTTCCTGCAGTAGGTTGTGTCTCTGCCCCTCCCACAATGGGGAGATTTCCTGCAGTAGTTTGTGTCTCTGCCCCTCCCACAATGGGGAGATTTCCTGCAGTAGTTTGTGTCTCTGCCCCTCCCACAATGGGGAGATTTCCCTGCAGTAATTTGTGTCTCTGCCCCTCCCACAATGAGGAAATTTCTCTGCAGTCGTTTATGTCTCTGCCCCTCCCACAATGAGATTTCCTGCAGTAGTTTGTGTCTCTGCCCCTCCCACAATGGGGAGATTTCCTGCAGTAGTTTGTGTCTCTGTCCCTCCCACAATGGTGAGATTTCCTGCAGTAGTTTGTGTCTCTGCCCCTCCCACAATGGGGAGATTTCCTGCAGTAGTTTGTGTCTCTGCCCCTCCCACAATGGGGAGATTTCCTGCAGTAGTTTGTGACTCTGCCCCTCCCACAAAGAGGAAATTTCTCTGCAGTAGTTTGTGTCTCAGCCCCTCCCACAATAGGGAGATTTCCTGCTGTAAGTAGTGTCTCTGCCCCTCCCACAATGGAGAGGTTTCTGCTGTAGTTTGTGTCTCTGCCCCTTCCACAATGGGGAGATTTCCTGCAGTAGTTTGTGTCTCTGCCCCTCCCACAATGGGGAGATTTCCTGCAGTAGTTTGTGTCTCTGCTCCTCCCACAAAGAGGAAATTTCTCTGCAGTAGTTTGTGTCTCTGCCCCTCGCACAAAGAGGAAATTTCTCTGCAGTAGTTTGTGTCTCAGCCCCTCCCACAATGGAGAATTTTCCTGCAGTAGTTTGTGTCTCTGCCCCTCCCACAATGGGGGGATTTCCTGCAGTAGTTTGTGTCTCTGCCCCTCCCACAATGGGGAGATTTCCCTGCAGTAGTTGGTGTCTCTGCCCCTCCCACAATGGGGAGATTTCCCTGCAGTAGTTTGTGTCTCTGCCCCTCCCACAATGGGGGAATTTCCTGCTGTAGTTTGTGTCTCAGCCCCTCCCACAATGGGGGAATTTCCTGCTGTAGTTTGTGTCTCAGCCCCTCCCACAATGGTGAGATTTCCTGCAGTAGTTTGTGTCTCTGCCCCTCCCACAATGGGGAGATTTCCTGCAGTAGTTTGTGTCTCTGCCTCTCCCACAATGGGGAGATTTCCTGCAGTAGTTTGTGTCTCTGCCCCTCCCACAATGAGGAAATTTCTCTGCAGTCGTTTATGTCTCTGCCCCTCCCACAATGAGATTTCCTGCAGTAGTTTGTGTCTCTGCCCCTCCCACAATGGAGAGATTTCCTGCAGTAGTTTGTGTCTCTGCCCCTCCCACAATGGGGAGATTTCCTGCAGTAGTTTGTGTCTCTGCCCCTCCCACAATAGGGAGATTTCCTGCAGTAGTTTGTGTCTCTGCCCCTCCCACAATGGGGAGATTTCTTGCAGTAGTTTGTGTCTCTGCCCCTCCCACAATGAGGAAATTTCTCTGCAGTAGTTTGTGTCTCTGCCCCTCCCACAATGAGATTTCCTGCAGTAGTTTGTGTCTCTGCCCCTCCCACAATGGGGAGATTTCCTGCTGTAAGTTGTGTCTCTGCCCCTCCCACAGGGGAGAGGTTTCTGCTGTAGTTTGTGTCTCTGCCCCTCTCACAATGGGGAGATTTCCTGCAGTAGTTTGTGTCTCTGCCCCTCCCACAATGGGGAGATTTCCTGCAGTAGTTTGTGTCTCTGCCCCTCCCACAAAGAGGAAATTTCTCTGCAGTACATTGTGTCTCTGCCCCTCCCACAATGGAGAATTTTCCTGCAGTAGTTTGTGTCTCTGCCCCTCCCACAATGGGGGGATTTCCTGCAGTAGTTTGTGTCTCTGCCCCTCCCACAATGGGGAGATTTCCTGCAGTAGTTTGTGTCTCTGCCCCTCCCACAAAGAGGAAATTTCTCTGCAGTAGTTTGTGTCTCTGCCCCTCCCAGAATGGGGAGACTTCCTGCAGTAGTTTGTGTTTCTGCCCCTCCCACAAAGAGGAAATTTCTCTGCAGTAGTTTGTGTCTCTGCCCCGCCCACAACGGGGAGATTTCCTGCAGTAGTTTGTGTCTCTGCCCCTCCCACAATAGAGAATTTTCCTGCAGTAGTTTGTGTCTCTGCCCCTCCCACAATGGGGAGATTTCCTGCAGTAGTTTGTGTCTCTGCCCCTCCCACAAAGAGGAAATTTCTCTGCAGTAGTTTGTGTCTCTGCCCCTCCCACAATGGGGAGATTTCCTGCTGTAGTTTGTGTCTCTGCCCCGCCCACAACGGGGAGATTTCTCTGCAGTAGTTTGTGTCTCTGCCCCTCCAACAAAGAGGAAATTTCTCTGCAGTAGTTTGTGTCTCTGCCCCGCCCACAAAAGGGAGATTTCCTGCAGTAGTTTGTGCCTCTGCCCCTCCCACAATAGAGAATTTTCCTGCAGTAGTTTGTGTCTCTGCCCCTCCCACAATGGGGAGATTTCCTGCTGTAGTTTGTGTCTCTGCCCCTCCCACAATGGGGAGATTTCCTGCTGTAAGTTGTGTCTCTGCCCCTCCCACAATGGGGAGATTTCCTGCTGTAGTTTGTGTCTCTGCCCCTCCCACAACGGGGAGATTTCCTGCAGTAGTTTGTGTCTCTGCCCCTCCCATAATAGAGAATTTTCCTGCAGTAGTTTGTGTCTCTGCCCCTCCCACAATGGGGGGATTTCCTGCAGTAGTTTGTGTCTCTGCCCCTCCAACAATGGGGGGATTTCCTGCAGTAGTTTGTGTCTCTGCCCCTCCCACAATGTGGAGATTTCCCTGCAGTAGTTTGTGTCTCTGCCCCTCTCACAATGGGGGTATTTCCTGCTGTAGTTTGTGTCTCAGCCCCTCCCACAATGGGGGGATTTCCTGCTGTAGTTTGGGTCTCTGCCCCTCCCACAATGGGGGATATTTCCCTGCAGTAATTTGTGTCTCTGCCCCTCCCACAATGAGGAAATTTCTCTGCAGTCGTTTATGTCTCTGCCCCTCCCACAATGAGGAGATTTCCTGCAGTAGTTTGTGTCTCTGCCCCTCCCACAAAGAGGACATTTCTCTGCAGTAGTTTGTGTCTCAGCCCCTCCCACAATGGAGAATTTTCCTGCAGTAGTTTGTGTCTCAGCCCCTCCTACAATGGGGGGATTTCCTGCTGTAGTTTGTGTCTCTGCCCCTCCCACAATGGAGAGATTTCCTGCAGTAGTTTGTGTCTCTGCCCCTCCCACAATGGGGAGATTTCCTGCAGTAGTTTGTGTCTCTGCCCCTCCCACAATAGGGAGATTTCCTGCAGTAGTTTGCGTCTCTGCTGCTCCCACAATGGGGAGATTTCCTGCAGTAGTTTGTGTCTCTACCCCTCCCACAATGAGGAAATGTCTCTGCAGTAGTTTGTGTCTCTGCCCCTCCCACAATGAGATTTCCTGCAGTAGTTTGTGTCTCTGCCCCTCCCACAATGGGGAGATTTCCTGCTGTAAGTTGTGTCTCTGCCCCTCCCACAGGGGAGAGGTTTCTGCTGTAGTTTGTGTCTCTGCCCCTCTCACAATGGGGAGATTTCCTGCAGTAGTTTGTGTCTCTGCCCCTCCCACAATGGGGAGATTTCCTGCAGTAGTTTGTGTCTCTGCCCCTCCCACAAAGAGGAAATTTCTCTGCAGTACTTTGTGTCTCTGCCCCTCCCACAATGTAGAATTTTCCTGCAGTAGTTTGTGTCTCTGCCCCTCCCACAATGGGGGGATTTCCTGCAGTAGCTTGTGTCTCTGCCCCTCCCACAATGGGGAGATTTCCTGCAGTAGTTTGTGTCTCTGCCCCTCCCACAAAGAAGAAATTTCTCTGCAGTAGTTTGTGTCTCTGCCCCTCCCAGAATGGGGAGACTTCCTGCAGTAGTTTGTGTTTCTGCCCCTCCCACAAAGAGGAAATTTCTCTGCAGTAGTTTGTGTCTCTGCCCCGCCCACAATGGGGAGATTTCCTGCAGTAGTTTGTGTCTCTGCCCCTCTCACAATGGGGGGATTTCCTGCAGTAGTTTGTGTCTCTGCCCCTCCCACAATGGGGAGATTTCCTGCAGTAGTTTGTGTCTCTGCCCCTCCCACAAAGAGGAAATTTCTCTGCAGTAGTTTGTGTCTCTGCCCCGCCCACAACGGGGAGATTTCCTGCAGTAGTTTGTGTCTCTGCCCCTCCCACAATAGAGAATTTTCCTGCAGTAGTTTGTGTCTCTGCCCCTCCCACAATGGGGAGATTTCCTGCAGTAGTTTGTGTCTCTGCCCCTACCACAAAGAGGAAATTTCTCTGCAGTAGTTTGTGTCTCTGCCCCTCCCACAATGGGGAGATTTCCTGCTGTAGTTTGTGTCTCTGTCCCGCCCACAACGGGGAGATTTCCTGCAGTAGTTTGTGTCTCTGCCCCTCCCACAAAGAGGACATTTCTCTGCAGTAGTTTGTGTCTCAGCCCCTCCCACAATGGAGAATTTTCCTGCAGTAGTTTGTGTCTCAGCCCCTCCCACAATGGGGGGATTTCCTGCTGTAGTTTGTGTCTCTGCCCCTCCCACAATGGGGAGATTTCCTGCTGTAAGTTGTGTCTCTGCCCCTCCCACAAAGAGGAAATTTCTCTGCAGTAGTTTGTGTCTCTGCCCCTCCCACAATGGGGAGATTTCCTGCTGTAAGTTGTGTCTCTGCCCCTCCCACAAAGAGGAAATTTCTCTGCAGTAGTTTGTGTCTCTGCCCCTCCCACAATGGGGAGATTTCCTGCTGTAGTTTGTGTCTCTGCCCCTCCCACAATGGGGAGATTTCCTGCAGTAGTTTGTGTCTCTGCCCCTCCCACAAAGAGGAAATTTCTCTGAAGTAGTTTGTGTCTCTGCCCCTCCCACAAAGAGGACATTTCTCTGCAGTAGTTTGTGTCTCAGTCCCTCCCACAATGGAGAATTTTCCTGCAGTAGTTTGTGTCTCAGCCCCTCCCACAATGGGGGGATTTCCTGCAGTAGTTTGTGTCTCTGCCCCTCCCACAATGGGGAGATTTCCTGCTGTAGTTTGTGTCTCTGCCCCGCCCACAACGGGGAGATTTCTCTGCAGTAGTTTGTGTCTCTGCCCCTCCCACAAAGAGGAAATTTCTCTGCAGTAGTTTGTGTCTCTGCCCCGCCCACAACGGGGAGATTTCCTGCAGTAGTTTGTGCCTCTGCCCCTCCCACAATAGAGAATTTTCCTGCAGTAGTTTGTGTCTCTGCCCCTCCCACAATGGGGAGATTTCCTGCTGTAGTTTGTGTCTCTGCCCCTCCCACAATGGGGAGATTTCCTGCTGTAAGTTGTGTCTCTGCCCCTCCCACAATGGGGAGATTTCCTGCTGTAGTTTGTGTCTCTGCCCCTCCCACAACGGGGAGATTTCCTGCAGTAGTTTGTGTCTCTGCCCCTCCCACAATAGAGAATTTTCCTGCAGTAGTTTGTGTCTCTGCCCCTCCCACAATGGGGGGATTTCCTGCAGTAGTTTGTGTCTCTGCCCCTCCCACAATGGGGAGATTTCCCTGCAGTAGTTTGTGTCTCTGCCCCTCTCACAATGGGGGTATATCCTGCTGTAGTTTGTGTCTCAGCCCCTCCCACAATGGGGGGATTTCCTGCTGTAGTTTGTGTCTCTGCCCCTCCCACAATGGGGGATATTTCCCTGCAGTAATTTGTGTCTCTGCCCCTCCCACAATGAGGAAATTTCTCTGCAGTAGTTTGTGTCTCTGCCCCTCCCACAATGGGGAGATTTCCTGCTGTAAGTTGTGTCTCTGCCCCTCCCACAAAGAGGAAATTTCTCTGCAGTAGTTTGTGTCTCTGCCCCTCCCACAATGAGGAGATTTCCTGCAGTAGTTTGTGTCTCTGCCCCTCCCACAAAGAGGACATTTCTCTGCAGTAGTTTGTGTCTCAGCCCCTCCCACAATGGAGAATTTTCCTGCAGTAGTTTGTGTCTCAGCCCCTCCCACAATGGGGGGATTTCCTGCTGTAGTTTGTGTCTCTGCCCCTCCCACAATGGGGAGATTTCCTGCTGTAAGTTGTGTCTCTGCCCCTCCCACAAAGAGGAAATTTCTCTGCAGTAGTTTGTGTCTCTGCCCCTCCCACAATGGGGAGATTTCCTGCTGTAAGTTGTGTCTCTGCCCCTCCCACAAAGAGGAAATTTCTCTGCAGTAGTTTGTGTCTCTGCCCCTCCCACAATGGGGAGATTTCCTGCTGTAGTTTGTGTCTCTGCCCCTCCCACAATGGGAAGATTTCCTGCAGTAGTTTGTGTCTCTGCCCCTCCCACAAAGAGGAAATTTCTCTGAAGTAGTTTGTGTCTCTGCCCCTCCCACAATGAGGAGATTTCCTGCAGTAGTTTGTGTCTCTGCCCCTCCCACAAAGAGGACATTTCTCTGCAGTAGTTTGTGTCTCAGCCCCTCCCACAATGGAGAATTTTCCTGCAGTAGTTTGTGTCTCAGCCCCTCCCACAATGGGGGGATTTCCTGCTGTAGTTTGTGTCTCTGCCCCTCCCACAATGGGGAGATTTCCTGCTGTAAGTTGTGTCTCTGCCCCTCCCACAATGGGGAGATTTCTGCTGTAGTAGTTTGTGTCTCTGCCCCTCCCACAATGGGGAGATTTCCTGCAGTAGTTTGTGTCTCTGCCCCTCCCACAATGGGGAGATTTCCTGCAGTAGTTTGTGTCTCTGCCCCTCCCACAATGGGGAGATTTCCCTGCAGTAATTTGTGTCTCTGCCCCTCCCACAATGAGGAAATTTCTCTGCAGTCGTTTATGTCTCTGCCCCTCCCACAATGAGATTTCCTGCAGTAGTTTGTGTCTCTGCCCCTCCCACAATGGGGAGATTTCCTGCAGTAGTTTGTGTCTCTGTCCCTCCCACAATGGTGAGATTTCCTGCAGTAGTTTGTGTCTCTGCCCCTCCCACAATGGGGAGATTTCCTGCAGTAGTTTGTGTCTCTGCCCCTCCCACAAAGAGGAAATTTCTCTGAAGTAGTTTGTGTCTCTGCCCCTCCCACAATGAGGAGATTTCCTGCAGTAGTTTGTGTCTCTGCCCCTCCCACAAAGAGAACATTTCTCTGCAGTAGTTTGTGTCTCAGCCCCTCCCACAATGGAGAATTTTCCTGCAGTAGTTTGTGTCTCAGCCCCTCCCACAATGGGGGGATTTCCTGCTGTAGTTTGTGTCTCTGCCCCTCCCACAATGGGGAGATTTCCTGCTGTAAGTTGTGTCTCTGCCCCTCCCACAATGGGGAGATTTCTGCTGTAGTAGTTTGTGTCTCTGCCCCTCCCACAATGGGGAGATTTCCTGCAGTAGTTTGTGTCTCTGCCCCTCCCACAATGGGGAGATTTCCTGCAGTAGTTTGTGTCTCTGCCCCTCCCACAATGGGGAGATTTCCCTGCAGTAATTTGTGTCTCTGCCCCTCCCACAATGAGGAAATTTCTCTGCAGTCGTTTATGTCTCTGCCCCTCCCACAATGAGATTTCCTGCAGTAGTTTGTGTCTCTGCCCCTCCCACAATGGGGAGATTTCCTGCAGTAGTTTGTGTCTCTGTCACTCCCACAATGGTGAGGTTTCCTGCAGTAGTTTGTGTCTCTGCCCCTCCCACAATGGGGAGATTTCCTGCAGTAGTTTGTGTCTCTGCCCCTCCCACAATGGGGAGATTTCCTGCAGTAGTTTGTGTCTCTGCCCCTCCCACAAAGAGGAAATTTCTCTGCAGTAGTTTGTGTCTCAGCCCCTCCCACAATGGGGAGATTTCCTGCTGTAAGTTGTGTCTCTGCCCCTCCCACAAAGAGGACATTTCTCTGCAGTAGTTTGTGTCTCTGCCCCTCCCACAATGGGGAGATTTCCTGCTGTAGTTTGTGTCTCTGCCCCTCCCACAATGGGGAGATTTCCTGCAGTAGTTTGTGTCTCTGCCCCTCCCACAAAGAGGAAATTTCTCTGCAGTAGTTTGTGTCTCTGCCCCTCCCACAATGGGGAGATTTCCTGCAGTAGTTTGTGTCTCTGCCCCTCCCACAAAGAGGACATTTCTCTGCAGTAGTTTGTGTCTCAGCCCCTCCCACAATGGAGAATTTTCCTGCAGTAGTTTGTGTCTCTGCCCCTCCCACAATGGGGGGATTTCCTGCAGTAGTTGGTGTCTCTGCCCCTCCAACAATGGGGAGATTTCCCTGCAGTAGTTGGTGTCTCTGCCCCTCCCACAATGGGGAGATTTCCCTGCAGTAGTTTGTGTCTCTGCCCCTCCCACAATGGGGGGATTTCCTGGTGTAGTTTGTGTCTCAGCCCCTCCCACAATGGGGGAATTTCCTGCTGTAGTTTGTGTCTCAGCCCCTCCCACAATGGGGAGATTTCCTGCAGTAGTTTGTGTCTCTGCCCCTCCCACAAGGGGGAGATTTCCTGCTGTAGTTTGTGTCTCTGCCCCTCCCACAATGGGGAGATTACCTGCTGTAAGTTGTGTCTCTGCCCCTCCCACAATGGAGAGGTTTCTGCAGTAGTTTGTGTCTCTGCCCCTCCCACAATGGTGAGATTTCCTGCAGTAGTTTGTGTCTCTGCCCCTCCCACAATGGGGAGATTTCCTGCAGTAGTTCGTGTCTCTGCCCCTCCCACAATGGGGAGATTTCCTGCAGTAGTTTGTGTCTCTGCCCCTCCCACAATGAGGAAATTTCTCTGCAGTCGTTTATGTCTCTGCCCCTCCCACAATGAGATTTCCTGCAGTAGTTTGTGTCTCTGCCCCTCCCACAATGGAGAGATTTCCTGCAGTAGTTTGTGTCTCTGCCCCTCCCACAATGGGGAGATTTCCTGCAGTAGTTTGTGTCTCTGCCCCTCCCACAATAGGGAGATTTCCTGCAGTAGTTTGTGTCTCTGCCCCTCCCACAATGGGGAGATTTCCTGCAGTAGTTTGTGTCTCTGCCCCTCCCACAATGAGGAAATTTCTCTGCAGTAGTTTGTGTCTCTGCCCCTCCCACAATGAGATTTCCTGCAGTAGTTTGTGTCTCTGCCCCTCCCACAATGGGGAGATTTCCTGCTGTAAGTTGTGTCTCAGCCCCTCCCACAATGGAGAATTTTCCTGCAGTAGTTTGTGTCTCTGCCCCTCCCACAATGGGGGGATTTCATGCAGTAGTTTGTGTCTCTGCCCCTCCCACAATGGGGAGATTTCCTGCAGTAGTTTGTGTCTCTGCCCCTCCCACAATAGAGAATTTTCCTGCAGTAGTTTGTGTCTCTGCCCCTCCCACAATGGGGAAATTTCCTGCTGTAGTTTGTGTCTCTGCCCCGCCCACAACGGGGAGATTTCTCTGCAGTAGTTTGTGCCTCTGCCCCTCCCACTAAGAGGAAATTTCTCTGCAGTAGTTTGTGTCTCTGCCCCGCCCACAACGGGGAGATTTCCTGCAGTAGTTTGTGTCTCTGCCCCTCCCACAATAGAGAATTTTCCTGCAGTAGTTTGTGTCTCTGCCCCTCCCACAATGGGGAGATTTCCTGCTGTAGTTTGTGTCTCTGCCCCTCCCACAATGGGGAGATTTCCTGCTGTAAGTTGTGTCTCTGCCCCTCCCACAATAGAGAATTTTCCTGCAGTAGTTTGTGTCTCTGCCCCTCCCACAATGAGGAGATTTCCTGCAGTAGTTTGTGTCTCTGCCCCTCCCACAAAGAGGACATTTCTCTGCAGTAGTTTGTGTCTCAGTCCCTCCCACAATGGAGAATTTTCCTGCAGTAGTTTGTGTCTCAGCCCCTCCCACAATGGGGGGATTTCCTGCAGTAGTTTGTGTCTCTGCCCCTCCCACAATGGGGAGATTTCCTGCAGTAGTTTGTGTCTCTGCCCCTCCCACAAAGAGGAAATTTCTCTGCAGTAGTTTGTGTCTCTGCCCCGCCCACAACGGGGAGATTTCCTGCAGTAGTTTGTGCCTCTGCCCCTCCCACAATAGAGAATTTTCCTGCAGTAGTTTGTGTCTCTGCCCCTCCCACAATGGGGAGATTTCCTGCTGTAGTTTGTGTCTCTGCCCCTCCCACAATGGGGAGATTTCCTGCTGTAAGTTGTGTCTCTGCCCCTCCCACAATGGGGAGATTTCCTGCTGTAGTTTGTGTCTCTGCCCCTCCCACAACGGGGAGATTTCCTGCAGTAGTTTGTGTTTCTGCCCCTCCCACAATAGAGAATTTTCCTGCAGTAGTTTGTGTCTCTGCCCCTCCCACAATGGGGGGATTTCCTGCAGTAGTTTGTGTCTCTGCCCCTCCCACAATGGGGAGATTTCCCTGCAGTAGTTTGTGTCTCTGCCCCTCTCACAATGGGGGTATTTCCTGCTGTAGTTTGTGTCTCAGCCCCTCCCACAATGGGGGGATTTCCTGCTGTAGTTTGTGTCTCTGCCCCTCCCACAATGGGGGATATTTCCCTGCAGTAATTTGTGTCTCTGCCCCTCCCACAATGAGGAAATTTCTCTGCAGTCGTTTATGTCTCTGCCCCTCCCACAATGAGGAGATTTCCTGCAGTAGTTTGTGTCTCTGCCCCTCCCACAAAGAGGACATTTCTCTGCAGTAGTTTGTGTCTCAGCCCCTCCCACAATGGAGAATTTTCCTGCAGTAGTTTGTGTCTCAGCCCCTCCCACAATGGGGGGATTTCCTGCTGTAGTTTGTGTCTCTGCCCCTCCCACAATGGGGAGATTTCCTGCTGTAAGTTGTGTCTCTGCCCCTCCCACAAAGAGGAAATTTCTCTGCAGTAGTTTGTGTCTCTGCCCCTCCCACAATGGGGAGATTTCCTGCTGTAAGTTGTGTCTCTGCCCCTCCCACAAAGAGGAAATTTCTCTGCAGTAGTTTGTGTCTCTGCCCCTCCCACAATGGGGAGATTTCCTGCTGTAGTTTGTGTCTCTGCCCCTCCCACAATGGGGAGATTTCCTGCAGTAGTTTGTGTCTCTGCCCCTACAACAATGGGGAGATTTCCTGCAGTAGTTTGTGTCTCTGCCCCTCCCACAATGAGGAAATTTCTCTGCAGTCGTTTATGTCTCTGCCCCTCCCACAATGAGATTTCCTGCAGTAGTTTGTGTCTCTGCCCCTCCCACAATGGAGAGATTTCCTGCAGTAGTTTGTGTCTCTGCCCCTCCCACAATGGGGAGATTTCCTGCAGTAGTTTGTGTCTCTGCCCCTCCCACAATAGGGAGATTTCCTGCAGTAGTTTGTGTCTCTGCCCCTCCCACAATGGGGAGATTTCCTGCAGTAGTTTGTGTCTCTGCCCCTCCCACAATGAGGAAATTTCTCTGCAGTAGTTTGTGTCTCTGCCCCTCCCACAATGAGATTTCCTGCAGTAGTTTGTGTCTCTGCCCCTCCCACAATGGGGAGATTTCCTGCTGTAAGTTGTGTCTCAGCCCCTCCCACAATGGAGAATTTTCCTGCAGTAGTTTGTGTCTCTGCCCCTCCCACAATGGGGGGATTTCCTGCAGTAGTTTGTGTCTCTGCCCCTCCCACAATGGGGAGATTTCCTGCAGTAGTTTGTGTCTCTGCCCCTCCCACAAAGAGGAAATTTCTCTGCAGTAGTTTGTGTCTCTGCCCCGCCCACAACGGGGAGATTTCCTGCAGTAGTTTGTGTCTCTGCCCCTCCCACAATAGAGAATTTTCCTGCAGTAGTTTGTGTCTCTGCCCCTCCCACAATGGGGAGATTTCCTGCAGTAGTTTGTGTCTCTGCCCCTCCCACAAAGAGGAAATTTCTCTGCAGTAGTTTGTGTCTCTGCCCCTCCCACAATGGGGAAATTTCCTGCTGTAGTTTGTGTCTCTGCCCCGCCCACAACGGGGAGATTTCTCTGCAGTAGTTTGTGCCTCTGCCCCTCCCACAATAGAGAATTTTCCTGCAGTAGTTTGTGTCTCTGCCCCTCCCACAATGGGGAGATTTCCTGCTGTAGTTTGTGTCTCTGACCCTCCCACAATGGGGAGATTTCCTGCTGTAAGTTGTGTCTCTGCCCCTCCCACAATAGAGAATTTTCCTGCAGTAGTTTGTGTCTCTGCCCCTCCCACAATGAGGAGATTTCCTGCAGTAGTTTGTGTCTCTGCCCCTCCCACAAAGAGGACATTTCTCTGCAGTAGTTTGTGTCTCAGTCCCTCCCACAATGGAGAATTTTCCTGCAGTAGTTTGTGTCTCAGCCCCTCCCACAATGGGGGGATTTCCTGCAGTAGTTTGTGTCTCTGCCCCTCCCACAATGGGGAGATTTCCTGCTGTAGTTTGTGTCTCTGCCCCGCCCACAACGGGGAGATTTCTCTGCAGTAGTTTGTGTCTCTGCCCCTCCCACAAAGAGGAAATTTCTCTGCAGTAGTTTGTGTCTCTGCCCCGCCCACAACGGGGAGATTTCCTGCAGTAGTTTGTGCCTCTGCCCCTCCCACAATAGAGAATTTTCCTGCAGTAGTTTGTGTCTCTGCCCCTCCCACAATGGGGAGATTTCCTGCTGTAGTTTGTGTCTCTGCCCCTCCCACAATGGGGAGATTTCCTGCTGTAAGTTGTGTCTCTAACCCTCCCACAATGGGGAGATTTCCTGCTGTAGTTTGTGTCTCTGCCCCTCACACAACGGGGAGATTTCTTGCAGTAGTTTGTGTCTCTGCCCCTCCCACAATAGAGAATTTTCCTGCAGTAGTTTGTGTCTCTGCCCCTCCCACAATGGGGGGATTTCCTGCAGTAGTTTGTGTCTCTGCCCCTCCCACAATGGGGAGATTTCCCTGCAGTAGTTTGTGTCTCTGCCCCTCTCACAATGGGGGTATTTCCTGCTGTAGTTTGTGTCTCAGCCCCTCCCACAATGGGGGGATTTCCTGCTGTAGTTTGTGTCTCTGCCCCTCCCACAATGGGGGATATTTCCCTGCAGTAATTTGTGTCTCTGCCCCTCCCACAATGAGGAAATTTCTCTGCAGTCGTTTATGTCTCTGCCCCTCCCACAATGAGGAGATTTCCTGCAGTAGTTTGTGTCTCTGCCCCTCCCACAAAGAGGACATTTCTCTGCAGTAGTTTGTGTCTCAGCCCCTCCCACAATGGAGAATTTTCCTGCAGTAGTTTGTGTCTCAGCCCCTCCCACAATGGGGGGATTTCCTGCTGTAGTTTGTGTCTCTGCCCCTCCCACAATGGGGAGATTTCCTGCTGTAAGTTGTGTCTCTGCCCCTCCCACAAAGAGGAAATTTCTCTGCAGTAGTTTGTGTCTCTGCCCCTCCCACAATGGGGAGATTTCCTGCTGTAAGTTGTGTCTCTGCCCCTCCCACAAAGAGGAAATTTCTCTGCAGTAGTTTGTGTCTCTGCCCCTCCCACAATGGGGAGATTTCCTGCTGTAGTTTGTGTCTCTGCCCCTCCCACAATGGGGAGATTTCCTGCAGTAGTTTGTGTCTCTGCCCCTCCCACAAAGAGGAAATTTCTCTGCAGTAGTTTGTGTCTCAGCCCCTCCCACAATGGAGAATTTTCCTGCAGTAGTTTGTGTCTCAGCCCCTCCCACAATGGGGGGATTTCCTGCTGTAGTTTGTGTCTCTGCCCCCCCCCCACAATGGGGAGATTTCCTGCTGTAAGTTGTGTCTCTGCCCCTCCCACAATGGGGAGATTTCTGCTGTAGTAGTTTGTGTCTCTGCCCCTCCCACAATGGGGAGATTTCCTGCAGTAGTTTGTGTCTCTGCCCCTCCCACAATGGGGAGATTTCCTGCAGTAGTTTGTGTCTCTGCCCCTCCCACAATGGGGAGATTTCCCTGCAGTAATTTGTGTCTCTGCCCCTCCCACAATGAGGAAATTTCTCTGCAGTCGTTTATGTCTCTGCCCCTCCCACAATGAGATTTCCTGCAGTAGTTTGTGTCTCTGCCCCTCCCACAATGGGGAGATTTCCTGCAGTAGTTTGTGTCTCTGTCCCTCCCACAATGGTGAGATTTCCTGCAGTAGTTTGTGTCTCTGCCCCTCCCACAATGGGGAGATTTCCTGCAGTAGTTTGTGTCTCTGCCCCTCCCACAAAGAGGAAATTTCTCTGAAGTAGTTTGTGTCTCTGCCCCTCCCACAATGAGGAGATTTCCTGCAGTAGTTTGTGTCTCTGCCCCTCCCACAAAGAGGACATTTCTCTGCAGTAGTTTGTGTCTCAGCCCCTCCCACAATGGAGAATTTTCCTGCAGTAGTTTGTGTCTCAGCCCCTCCCACAATGGGGGGATTTCCTGCTGTAGTTTGTGTCTCTGCCCCTCCCACAATGGGGAGATTTCCTGCTGTAAGTTGTGTCTCTGCCCCTCCCACAATGGGGAGGTTTCTGCTGTAGTAGTTTGTGTCTCTGCCCCTCCCACAATGGGGAGATTTCCTGCAGTAGTTTGTGTCTCTGCCCCTCCCACAATGAGATTTCCTGCAGTAGTTTGTGTCTCTGCCCCTCCCACAATGGGGAGATTTCCTGCAGTAGTTTGTGTCTCTGTCCCTCCCACAATGGTGAGATTTCCTGCAGTAGTTTGTGTCTCTGCCCCTCCCACAATGGGGAGATTTCCTGCAGTAGTTTGTGTCTCTGCCCCTCCCACAATGGGGAGATTTCCTGCAGTAGTTTGTGTCTCTGCCCCTCCCACAAAGAGGAAATTTCTCTGCAGTAGTTTGTGTCTCAGCCCCTCCCACAATGGGGAGATTTCCTGCTGTAAGTTGTGTCTCTGCCCCTCCCACAAAGAGGAAATTTCTCTGCAGTAGTTTGTGTCTCTGCCCCTCCCACAATGGGGAGATTTCCTGCTGTAGTTTGTGTCTCTGCCCCTCCCACAATGGGGAGATTTCCTGCAGTAGTTTGTGTCTCTGCCCCTCCCACAAAGAGGAAATTTCTCTGCAGTAGTTTGTGTCTCTGCCCCTCCCACAATGAGGAGATTTCCTGCAGTAGTTTGTGTCTCTGCCCCTCCCACAAAGAGGACATTTCTCTGCAGTAGTTTGTGTCTCAGCCCCTCCCACAATGGAGAATTTTCCTGCAGTAGTTTGTGTCTCTGCCCCTCCCACAATGGGGGGATTTCCTGCAGTAGTTGGTGTCTCTGCCCCTCCAACAATGGGGAGATTTCCCTGCAGTAGTTGGTGTCTCTGCCCCTCCCACAATGGGGAGATTTCCCTGCAGTAGTTTGTGTCTCTGCCCCTCCCACAATGGGGGGATTTCCTGCTGTAGTTTGTGTCTCAGCCCCTCCCACAATGGGGGAATTTCCTGCTGTAGTTTGTGTCTCAGCCCCTCCCACAATGGGGAGATTTCCTGCAGTAGTTTGTGTCTCTGCCCCTCCCACAATGGAGAGGTTTCTGCAGTAGTTTGTGTCTCTGCCACTCCCACAATGGGGAGATTTCCTGCTGTAGTTGGTGTCTCTGCCCCTCCCACAATGGGGAGATTACCTGCTGCAAGTTGTGTCTCTGCCCCTCCCACAATGGAGAGGTTTCTGCAGTAGTTTTTGTCTCTGCCCCTCTCACAATGGGGAAATTTCCTGCAGTAGTTTGTGTCTCTGCCCCTCCCACAATGTGGAGATTTCCTGCAGTAGTTTGTGTCTCTGCCCCTCCCACAAAGAGGAAATTTCTCTGCAGTACTTTGTGTCTCTGCCCCTCCCAGAATGGGGAGATTTCCTGCAGTAGTTTGTGTCTCTGCCCCTCCCACAATGGGGGGATTTCCTGCAGTAGTTTGTGTCTCTGCCCCTCCCACAATGGGGAGATTTCCTGCAGTAGTTTGTGTCTCTGCCCCTCCCACAAAGAGGAAATTTCTCTGCAGTAGTTTGTGTCTCTGCCCCTCCCACAATGGGGAGATTTCCTGCAGTAGTTTGTGTCTCTGCCCCTCCCACAAAGAGAAAATTTCTCTGCAGTAGTTTGTGTCTCTGCCCTGCCCACAACGGGGAGATTTCCTGCAGTAGTTTGTGTCTCTGCCCCTCCCACAATAGAGAATTTCCCTGCAGTAGTTTGTGTCTCTGCCCCTCCCACAATGGGGAGATTTCCTGCAGTAGTTTGTGTCTCTGCCCCTCCCACAAAGAGGAAATTTCTCTGCAGTAGTTTGTGTCTCTGCCCCTCCCACAATGAGGAGATTTCCTGCAGTAGTTTGTGTCTCTGCCCCTCCCACAATGGGGAGATTTCCTGCAGTAGTTTGTGTCTCTGCCCCTCCCACAAAGAGGAAATTTCTCTGCAGTAGTTTGTGTCTCTGCCCCGCCCACAACGGGGAGATTTCCTGCAGTAGTTTGTGTCTCTGCCCCTCCCACAATAGAGAATTTTCCTGCAGTAGTTTGTGTCTCTGCCCCTCCCACAATGGGGAGATTTCCTGCTGTAGTTTGTGTCTCTGCCCCGCCCACAACGGGGAGATTTCTCTGCAGTAGTTTGTGTCTCTGCCCCTCCCACAAAGAGGAAATTTCTCTGCAGTAGTTTGTGTCTCTGCCCCTCCCACAATGGGGAGATTTCCTGCTGTAGTTTGTGTCTCTGCCCCGCCCACAACAGGGAGATTTCTCTGCAGTAGTTTGTGTCTCTGCCCCTCCCACAAAGAGGAAATTTCTCTGCAGTAGTTTGTGTCTCTGCCCCGCCCACAACGGGGAGATTTCCTGCAGAAGTTTCTGTCTCTGCCCCTCCCACAATAGAGAATTTTCCTGCAGTAGTTTGTGTCTCTGCCCCTCCCACAACGGGGAGATTTCCTGCAGTAGTTTGTGTCTCTGCCCCGCCCACAACGGGGAGATTTCCTGCAGTAGTTTGTGTCTCTGCCCCTCCCACAATGGGGGGATTTCCTGCAGTAGTTTGTGTCTCTGCCCCTCCCACAATGGGGGGATTTCCTGCAGTAGTTTGTGTCTCTGCCCCTCCCACATAGGGGAGATTTCCTGCAGTAGTTTGTGTCTCTGCCCCTCCCACAAAGAGGAAATTTCTCTGCAGTAGTTTGTGTCTCTGCCCCTCCCACAATGGGGAGATTTCCTGCAGTAGTTTGTGTCTCTGCCCCTCCCACAAAGAGGAAATTTCTCTGCAGTAGTTTGTGTCTCTGCCCCGCCCACAACGGGGAGATTTCCTGCAGTAGTTTGTGTCTCTGCCCCTCCCACAATAGAGAATTTTCCTGCAGTAGTTTGTGTCTCTGCCCCTCCCACAATGGGGAGATTTCCTCCAGTAGTTTGTGTCTCTGCCCCTCCCACAAAGAGGAAATTTCTCTGCAGTAGTTTGTGTCTCTGCCCCTCCCACAATGGGGAGATTTCCTGCTGTAGTTTGTGTCTCTGCCCCGCCCACAACGGGGAGATTTCTCTGCAGTAGTTTGTGTCTCTGCCCCTCCCACAAAGAGGAAATTTCTCTGCAGTAGTTTGTGTCTCTGCCCCTCCCACAATGGGGAGATTTCCTGCTGTAGTTTGTGTCTCTGCCCCTCCCACAACGGGGAGATTTCCTGCAGTAGTTTGTGTCTCTGCCCCTCCCACAATGGGGAGATTTCCTGCAGTAGTTTGTGTCTCTGCCCCTCCCACAATGGGACGACGACGACGAGAAAAATTAGAACATGTTCTAAATTTTCTCATCGTTTTCTCCATCATTTTTTTCCGCGGCAGTTTTCTCATAGGGAGACACTGCCGCGGAGCCCACAGACGGTCGTTTTTCTCGTCAAGAGAAAAAATGACGGGAAAAACGACCGTGTGTAGGGAACCCTTGGAACCGAAGCGGTTCCCTCGTTTTTCCTGTCATTATTCACGGCGGATTTTTAACCGCCGTGAATAATGATCGTGTGTACGCGGCATTACTCAAGCTGGTTTGATATTCATCCCTTGCATCGATACAGGCAGTTTAACTCAATGAATAAACTCACAGTTAGGACGACAGACGATGAATCCTTTCGAATGTTCCGTTTAATGATGGATATTCATAGGTAGAAAAACGTTGCAGTTGTAAGCCACATGTAAGATGTTTAGCATGGAAGATATACAGGAGTAGTGATGAGCCGAACACCCCCGGGTTCGGTTCGCACCAGAACCCGCGAACGGACCGAAAGTTCGTACGAACATTAGAACCCTATTAAATACAATGGATGCGAACGTTCGAATTCTAAAGTGCTAATTATAACAACTATTATGCATGTTATTGTCCTAAAAAGGGTTTGGGAACCCGGGTTCTGCACCAGGGGACATGTATCAATGCAAAAAGAAGTTTTAAAAACGGTCGTTTTTCGGGAGCAGTCATTTTAATGATGCATAAAGTGAAAAAAAAAAAGTCAAATATTCCTTTAAATATCGTACCTGGGGGGTGTCTAAAGTATGCCTGTGAAGTGCCACGTGTTTCCCGTGTTTAGAACTGTCCCTGCACAAAATGACACTTCTAAAGGAAAAAAAAGCCATTTAAAACTGCTTGCGGCTTTAATGTAATGTCTGGTCCCGGTAATATGGATGAAATTCTTTAAGAAAAATGGCATAGCCACCCCATGACCCCCCCCCTACCCCAGCCCATTACCAGCCCCTTTGGGTCTTGTATGGATATTAAGGGGAACCCCGCACATAAAATAAAAAAGGCCCTATATACTCTGAACAGCCCTATACAGGCGGTGCATACAAGACAGGGACTGTAGGTTTGTTCTTATGTAGAGTCTGTTTGTAATTTTGAACAGGTACATTGTTGAAGTGTAGCTCCAGACCAAAAATCTATTTTTAAACTTTTTGGAAAACATAGGTAAGGGTTATCACCCCTGTAACATTTGTTTTGCTGTCTGTGCCCCTGTTCAGAACATTTCACCTCACTTTCCGTCCCAATGACAACTGTTTTTGAAATGTGGTGTTTTTCTTGAAACAAGGATTGCTGATAAAGCATCAGTACAGAGGAGACACCTTTCTCCCATATTTATTCTTACAGGAGAGAATTTTCCTTCCTAGTGGTAGATTTCCTCTCACTTCCTGTTGTCTTCTTGCGTTTGCAAGTAGGAGTCGTTTGTAAGTTGGATGTTTGAAAGTAGGGACCTGCCGTATATACTCTGCAGAAATAGGCCCCTTAGTTGTTGGTGTTGGCACAACACTGTAAGCACTCACAGTTACTCTTGGTTGGTGCTGGAACGCCCTGCTGTCAACTATTATATCAGGAATTTTAATTACATATAATTGTTGAACAGTGGTAGTAAAAATTGGGCCTTTGATGGTGGTGCTGGTGCCACAACACTGTAAGCCCTGACAGTTACTCTTGGTGGGTGCAGCAATGGGCCCTGCTGTGAATTATTAGATCAAGAATTGTAATTACATGCCCCTGTTGAACAGGGGCTGAAAAATTGGGCCTTAGGCACTGGTGGCACAACACTGCAACCCCTCACAGCAACTGTACTTGGAGCACAGCAATGAGCCCTGTTGCAAAGTATTGCTTCAAAAATTGTAATGACACGCCCCTGTTAAACAGGGGCTGAAAAATTGGGCCTTAGGCACTGGTGGCACAACACTGCAACTCCTCACAGATACTGTACTTGGAGCACACCAATGAGCCCTGTTGCAAAGTATTGCTTCAAAAATTGTAATGACACGCCCCTGTTAAACAGGGGCTGAAAAATTGGGCCTTAGGCACTGGTGGCACAACACTGCAACTCCTCACAGATACTGTACTTGGAGCACAGCAATGAGCCCTGTTGCAAAGTATTGCTTCAAAAATTGTAATTACACGCCCCTGTTAAACAGGGGCTGAAAAATTGGGCGTTAGGCACTGGTGGCACAACACTGCAACTCCTCACAGATACTGTACTTGGAGCACAGCAATGAGCCCTGTTGCAAAGTATTGCTTCAAAAATTGTAATTACACGCCCCTGTTAAACAGGGGCTGAAAAATTGGGCGTTAGGCACTGGTGGCGGCACCCATAAACAAAAATGATCTTACAAGCTATCATCATCAATCGTATCATTGAGGACTCGGAGGAGGAGGATAGCCAGTCAACATAACAGCACAGGCACTCAGCATCAGCATCAGTCTTGAAGGGATGTGACATGTTAAAATCAGTTAGTCTGTTATATCAGCATCAGGTGTGTGGTAGCTGGTGGTGATCCAAGACTGGTTCATCTTGATGAAAGTCAGTCGATCAACCGAGTCGGTGGACAGGCGCACCCTGTGATCCGTGACAAATCCTCCAGCAGCACTGAATGTGCGTTCCGAAAGAACGCTGGATGCAGGACAGGCCAGTAGCTCAATTGCATACTGTGCAAGCTCTGGCCAGTGATCCATCCTCAAGACCCAGTAAGCCAGAGGATTTTCGGTGGGGAAGGTGTCCAAGTCTGACCTTGCCCCTAGATATTCCTGCACCATGTTTATCAGACGCTGGCGATGGTTGCTGGAACCGATCATACTTTGGGGCTGCGGACTAAAGAATTGTCTGAACGCATCGGTCAGACGGCCACCTTCCCCACCGCTCCTTCTTTGACTGGCCGAAGCCTCAGCAACTCGTTGTCCAGGACCAGGAGTTTGCAACCTCCCAGTCTCTGGGAACGCGTTGCACAGACCTTTCTGCAAGGCCTCCCGGAGTTGTCTCATCCTCTGCTCCCTCTGCGACGGTAACATAAGGTCCGCAACCTTACCCTTGTACCGTGGATCAAGGAGAGTGGCCAGCCAGTAATGGTCCCTCTCCTTGATCCGAAGAATACGAGGATCCTTCCGCAGACTTTGCAGGATCAGGGAGGCCATGCAGCGTAGGTTTGCTGAGGCATTCGCTCCGGAGTCCTCTGGGTCACTAAGGACGACATGATCCGCAGCCACCTCCTCCCAGCCACGTACAAGTCCACTGGTTTCTTGGGACTGTAAATCATCCCTAAAAGACTGCTGCTGATGATGCTGAGTGCCAGCCTCCACCTCCATGCTGACACAATCCTCCTCCTCCTCCTCCTCCTCCTCCTCCTCCTCCTCTTCCTGTGCGATGGGTGGGACAGAAGGAACACTGTCTGGGTAAAGGGGGCCTTGAGAGGCAAGGAAGTCCTCCTCTTCCTGCCTCTGTTCTGCCTCAAGTGCCCTGTCCATTATTCCACGCAGCGTGTGCTCCAACAGGTGGACAAGAGGTACAGTGTCACTGATGCATGCACTGTCACTGCTCACCATCCTCGTGGCCTCCTCAAATGGTGCCAGGACAGTGCATGCATCCCTGATCATGCCCCACTGGCGTGGAGAAAAAAAACCAAGCTCCCCTGACCCTGTCCTGGTGCCGTAGTCGCACAGGTACTCATTGATGGCCCTCTGCTGCGTGTGCAGCCGCTGCAGCATGGCCAACGTTGAGTTCCACCTGGTGGGCATGTCACATATAAGGCGGTTCTTGGGCAGGTTCAACTCCTTTTGCAGCTCAGCCAGGCGAGCACTGGCATTATAAGATCTGCGGAAATGCACACAGACTTTCCTGGCCTGCCTCAGGACATCCTGTAAGCCCGGGTACCTGCCCAAGAAGCGCTGCACCACCAGGTTAAGGACGTGAGCCACACAGGGCACATGGGTCAGTTGTCCCTGTCGGAGGGCGGAGAGGAGGTTGGTGCCATTGTCGCAAACCACCATTCCTGGCTTAAGCTGGCGTGGCGTCAACCACCTCTCGGCCTGGCCCTGCAGAGCAGACAGGACCTCTGCCCCAGTGTGGCTTCTGTCCCCCAAACACACCAGCGCAAGCACGGCATGGCATCTTTTTGCCTGCGTACTTGCGTAGCCCCGTGAACGGCTACGGAGCACCGCTGGTTCATAGGACAAACCACAGGAAGAGGCCATGGAGGAAGAAGAAGAGGAGGGGGTGGAGGAGAGAGGTGTGTCACAACCAGTAGTAGCATTTTGGAGGCGTGGCGGTGGGACAACCTCCAACACTACTGCACCTTGTCCTGAATCCTTCCCAGCTGCCAAAAGAGTGACCCAATGGGCCGTGAAAGAAAGGTAACGTCCCTGTCCATGCCTGCTGGACCATGAGTCAGCGGTAATATGCACCTTACCGCTGACCGCCCTGTCCAGCGAGGCCAAGACATTGCCTTCCACATGCCGGTAGAGAGCCGGAATAGCCTTCCGTGAGAAAAAGTGGCGTTTGGGAACCTGCCACTGAGGAACTGCACATTGCACAAACTCACGGAAGGGGGCCGAGTCTACCAACTGAAAAGGCAGCAGTTGAAGCGCTAGCAATTTAGCCAAGCTAGCATTCAACCGCTGGGCATGTGGATGGCTGGGAGTGAACTTCTTTCGACGGTCCAGCAGCTGGGGCAGGGAAATTTGCCTGCTAGAATCGGACGTCGGTGTACTGCTAGCAGAGTGGCCGCAAGTACTTGGCTGTGACACACCTAATTCTACACCTTCATTCCTCTCAGTGCATGTTTCAGAGAGGACTGAAGTTATAGTGGGGTTGGAGATCCCAGCTGATGCGGTGCAAGGAGAGGTCCGCTTTGTTCTTTGGTGTGGGTCTTTGAGGTAGGCTTGCCAACGAGCTGCATGGCAGGTCAACATATGTCTGGTCAGGCATGTGGTACCCAAGCGGCTGATGTTTTGGCCACGCGATATACGCTTGAGACATATGTTGCAAACAGCAGCTGTGCGATCTGATGCACTAGCCTCAAAAAAGGCCCACACCAAAGAACTTTTTGAATGACGGGCAGAGGCAGCGCCCTGCACAGGCGGAGCTCTGCGGTGTGATTCCGTCGGTGTACTGCCCTTACGCTGGCCACCAAAGGGCATCCTGCCTCGTTGGAGATGTGCCTCCTCCTCATCCTCCTCCTCCTCCTCTCTCCTATTAGGCACCCACGTGGAGTCAGTGACCTCATCATCCCCTCCCTCCTCATCACTGGAGCCAATCTGGCAGTATGCTGCAGCTGCTGGAACATGACTGCCAGATTGGTGTCCTTCTTGAGCATCCCCTCTGTCTGCTCTCACGCTACTGCCTTCCTCTAGCTGGGTTTCATCATCAGACCCTTCGAAACGCTGGGCATCCTCCTGGAGCATGTACCCAACACTGTGCTGAAACAGTTCGGGGGACTCCTCAGGAGGAGGACATGGTGGGTCTAGGGAAGGAGTGACTGATGATTTGTCTGACATTGATACCAGGGAAGACGACGCTTTGGCAGCTGCTTTTCCAGTACCCTGAGCCTGGGTGAGAGAGGATGAGGAGGAGGAGGAGGGCTTGGTCATCCACTCTACCAAGTCTTCGGCATGATGTGGCTCAACATGTCCAGCTGCCGAAAAGAAGGACAAGCGTGTCCCATGGCCATGTGCTGATGACAATGCACCGCGTCCACGACCAGCACTGTTGCCCCCAGACACAGAGCCTGCTTGCCCTCTTTTATTGCCTCCTGACTGTCTGCCTCTCCTTGTTTGCCTTCCAGACATTCTAATAGATGGCCTGCAGGGAGATGGGAAAAAAGCAATAAGGGCTACCTTCAGGTGTCCTTCTCTGTCCCTTGAAACAAGGACTTGCAGAGTGAAATAAACTGACACTCTCCCTACCTACAGTTTTCTGTCCCTAGAATAAATGTTTTTTTTAATCACAATATAGCACAAGGACAATTCAGTCACTGTCCTTCCAGGTCCCTGGAAACAAGGACTTGCAGAGTGAAATAAACTGACACTCTCCCTACCTACAGTTTTCTGTCCCTAGAATAAATGTTTTTTTTAAGCACAATATAGCACAAGGACAATTCACTCACTGTCCTTACAGGTCCCTGGAAACAAGGACTTGCAGAGTGAAAGAAAAAAAACACTCTCCCTACCTACAGTTTTCTGTCCCTAGAAAAAATGTTTTTTTTAATCACAATATAACACAAGGACAATTCACTCACTGTCCTTCCAGGTCCCTGGAAACAAGGACTTGCAGAGTGAAATAAACTGACACTCTCCCTACCTACAGTTTTCTGTCCCTAGAATAAATGTTTTTTTTAATCACAATATAGCACAAGGACAATTCAGTCACTGTCCTTCCAGGTCCCTGGAAACAAGGACTTGCAGAGTGAAATAAACTGACACTCTCCCTACCTACAGTTTTCTGTCCCTAGAATAAATGTTTTTTTTAATCACAATATAGCACAAGGACAATTCAGTCACTGTCCTTCCAGGTCCCTGGAAACAAGGACTTGCAGAGTGAAATAAACTGACACTCTCCCTACCTACAGTTTTCTGTCCCTAGAATAAATGTTTTTTTTAATCACAATATAGCACAAGGACAATTCAGTCACTGTCCTTCCAGGTCCCTGGAAACAAGGACTTGCAGAGTGAAATAAACTGACACTCTCCCTACCTACAGTTTTCTGTCCCTAGAATAAATGTTTTTTTTAATCACAATATAGCACAAGGACAATTCAGTCACTGTCCTTCCAGGTCCCTGGAAACAAGGACTTGCAGAGTGAAATAAACTGACACTCTCCCTACCTACAGTTTTCTGTCCCTAGAATAAATGTTTTTTTTAAGCACAATATAGCACAAGGACAATTCACTCACTGTCCTTACAGGTCCCTGGAAACAAGGACTTGCAGAGTGAAAGAAAAAAAACACTCTCCCTACCTACAGTTTTCTGTCCCTAGAAAAAATGTTTTTTTTAATCACAATATAACACAAGGACAATTCACTCACTGTCCTTCCAGGTCCCTGGAAACAAGGACTTGCAGAGTGAAAGAAACTGACACTCTCCCTACCTACAGTTTTCTGTCCCTAGAATAAATGTTTTTTTTAAGCACAATATAGCACAAGGACAATTCACTCACTGTCCTTACAGGTCCCTGGAAACAAGGACTTGCAGAGTGAAAGAAAAAAAACACTCTCCCTACCTACAGTTTTCTGTCCCTAGAAAAAATGTTTTTTTTAATCACAATATAACACAAGGACAATTCACTCACTGTCCTTCCAGGTCCCTGGAAACAAGGACTTGCAGAGTGAAATAAACTGACACTCTCCCTACCTACAGTTTTCTGTCCCTAGAATAAATGTTTTTTTTAATCACAATATAGCACAAGGACAATTCAGTCACTGTCCTTCCAGGTCCCTGGAAACAAGGACTTGCAGAGTGAAAGAAACTGACACTGTCCCTACCTACAGTTTTCTGTCCCTAGAATAAATGTTTTTTTTAAGCACACTATAGCACAAGCACAAAACACACTGACACTCTCCCTACCTATCCTTCTCTTTCCCTAAACTAAAGGAATCCAGGTTAAGCAAGAAAGAAATAACAGTCACTGTCCCTGCCTATGCTGCTCTATCCCTGCTCCGGAACACACTACACTAGGCCGCCGTGCTGGCGGCCTTTTATAGTGTGGGGCGTGTACTAAACACCCTCAGCAATAATTGGCCACAGGCATCCTGCCTGTGGCCAATCATTGCTCTCCTCGCTGCCGGCGCTGTGATTGGCCAAGCATGCGGGGTCACAGTGCATGCTTGGCCAATCACAGCGCCTGGATGACACTGCGATGGCGTAGTGCATTGTGGGCCGTTCGCGTCACTCGAATTTGGCGCGAACGGCCCAAATCGTTCGATCTTCGTCGAACGATCGAACAGCCGATGTTCGAGTCGAACGTATGTTCGACTCGAACACGAAGCTCATCCCTATACAGGAGTAATGACCAGAATCAGGAAGTGGAGGAGATATATAAAGAACTACGGTGAGAGAGAGTTCAGCTAGAAAGAAGGGGACAGATCTTAAAGACACAGAGCAAGAATAATCACATAGTGTAACACAACAGTTTGTGTCTCTGTCCCTCCCACAGTGGTGAGATTTCCTGCAGTAGTTTGTGTCTCTGCCCCTCCCACAATGGGGAGATTTCCTGCAGTAGTTTGTGTCTCTGCCCCTCCCACAATGGGGAGATTTCCCTGCAGTAATTTGTGTCTCTGCCCCTCCCACAATGAGGAAATTTCTCTGCAGTCGTTTATGTCTCTGCCCCTCCCACAATGAGATTTCCTGCAGTAGTTTGTGTCTCTGCCCCTCCCACAATGGGGAGATTTCCTGCAGTAGTTTGTGTCTCTGCCCCTCCCACAATGGGGAGATTTCCTGCAGTAGTTTGTGTCTCTGCCCCTCCCACAAAGAGGAAATTTCTCTGCAGTAGTTTGTGTCTCAGCCCCTCCCACAATGGGGGGATTTCCTGCAGTAGTTTGTGTCTCTGCCCCTCCAACAATGGGGAGATTTCCCTGCAGTAGTTGGTGTCTCTGCCCCTCCAACAATGGGGAGATTTCCCTGCAGTAGTTGGTGTCTCTGCCCCTCCCACAATGGGGAGATTTCCTGCAGTAGTTTGTGTCTCTGCCCCTCCCACAAAGAGGAAATTTCTCTGCAGTAGTTTGTGTCTCAGCCCCTCCCACAATGGGGGGATTTCCTGCAGTAGTTTGTGTCTCTGCCCCTCCCACAATGGGGGGATTTCCTGCAGTAGTTTGTGTCTCTGCCCCTCCAACAATGGGGAGATTTCCCTGCAGTAGTTGGTGTCTCTGCCCCTCCCACAATGGGGAGATTTCCCTGCAGTAGTTTGTATCTCAGCCCCTCCCACAATGGGGGAATTTCCTGCTGTAGTTTGTGTCTCAGCCCCTCCCACAATGGGGAGATTTCCTGCAGTAGTTTGTGTCTCTGCCACTCCCACAATGGGGAGATTTCCTGCTGTAGTTGGTGTCTCTGCCACTCCCACAATGGGGAGATTTCCTGCTGTAGTTGGTGTCTCTGCCCCTCCCACAATGGGGAGATTACCTGCTGCAAGTTGTGTCTCTGCCCCTCCCACAATGGAGAGGTTTCTGCAGTAGTTTTTGTCTCTGCCCCTCCCACAATGGTGAGATTTCCTGCAGTAGTTTGTGTCTCTGCCCCTCCCACAATGGGGAGATTTCCTGCAGTAGTTTGTGTCTCTGCCCCTCCCACAATGAGGAAATTTCTCTGCAGTCGTTTATGTCTCTGCCCCTCCCACAATGAGATTTCCTGCAGTAGTTTGTGTCTCTGCCCCTCCCACAATGGAGAGATTTCCTACAGTAGTTTGTGTCTCTGCCCCTCCCACAATGGGGAGATTTCCTGCTGTAGTTTGTGTCTCTGCCCCTCCCACAATAGGGAGATTTCCTGCAGTAGTTTGTGTCTCTGCCCCTCCCACAATGGGGAGATTTCCTGCAGTAGTTTGTGTCTCTGCCCCTCCCACAATGAGGAAATTTCTCTGCAGTAGTTTGTGTCTCTGCCCCTCCCACAATGAGATTTCCTGCAGTAGTTTGTGTCTCTGCCCCTCCCACAATGGGGAGATTTCCTGCTGTAGTTTGTGTCTCTGCCCCTCTCACAATGGGGAGATTTCCTGCAGTAGTTTGTGTCTCTGCCCCTCCCACAATGGGGAGATTTCCTGCAGTAGTTTGTGTCTCTGCCCCTCCCACAAAGAGGAAATTTCTCTGCAGTACTTTGTGTCTCTGCCCCTCCCAGAATGGGGAGATTTCCTGCAGTAGTTTGTGTTTCTGCCCCTCCCACAAAGAGGAAATTTCTCTGCAGTAGTTTGTGTCTCTGCCCCGCCCACAATGGGGAGATTTCCTGCAGTAGTTTGTGTCTCTGCCCCTCCCACAATGGGGGGATTTCCTGCAGTAGTTTGTGTCTCTGCCCCTCCCACATAGGGGAGATTTCCTGCAGTAGTTTGTGTCTCTGCCCCTCCCACAAAGAGGAAATTTCTCTGCAGTAGTTTGTGTCTCTGCCCCTCCCACAATGGGAAGATTTCCTGCAGTAGTTTGTGTCTCTGCCCCTCCCACAAAGAGGAAATTTCTCTGCAGTAGTTTGTGTCTCTGCCCCTCCCACAATGGGGAGATTTCCTGCAGTAGTTTGTATCTCTGCCCCTCCCATAATGGGGAGATTTCCTGCTGTAGTTTGTGTCTCAGCCCCTCCCACAATGGAGAATTTTCCTTCAATAGTTTGTGTCTCTGCCCCTCCCACAATGGGGGGATTTCCTGCTGTAGTTTGTGTCTCAGCCCCTCCCACAATGGGGGGATTTCCTGCTGTAGTTTGTGTCTCAGCCCCTCCCACAATGGGGAGATTTCCTGCAGTAGTTTGTGTCTCTGCCCCTCCCACAATGGGGAGATTTCCTGCAGTAGTTTGTATCTCTGCCCCTCCCACAATGGGGAGATTTCCTGCTGTAGTTTGTGTCTCAGCCCCTCCCACAATGGAGAATTTTCCTTCAGTAGTTTGTGTCTCTGCCCCTCCCACAATGGGGGGATTTCCTGCAGTAGTTTGTGTCTCAGCCCCTCCAACAATGGGGAGATTTCCCTGCAGTAGTTTGTGTCTCTGCCCCTCCCACAATGGGGAGATTTCCCTGCAGTAGTTTGTGTCTCTGCCCCTCCCACAATGGGGGGATTTCCTGCTGTAGTTTGTGTCTCAGCCCCTCCCACAATGGGGGGATTTCCTGCTGTAGTTTGTGTCTCTGCCCCTCCCACAAAGAGCAAATTTCTCTGCAGTACTTTGTGTCTCTGCCCCTCCCAGAATGGGGAGATTTCCTGCAGTAGTTTGTGTTTCTGCCCCTCCCACAAAGAGGAAATTTCTCTGCAGTAGTTTGTGTCTCTGCCCCGCCCACAACGGGGAGATTTCCTGCAGTAGTTTGTGTCTCTGCCCCTCCCACAATGGGGGGATTTCCTGCAGTAGTTTGTGTCTCTGCCCCTCCCACATAGGGGAGATTTCCTGCAGTAGTTTGTGTCTCTGCCCCTCCCACAAAGAGGAAATTTCTCTGCAGTAGTTTGTGTCTCTGCCCCTCCCACAATGGGGAGATTTCCTGCAGTAGTCTGTGTCTCTGCCCCTCCCACAAAGAGGAAATTTCTCTGCAGTAGTTTGTGTCTCTGCCCCGCCCACAACGGGGAGATTTCCTGCAGTAGTTTGTGTCTCTGCCCCTCCCACAATAGAGAATTTTCCTGCAGTAGTTTGTGTCTCTGCCCCTCCCACAATGGGGAGATTTCCTCCAGTAGTTTGTGTCTCTGCCCCTCCCACAAAGAGGAAATTTCTCTGCAGTAGTTTGTGTCTCTGCCCCTCCCACAATGGGGAGATTTCCTGCTGTAGTTTGTGTCTCTGCCCCGCCCACAACGGGGAGATTTCTCTGCAGTAGTTTGTGTCTCTGCCCCTCCCACAAAGAGGAAATTTCTCTGCAGTAGTTTGTGTCTCTGCCCCTCCCACAATGGGGAGATTTCCTGCTGTAGTTTGTGTCTCTGCCCCTCCCACAATGGGGAGATTTCCTGCAGTAGTTTGTGTCTCTGCCCCTCCCACAATGGGGAGATTTCCTGCAGTAGTTTGTGTCTCTGCCCCTCCCACAATGGGGAGATTTCCTGCTGTAGTTTGTGTCTCTGCCCCTCCCACAACGGGGAGATTTCCTGCAGTAGTTTGTGTCTCTGCCCCTCCCACAATGGGACGACGACGACGAGAAAAATTAGAACATGTTCTAAATTTTCTCATCGTTTTCTCCATCATTTTTTTCCGCAGCAGTTTTCCCATAGGGAGACACTGCCGCGGAGCCCACAGACGGTCGTTTTTCTCGTCAAGAGAAAAAATGACGGGAAAAACGACCGTGTGTAGGGAACCCTTGGAACCGAAGCGGTTCCCTCGTTTTTCCTGTCATTATTCACGGCGGATTTTTAACCGCCGTGAATAATGATCGTGTGTACGCGGCATTACTCAAGCTGGTTTGATATTCATCCCTTGCATCGATACAGGCAGTTTAACTCAATGAATAAACTCACAGTTAGGACGACAGACGATGAATCCTTTCGAATGTTCCGTTTAATGATGGATATTCATAGGTAGAAAAATGTTGCAGTTGTAAGCCACATGTAAGATGTTTAGCATGGAAGATATACAGGAGTAATGACCAGAATCAGGAAGTGGAGGAGATATATAAAGAACTACGGTGAGAGAGAGTTCAGCTAGAAAGAAGGGGACAGATCTTAAAGACACAGAGCAAGAATAATCACATAGTGTAACACAACAGTTTGTGTCTCTGTCCCTCCCACAATGGGGAGATTTCCTGCAGTAGTTTGTGTCTCTGCCCCTCCCACAATGGGGAGATTTCCTGCAGTAGTTTGTGTCTCTGCCCCTCCCACAATGGGGAGATTTCCTGCTGTAGTTTGTGTCTCAGCCCCTCCCACAATGGAGAATTTTCCTTCAGTAGTTTGTGTCTCTGCCCCTCCCACAATGGGGGGATTTCCTGCAGTAGTTTGTGTCTCAGCCCCTCCAATAATGGGGAGATTTCCCTGCAGTAGTTTGTGTCTCTGCCCCTCCCACAATGGGGAGATTTCCCTGCAGTAGTTTGTGTCTCTGCCCCTCCCACAATGGGGGGATTTCCTGCTGTAGTTTGTGTCTCAGCCCCTCCCACAATGGGGGGATTTCCTGCTGTAGTTTGTGTCTCAGCCCCTCCCACAATGGGGAGATTTCCCTGTGGTAGTTTGTGTCTCTGCCCCTCCCACAATGGGGAGATTTCCTGCAGTAGTTTGTGTCTATGCCCCTCCCACAATGGGGAGATTTCCCTGCAGTAGTTTGTGTCTATGCCCCTCCCACAATGGGGAGATTTCCCTGCAGTAGTTTGTGTCTCTGCCCCTCTCACACTGGGGAGGTTGGTAGAACTCTGCCCTGTTGCCATTGCTTCTGCTGGGGACCACAAATCATCCGCTCCAGCTAACTGTTGGGGAAGGAGGCCGGCTTCCTCAACTCCCAGCTGGTGGATCTGCCAGTGGGGAGACAGGACGACCACCTCCTCTCCCTGGTCCTTGGGCTGCGGCTGGGGAGGGGGTATGACTTCCTCTCCTCTCTGCATCTCTGACTTCCGCTGGGGAAGAAGAACCACCACCTTCTGTCCCTGGACCTCCGGAACTGCCAAGGGTGTGGTCAGAGGTCTGCAGTGCTCTGCCTTGATGCCAGCTCCTGGAGCTTCACTGGGTTTTTCCTCCTCAGCAGAAAAGTATCGAATACCCAGTATCTGGAATTGCTGAAAATCCATGGCACGGACTGGCCGGCACTTGGGCTCAGTGCCAGCGCTTCAGGAGGTGATCCCATAATCCATAACATCCCATCTCCGTTGCCCTACCGAACTGTAGATCCTTCTGAGGCGTCTCAGATATCGATCCCGGGCCACCGTAGTCACAGCCTTCTATGGGATCACAGTGCTTCATCCACGGACACACTTGGGTAGCATTCCATTGCAGAGCCCGGTACCCATCGTCTAGCGCCATTTCTGTCTGGATCAGCCTATCCAGCTCCGCCAGCCATTCCTCCTGAGGATGTCCATCTGCAACTAGACCCAATCCATGGACGTAGGCTATCCAACTCTGCCAGCCATTCCTCCTGAGGATGTCCATCTGCAGCTAGTACCAATCCATGGACGTAGGCTATCCAGCTCCGCCAGCCATTCCTCCTGAGGATGTCCATCTGCAGCTAGAACCAATCCATGGAAGTAGGCTATCCAGCTCCGCCAGCCATTCCTCCTGTGGATGTCCATCTGCAGCTAGACCCAATCCATGGACGTAGGCTATCCAGCTCCGTCAGCCATTCCTCCTGAGGATGTCCATCTGCAGCTAGTACCAATCCATGGACGTAGGCTATCCAGCTCCGTCAGCCATTCCTCCTGAGGATGTCCATCTGCAGCTAGAACCAATCCATGGAAGTAGGCTATCCAGCTCCGCCAGCCATTCCTCCTGTGGATGTCCATCTGCAGCTAGACCCAATCCATGGACGTAGGCTATCCAGCTCCGCCAGCCATTCCTCCTGAGGATGTCCATCTGCAGCTAGACCCAATCCATGGACGTAGGCTATCCAGCTCCGTCAGCCATTCCTCCTGAGGATGTCCATCTGCAGCTAGACCCAATCCATGGATGTAGGCTATCCAGCTCCATTAGCCATTCCTCCTGAGGATGTCCATCTGCAGCTAGACCCAATCTATGGACGTAGGCTATCCAGCTCCGCCAGCCATTCCTCCTGAGGATGTCCATCTGCAGCTAGACCCAATCTATGGACGTAGGCTATCCAGCTCCATTAGCCATTCCTCCTGAGGATGTCCATCTGCAGCTAGACCCAATCTATGGACGTAGGCTATCCAGCTCCGTCAGCCATTCCTCCTGAGGATGTCCATCTGCAGCTAGACCCAATCTATGGACGAAGGCTATCCAGCTCCGTCAGCCATTCCTCCAGAGGATGTCCATCTGCAGCTAGACCCAATCCATGGACGTAGGCTATCCAGCTCCGTCAGCCATTCCTCCTGAGGATGTCCATCTGCAGCTAGTACCAATCCATGGATGTAGGGAGGACCTTTCTATAACAGTCTTGCTCCCCTTGGACAGCCTCCATCCAGAGCTCCCGGCGGACCGGGTCTCTCCATTCCAGTACATCCTGGGCAGAACCAGGCTCTCCGTACTGGGCCAGCGTCTCTTGCATTCACCACTGGAAAGGCCACTTCCATGGCGAGTGGCTCCTGGAGAACTTCTTCAATATCATCCCGACACTGGGTCCCGCCCCTGCCACCAAATCCCACCCACCCTGGGTGCCTCCAAGACACAGCTTCCTCCAGTCTGGAACCAGGTATTATGGCTGAGCACCCAAGAACTAGAGGACACTAAGCTTAGGTGCAAACTGGAACTCACCTTATTGTATAGATCATGGAGAATCTCGACACCCCAGATGTTTTGGAACTACATTTCCCATGATGCTCATGCACTCTGCAGTAAAGATGAGCACCATGGGAAATGTAGTTCCAAAACATCTGGGGTGCCAAGGTTCACCATCACTGGTATAGAATACATACCACACAAGATCAGGTAAGAGCTTAAATCACATGACCCCCCAATCTCCTTCATATACATTGTGCCCCTTATCTCATTTATATACAATGGGCCCCCTGTTCCCAGTTGCCCTAGGCACAGGCCTGGTGTGGTGTACCCTGCCGGACATATTGGGTTGTAGGGCCCCTACAATTTATCGTACGAGATCTGAAACTTATCACATGACCCCCCCCCCCTCCCAGGCATCTCCTTCATGTACATTGTGCACCCTGCTCTCAGTTGCCCTAGGCACAGGCCTGGTGTGGTGTACCCACCTGGTGGATGCGTTGTAGAGCACAGGGGCCGGCCTTGAACCTTCGGATCTCCTTATCTGGAAATTTTCACATGACCCCTCCCCCCCCTTTACCTGATCTCCTTTATATATGATGTACCCTCTCCCCCAATGTTCCCTGCTCTAGGTGTACCCCATCCAGCGTATGCGCTGTAGGGCACGGGGGCCAGTGTTGGACCCTATAAATCACTTGATGTTATCTGGAACTGATCACATGTACCCCTCCCCCCCCCCAATCTCCCTCATACAGCATCTGACAAAAGTAAGTACACCCCTCAGTCCCATTCATGTGACAACACTGAAGAAATGACACGTTGCTACAATGTAAAGTAGTGAGTGTACACAGGGGGGAGGAGTGTACACAGCGGAGGAGGAGTGTACACAGGGGGGAGGAGTGTACAGCTTGTATAACGGTGTAAATTTCCTGTCCCCTCAAAATAACTCAACACACAGCCATTAATGTATAAACCGCTGGCAACAAAAGTCAGGACACCCCTAAGGGAAAATCTCCAAATTGGGCCCAAAGTGACAATATTTTGTGTGGCCGCCATGATTTACCACCCTCTTGGGCATGGAGGTCACCAGAGCTTCACAGGTTGTCACTGGAGTCCTCTTCCCCTCCCCCATGATGACATCACGGAGCTGGTGGATGTTGGAGACCTTGCGCTCCTCCCCCTTCTGTTTGAGGATCCCCCACAGATGATCAATAGGGTTTAGGTCTGGAGACATGCTTGGCCAGTCCATCACCTTTACCCTCAGCTTCTTTAGCAAGGCAGTGGTGGTCTTGGAGGTGTGTTTGGGGTGATTATCATGTTGGAATACTACCCTGCAGTCCAGTCTCTGAAGGGAGGGGATCATGTTCTGCTTCAGTATGTCACAGTACATGTTGGCATTCATGGTCCCCTCAATGATCTGTAGCCCCCCAGTGGCGGCAGCACTCATGCAGCCCCAGACCATGACCCTCCCCCCACCATGCCTGACTGTAGGGAAGACACACTTGTCTTTGTCCTCCTCACCTGGTTGCCGCCACACACGCCTGACACCATCTGACACCAAATACGTTTATCTTGGTCTCATCAGACCACAGGAGATGGTTCCAGTAATCCATGTCCTTAGTCTGCCTGTCTTTCTTGTGCATCATCTTTAGAAGAGGCTTCCTTCTGGGACGACAGCCATGCAGACCAATTTGATGCAGTGTGCGGCGTATGGTCTGAGCACTGACAGGCTGACCCCTCCCCCCACCCCTTCACCCTCTGCAGCAATGCTGGCAGCACTCATACGTCTATTTCCCAAAGACAACCTCTGGATATGACGCTGAGCACGTGACCTCAACTTCTTTGGTGGACCATGGCGAGGCCTGTTCTGAGGGGAACCCGTCCTGTTATACCGCTGGATGGTCTTGGCCCCCGTGCTGCAGCTCAGTTTTAGGGTCTTGGCAATCTTTTTATAGCCCCGCCCATCTTTATGTAGAGCAACAATTCTTTTCTTCAGATCCTCAGAGAGTTCTTTGCCATGAGGTGCCATGTTGGACTTCCAGTGACCAGTATGAGAGAGTGAGAGCGATAACACCAAATTTATCACCCCTGCTCCTCATTCACACCTGAGACCTAACGTGTCACATGACACCGGGGAGGGAAAATGGCTAATTGGGCCCAATTTGGACATTTTCACTTAGGGGTGTACTGACTTTTGTTGCCAGAGGTTTAGACATTATTGGCTGTGTGTTGAGTTATTTTGAGGGGAGAGGAAATTGACACTGTTATATAAGCTGTACACTCACTACTTTATAAATATAATATATAACAAATACAAAATAAATAAAATAATAAAATAAAAAATAAATATCAATAAAATAAATATAAATAATAAATATAAATAAAATAAATATAAATAATAAAATAAATATAAATAAATAATAAAATAAATATAAATAAATAAAATAAATATAAATAAATAATAAAATAAATATAAATAAATAATAAAATAAATATATAAATAAAACAAATATAAATAAATAATAAAATAAATATAAATATGTAACTATAAAACAAATATATGTATTTGCCAGCGGTTTAGACATTAATGGCTGTGTGTTGAGTTATTTTGAGGGGACAGGAAATTTACACCGTTATACAAGCTGTACACTCACTACTTTACATTGTAGCAAAGTGTCATGAATGGGACTGAGGGGTGTACTTACTTTTGTCACATACTGTATATATGTTGTGCCCCCCCCCCAGTTCACAGTTGCCCTAGACACAGGCCGTCATGGTGTACCCCAACTGGTGGATATGTTGTAGGGCTCCTGGGGGCCCCAATAAATGATCTAATGGTATCTGGAACCCCCCCCCTCCGGCGGCCCCGGCACCCTGGCACAGCCCGCCATAGGGTGACAGTCAGCTTAGCGCGGCATTGTTCGGCCACATTCAGGAGCTGGTTGCCCGGCGCTGGTCACCATGGCAGCCAGCTGGAGCCTCTCACCGACTCAATATTCAAAGAGGATCCACAATGCAAACTTCTGGGGCCCCTCATCCTAAAGGGGGGGGGACTCCGCCCCTCCACACCCCCCCATCCCCCGGGGGCTGTAAAACTCTGCGCTGGCCGGGTTACAGTGTGAGAACCAGGAGAAGAGGACGCCAGGCCGCCGCCGTCCACCCGGGTAAAACTTTCTTCCGTGTCGTCTGTCTGCGCCCTTCTGATGGCGTCTTCTGTCTTCATTAGGGGGGCGGGGGGAATGGGAGGAAAGTTTATTTTCCAGAACCATAAAAAAAAAACTCTCCGATCCTTTCACTGTGCGCATGACTAAATATAAAGAAATCGATCGATATTGCGATCGATGACTACATTTTTTTTTTTTAATCGATCGATCACAGTGATCGTCACTGCAATGGATCCTTAAAGGAGGTGCGATCTCTGGACATTTATGTCACATGTGATTGACTATCACCCACCTAGGCTGTAGCGCAGCGATCCTTGTCACATTGTTGATGGGGGATCCGATCGTCTTGGGGGATGGGGGAGGAGGGGGGGGCAGGGAAGGAATTTTCCTACCGGAGGGGATTGGACCGCGTGTTCTAAAAAAAAGGTGGCCAGACACACACGTCGCGATTTCTGATCGATTTCAAAATAAAAATCGCAAACCACACGACGGGCGCAATGCAATATCGATCGAAAATACGATCTATCGGTGTAAAACGATCACTTATTCGATCTGAATTACGATCAATTCTCCAAGAGATTGGGCGAAATTCCACCGCCGACGATCGTTTTTTTCGTCTGAACTGATCAGGAGCTCGGTGATTCCCCCGGGGGTATCGAAGGTTCTTTGGGGGTACAATTTATTTATTCGATCGATTTGATCACATTGAATGATCCCATTGATAGGTGTGTGGCCACATTGGATCCTCTACATTGGGATTGGTCGGTTTATTTCCTTTAGATGAACTCCATGAAGACGATTGACAATGTAACAATCTATCATCAGATGCAGGAAATCGTTCGGTTACATTGTATCGGGGGGGAGGGGGAGGGGTATAGATCTTAGTCTGCGGTGTCCGGTCTCGGAATAAAATACGATAACGAGATCTGCGCGTGTATCGAGCGCTCCTCGCCACATCAAAGTTCTGAATTCCACGTGTGGCGGCAAAGTAGAGAGCGCCGGCGCCGTTTGGCCACGCCTTCTCACGAAGCTGTCAATTTGGTCGCAAAACCACAGCGAAGATTAACGGGAACGTATCGGCACGCAAAATCCAATGTGATCAGAATACATAATTCCATCAATAGAGGCTTCCCAATGGGGAGGAGCAAACCGCGCCCAATCAGAGTCATCGTTCAGCAATCTGATTACAGAAAAAGGGGCGGCCCTTGGTTGCTATGGGTTACGGCGGACATTATTAGAACAGCTTGTGTTTGGAAATGTTTCTGTTGTAAAGTCTGTCCTGGGAGGAATCCGGTCTGTGCCTTTAAGTAATCAATAATCAATATATACAATGTCTGCAGGTTCGATAATCAATATGTATATATGTCCTCGGGTTCTATATTGATTATAGATCCTACATACATTTATTATCAATATGTACAATGGCTGTCATTTTCTATAATCAATATATTTATACAATGCCTGTGTGGGGGAAAGAACCTTTTTTTTATGATATACAAACTTATGTAACCCATAGCAACCAATCAGCATTGATCTCTCACTGATAGTAACCATTCAATCAGCATTGGTCTGTTACTGATAGCAACCAATCAATCAGCATTGATCTGTCACTGATATCAATCAGCATTGATCTCTCACTGATATCAATCAGCATTGATCTGTTACTGATATCAATCAATCAGCATTGATCTGTTACTGATAGCAATCAATCAGCATTGATCTCTCACTGATAGTAACCAATCAGCATTGATCTGTCACTGATATCAATCAGCATTGATCTCTCACTGATATCAATCAGCATTGATCTGTTACTGATATCAATCAATCAGCATTGATCTGTTACTGATAGCAATCAATCAGCATTGATCTCTCACTGATAGTAACCAATCAGCATTGATCTGTCACTGATATCAATCAGCATTGATCTGTCATTGATATCAGTCAGCATTGATCTGTCACTGATATCAATCAGCATTGATCTGTCATTGATCAGGCTGTGGTGAGGGCGGGTCGGTTGCTATGGGTTACCACACATTGTTATTACGTCTCACATCGCCCCGTTTTGCAGCGTTTTTCTCGAACTTGCGGCGAACAACTAATAAAAAAATTTCAGCTCGCTGGGAAATATTCCGCGCCACCAACCACAAGGGGCAGCAGCAGCACATTCCCCCAGCGGCATGTTTATTAGGATCTGTCCGGCGTTCCCCAGCGTCACCCATTAATGTGAATGGCGGGGACGAACGTCGGAGCGGCGAATGTGGGAGCGGCTCTTCACGAATGTTTAAAGACGATCGTCGGCGGCGAATGAAACGGCGGCGTACTATAAATTGCGGCCAATGTTTCCTGAGCCTCAACACATGAACAGATCACGGGTGAACGGCGAATCCCATCCTTTGAACGCAAATGGCGAAAACTTTACAAATGTAACCAATTTTCTGAGGGGTATTTGGCAGATCGATCAATCGGTGCGCCCCCCTCCCCCACATTATACACGGGGGGGGTTTGGGGTGATTAAAAGGGCGGCTTTTCAGTCTTTGGCGTTTAACTGTAAAAAATCGTGAAAATGCGCCGCCTTCAGCCGCCATATTGTACAATCCGGTCCCACTAATGTTCTGGAATATGTGGGCGTGTCCTTCCCATAAGAGGGTAAAATATTCCGTTATCTTTACTCCTGATGAATGTCGCCCCCTCCCCCTCCCCCGCCCGCCGCGGTGTGAAAGTTCTCCTGTGACTTTTCCGTGACAATGGCGTTAGAAACATCTGTCAGTCCGGGGGCCCTCGGGGGGCCGCTGTGCAGCTGCTGTACGGTCTACATCTGCCAGTCCTAGAAAGGGGGCCGCCATGTGTGTAATCCCCATTATCAGAGATCGGGGGGGGCCCCATGTCACTCTGTGAACTGAAGGGGGATTTATTCTGCGTGAATGCTGTAACCCATAGCAACCAGACTGATGAGTGACCCATGACTCTGTAACACATAGCAACCAGACTGATGAGTGATTCATAACTCTGTAACCCATAGCAACCAGACTGATGAGTGACCCATAACTCTGTAACCCATAGCAACCAGACTGATGAGTGACCCATGACTCTGTAACCCATAGCAACCAGGCTGATAAGTGACCCATAACTCTGTAACCCATAGCAACCAGACTGATGAGTGACCCATGACTCTGTAACCCATAGCAACCAGACTGAGTACCGTCCCCGGCACCGGGAAGCCACCGGCGTTTCTAGGGACGCAGAAGGATCGGGACAGTGTGCATTGTTGTGCCATCTCCTTCCAATATTGCACTCGTCCCGGCCTCCTGCGTTCCTGGACTTCCTCAGCCTTCTGGATTCACGACCCCCCCGGAATATACAGGACCCCCTCCCCCGGAATATACAGGACCCCCCTCCCCCGGAATATACAGACCCCCCCCGGAATATACAGACCCCCCCTCCCCCGGAATATACAGACCCCCCCGGAGTATACAGACCCCCCCTCCCCCGGAACATACAGGACCCCCCCAGAATATACAGACCCCCCTCCCCGGAACATACAGGACCCCCCAGAATATACAGACCCCCCTCCCCCGGAATATACAGCCCCCCCCTCCCCCGGAATATACAGACCCCCCTGGAACATACAGACCCCCTCCCCCGGAATATACAGACCCCCCCCCCAGAATATACAGACCCCCCCTCCCCCGGAACATACAGGACCCCCCAGAATATACAGACCCCCCTCCCCGGAACATACAGGACCCCCCAGAATATACAGACCACCCTCCCCCGGAACATACAGGACCCCCCCAGAATATACAGACCCCCCTCCCCCGGAACATACAGGATCCCCCCTCCCCTGGAACATACAGGATCCCCCAGAATATACAGACCCCCGGAACATACAGGACCCCCCAGAATATAAAGACCCCCCTCCCCCGGAACATACAGGATCCCCCCAGAATATACAGACCCCCCCTCCCCCGGAACATACAGGACCCCCCTCCCCGGAACATACAGGACCACCCCCCCAGAATATACAGACCCCCCCTCCCCCGGAATATACAGACCCCCCCCGGAATATACAGACCCCCCTCCCCGGAACATACAGGACCCCCCAGAATATACAGACCCCCCTCCCCGGAACATACAGGACCCCCCAGAATATACAGACCCCCCTCCCCCGGAATATACAGACCCCCCTGGAACATACAGACCCCCCTCCCCGGAATATACAGACCCCCCCGGAATATACAGACCCCCCCCTCCCCCGGAACATACAGGACCCCCCCCAGAATATACAGACCCCCCCTCCCCCGGAACATACAGGACCCCCCAGAATATACAGACCCCCCTCCCCCGGAACATACAGGACCCCCCCAGAATATACAGACCCCCCTCCCCCAGAACATACAGGATCCCCCCTCCCCCGGAACATACAGGACCCCCCAGAATATACAGACCCCCCTCCCCGGAACATACAGGACCCCCAGAATATACAGACCCCCCTCCCCCGGAACATACAGGACCCCCCCAGAATATACAGACCCCCCCCCTCCCCCAGAACATACAGGATCCCCCCAGAATATACAGACCCCCCTCCCCCGGAACATACAGGACCCCCCTCCCCCGGAACATACAGGACCCCCCCAGAATATACAGACCCCCCCTCCCCGGAACATACAGGACCCCCCCAGAATATACAGACCCCCCTCCCCGGAACATACAAGACCCCCCCCAGAATATACAGACCCCCCTCCCCGGAACATACAGGACCCCCCAGAATATACAGTCCCCCCTCCCCGGAACATACAGGACCCCCCCAGAATATACAGACCCCCCTCCCCGAAACATACAGGACCCCCCCAGAATATACAGGACCCCCCTCCCCCGGAACATACAGACCCCCCCAGAATATACAGACCCCCACCCCGGAACATACAGGACCCCTCCAGAATATACAGACCCCCCTCCCCAGAACATACAGGACCTCCCCCCAGAATATACAGACCCCCCTCCCCGGAACATACAGGACCCCCCAGAATATACAGACCCCCCTCCCCCGGAATATACAGGACCCCCCCAGAAGATACAGACCCCCTCCCCGGAACATACAGGACCCCCCCAGAATATACAGACCCCCTCCCCGGAACATACAGGACCCCCCCAGAATATACAGACCCCCCTCCCCGGAACATACAGGACCCCCCCAGAATATACAGACCCCAACCCCTGGAACATACAGGACCCCCCCCCCAGAATATACAGACCCCCCCCAGAATATACAGACCCCCTCCCCTGGAACATACAGGACCCCCCTTCCCCCAGAACATACAGGACCCCCCAGAATATACAGGACCCCCCTCCCCCGGAACATACAGGACCCCCCCAGAATATACAGGACCCCCTCCCCGGAACATACAGGACCCCCCCCCAGAATATACAGACCCCCCTTCCCCCGGAACATACAGACCCCCCCCCAGAATATACAGACCCCCCTCCCCCGGAACATACAGGACCCCCCAGAATATACAGACCCCCCCTCCCCCGGAATATACAGGACCCCCCCAGAATATACAGAACCCCCCTCCCCCGGAACATACAGGACCCCCCAGAATATACAGACACCCCTCCCCGGAACATACAGGACCCCCCCAGAATATACAGAACCCCCCTCCCCCGGAACATACAGGACCCCCCCCCAGAATATACAGACCCCCCTCCCCCGGAACATACAGGACCCCCCCAGAATATACAGGACCCCCCTCCACCGGAACATACAGGACCCCCCCCAGAACATACAGGACCCCCCCTCCCCTGGAACATACAGGACCCCCCAGAATATACAGACCCCCTCCCCCGGAACATACATCATTGGATTGTTCTCTGATAAAGACCCCCCCCATACCTGGATCTTATCCCGATATGATCTGCTCTGCTCTTTATTATTTTATATTCATTTCTGCCCTAATGAAGGCGGCGAGGCTCCAAAACGCGTCGGTGTGTCTTTTTCATTGGAATAAACTCGGAATTTTATTACTATGGTGTGGCACTCCGATCCTTACCTCCTTCTCTGCAGGCAGCTCCCTACACCTGATATACACCTGTCCCTCCCCACCCCCATACCTGATATACACCTGTCCCACCCCACCCCCATACCTGATATACACCTGTCCCACCCCACCCCCTCCCTATACCTAATATACACCTGACCCTCCCCACCCCCCATACCTGATATACACCTGTCCCTCCCCACCCCCCATACCTGATATACACCTGTCCCACCCAACCCCCATACCTGATATAAACCTGTCCCACCCCACCCCCTCCCTATACCTGATATACACCTGTCCCACCCCACCCCCATACCTGATATACACCTGTCCCACCCAACCCCCATACCTGATATACACCTGTCCCACCCAACCCCCATACCTGATATACACCTGTCCCACCCCACCCCCTCCCTATACCTGATATACACCTGACCCTCCCCACCCCCCATACCTGATATACACCTGTCCCTCCCCACCCCCCATACCTGATATACACCTGTCCCACCCAACCCCCATACCTGATATAAACCTGTCCCACACCACCCCCTCCCTATACTTGATATACACCTGTCCCACCCCACCCCCATACCTGATATACACCTGTCCCACCCAACCCCCATACCTGATATACACCTGTCCCACCCCACCCCCTCCCTATACCTGATATACACCTGTCCCTCCCCACCCCACCCCCCTACCTGATATACACCTGTCCCACCCAACCCCCATACCTGATATACACCTGTCCCACCCAACCCCCATACCTGATATAAACCTGTCCCACCCCACCCCCTCCCTATACCTGATATACACCTGTCCCTCCCCACCCCCTCCCTATACCTGATATACACCTGTCCCACCCCACCCCCTACCTGATATACACCTGTCCCATCCCACCCCCTCCCTATACCTGATATACACCTGTCCCACCCCACCCCACCCCCTACCTGATATACACCTGTCCCACCCCACCCCCTCCCTATACCTGATGAACACCTGTCCCACCCCACCCCCTCCCTATACCTGATATACACCTGTCCCATCCCACCCCCTCCCTATACCTGATACACACCTGTCCCACCCAACCCCAACCCCCTACCTGATATACACCTGTCCCATCCCACCCCCTCCCTATACCTGATATACACCTGTCCCACCCCACCCTCTCCCTATACCTGATATACACCTGTCCCACCCCACCCCCCTACCTGATATACACCTGTCCCACCCCACCCCCTCCCTATACCTGATAAACACCTGTCCCACCCCACCCCCTCCCTATACCTGATAAACACCTGTCCCACCCTACCCCCTCCCTATACCTGATATACACCTGTCCCACCCCACCCCCTCCCTATACCTGATATACACCTGTCCCACCCCACCCCCCTACCTGATATACACCTGTCCCATCCCACCCCCTCCCTATACCAGATATACACCTGTCCCACCCCACCCCCTCCCTATACCTGATATACACCTGTCCCACCCCACCCCCTCCCTATACCTGATGAACACCTGTCCCATCCCACCCCCTCCCTATACCTGATAAACACCTGTCCCACCCTACCCCCTCCCTATACCTGATATACACCTGTCCCACCCCACCCCCTCCCTATACCTGATATACACCTGTCCCACCCCACCCCCCTACCTGATATACACCTGTCCCATCCCACCCCCTCCCTATACCAGATATACACCTGTCCCACCCCACCCCCTCCCTATACCTGATATACACCTGTCCCACACCACCCCACCCCCCTACCTGATATACACCTGTCCCATCCCACCCCCTCCCTATACCTGATATACACCTGTCCCTCCCCACCCCACCCCCCTACCTGATATACACCTGTCCCATCCCACCCCCTCCCTATACCTGATAAACACCTGTCCCACCCCACCCCCTCCCTATACCTGATATACACCTGTCCCACCCCACCCCCTCCCTATACCTGATATACACCTGTCCCACCCCACCCCACCCCCTACCTGATATACACCTGTCCCATCCCACCCCCTCCCTATACCTGATATACACCTGTCCCACCCCAACCCACCCCCCTACCTGATATACACCTGTCCCACCCCACCCCCTCCCTATACCTGATAAACACCTGTCCCACCCCCTCCCTATACCTGATATACACCTGTCCCACCCCACCCCCTCCCTATACCTGATATACACCTGTCCCACCCCACCCCCTCCCTATACCTGATATACACCTGTCCCACCCCACCCCACCCCCATACCTGAAATACACCTGTCCCTCCCCACCCCCATACCTGATATACACCTGTCCCACCCCACCCCACCCCCATACCTGATGAACACCTGTCCCATCCCACCCCCTCCCTATACCTGATATACACCTGTCCCACCCCACCCCCTCCCTATACCTGATATACACCTGTCCCACCCCACCCCCCTACCTGATATACACCTGTCCCATCCCACCCCCTCCCTATACCTGATATACACCTGTCCCAACCCACCCCCTCCCTATACCTGATATACACCTGTCCCACCCCAACCCACCCCCCTACCTGATATACACCTGTCCCACCCCACCCCCTCCCTATACCTGATAAACACCTGTCCCACCCCCTCCCTATACCTGATATACACCTGTCCCACCCCACCCCCTCCCTATACCTGATATACACCTGTCCCACCCCACCCCCTCCCTATACCTGATATACACCTGTCCCACCCCACCCCACCCCCATACCTGAAATACACCTGTCCCTCCCCACCCCCATACCTGATATACACCTGTCCCACCCCACCCCACCCCCATACCTGATGAACACCTGTCCCATCCCACCCCCTCCCTATACCTGATATACACCTGTCCCACCCCACCCCCTCCCTATACCTGATATACACCTGTCCCACCCCACCCCCCTACCTGATATACACCTGTCCCATCCCACCCCCTCCCTATACCTGATATACACCTGTCCCAACCCACCCCCTCCCTATACCTGATATACACCTGTCCCTCCCCACCCCCTCCCTATACCTGATATACACCTGTCCCACCCCCCTACCTGATATACACCTGTCCCACCCCACCCCCTCCCTATACCTGATATACACCTGTCCCACCCCACCCCCTCCCTATACCTGATATACACCTGTCCCACCCCACCCCCCCCCACCTGATATACACCTGTCCCACCCCACCCCCCCACCTGATATACACCTGTCCCATCCCACCCCCTCCCTATACCTGATATACACCTGTCCCATCCCACCCCCTCCCTATACCTGATATACACCTGTCCCACCCCACCCCCTCCCTATACCTGATGAACACCTGTCCCACCCCACCCCCTCCCTATACCTGATAAACACCTGTCCCACCCCACCCCCTCCCTATACCTGATAAACACCTGTCCCACCCCACCCCCTCCCTATACCTGATAAACACCTGTCCCACCCCACCCCCTCCCTATACCTGATAAACACCTGTCCCACCCCACCCCCTCCCTATACCTGATATACACCTGTCCCACCCCACCCCCTCCCTATACCTGATAAACACCTGTCCCACCCCACCCCCTCCCTATACCTGATAAACACCTGTCCCACCCCACCCCCTCCCTATACCTGATATACACCTGTCCCACCCCACCCCCTCCCTATACCTGATATACACCTGTCCCACCCCACCCCCTCCCTATACCTGATATACACCTGTCCCATCCCACCCCCTCCCTATACCTGATATACACCTGTCCCACCCCACCCCCTCCCTATACCTGATAAACACCTGTCCCACCCCACCCCCTCCCTATACCTGATATACACCTGTCCCACCCCACCCCCCTACCTGATATACACCTGTCCCATCCCACCCTCTCCCTATACCTGATATACACCTGTCCCACCCCACCCCCTCCCTATACCTGATATACACCTGTCCCATCCCACCCCCTCCCTATACCTGATATACACCTGTCCCACCCCACCCCCTCCCTATACCTGATAAACACCTGTCCCACCCCACCCCCTCCCTATACCTGATATACACCTGTCCCACCCCACCCCCCTACCTGATATACACCTGTCCCATCCCACCCTCTCCCTATACCTGATAAACACCTGTCCCACCCCACCCCCTCCCTATACCTGATATACACCTGTCCCACCCCACCCCCTCCCTATACCTGATAAACACCTGTCCCACCCCACCCCTCCCTATACCTGATATACACCTGTCCCACCCCACCCCCTCCCTATACCTGATATACACCTGTCCCACCCAACCCCCTCCCTATACCTGATATACACCTGTCCCACCCACCCCACCCCCCTACCTGATATACACCTGTCCCATCCCACCCCCTCCCTATACCTGATATACACCTGTCCCACCCCACCCCCTCCCTATACCTGATATACACCTGTCCCACCCCACCCCCATACCTGATATACACCTGTCCCTCCCCACCCCCATACCTGATATACACCTGTCCCACCCCACCCCCTCCCTATACCTGATATACACCTGTCCCACCCCACCCCCATACCTGATATACACCTGTCCCTCCCCACCCCCATACCTGATATACACCTGTCCCACCCCCATTACACCTGATATACACCTTTCCTACCCCTATTACACCTGATGTACACCCCTCCCCCTCACCACTACACCCGATGTACACCCGTCCCCCCTCACTACTACACCCGATGTACACCCGTCCCCCTCACCATTACACCCGATGTACACCCGTCCCCCTCATCATTACACCCGATGTACACCCGTCCCCCTCACCATTACACCCGTCCCCCTCACCATTACGCCCGATGTACACCTGTCCCCCTCACCACTACACCCGATGTACACGCGCCCCACCCTCACCACTACACCAGATGTAGACCCGCCCCCTCACCACTACACCCGATGTACACCCGCCCCCCTCACCACTACACCCGATGTACACCCGCCCCCCTCACCACTACACCAGATGTAGACCCGCCCCCTCACCACTACACCCGATGTACACCCGCCCCCCTCACCACTACACCCGATGTACACCCGTCCCCCTCACCACTACACCCGATGTACACCCATCCCCCTCACCATTACACCTGATGTACACCCGCCCCCCTCACCATTACACCTGATGTACACCCGCCCCCCTCACCACTACACCCGATGTACACCCGTCCCCCTCACCACTACACCTGATGTACACCCATCCCCCTCACCACTACACCCGATATACACCCGTCCCCCTCACCACTACACCAGATGTACACCCGTCCCCTTCACCACTACACCTGATATACACCCGTCCCCCTCACCACTACACCCGATGTACACCTGCCCCCTCACCATTACACCCAATGTACACCCGTCCCCCTCACCACTACAACCGATGTACACCCGCCCCCCTCACCACTACACCCGATGTACACCCGCCCCCCTCACCATTACACCCGATGTACACCCGTCCCCCTCACCATTACACCCGATGTACACCCGTCCCCCTCACCATTACACCCGATGTACACCCATCCCCCTCACCACTACACCCAATGTACACCCGCCCCCTCACCATTACACCCGATGTACACCCATCCCCCTCACCACTACACCCGATGTACACCCGTCCCCCTCACCGCTACACCCGATGTACACCCGCCCCCCTCACCACTACACCCGATGTAGACCCGCCCCCTCACCACTACACCCGATGTACACACGCCCCCCTCACCACTACACCCGATGTACACCCGCCCCCCTCACCACTACACCAGATGTAGACCCGCCCCCTCACCACTACACCCGATGTACACCCGCCCCCCTCACCACTACACCTGATGTACACCCGTCCCCCTCACCACTACACCCGATGTACACCCGTCCCCCTCACCATTACACCTGATGTACACCCGCCCCCCTCACCACTACACCCGATGTACACCCGTCCCCCTCACCACTACACCTGATGTACACCCATCCCCCTCACCAATACACCCGATGTACACCCGTCCCCCTCACCACTACACCCGATGTACACCCGTCCCCCTCACCACTACACCCGATGTACACCCGTCCCCCTCATCATTACACCCGATGTACACCCGTCCCCCTCACCACTACACCGGGTGTAATGATGAGGGGGACGGGTGTACATCAGATGTACACCCGCCCCCCTCACCATTACACCCAATGTACACCCGTCCCCCTCACCACTACACCTGATATACACCCGTCCCCCTCACCACTACACCCGATGTACACCCGCCCCCTCACCATTACACCCAATGTACACCCGTCCCCCTCACCACTACACCCAATGTACACCCGCCCCCCTCACCACTACACCCGATGTACACCCGCCCCCCTCACCATTACACCCGATGTACACCCGTCCCCCTCACCATTACACCCGATGTACACCCATCCCCCTCACCACTACACCCGATGTACACCCGCCCCCCTCACCATTACACCCGATGTACACCCGTCCCCCTCACCATTACACCCGATGTACACCCGCCCCCCCCTCACCACTACACCCGATATAAACCCGTCCCCCTCATCATTACACCAGATGTACACCCGCCCCCCTCACCATTACACCCGATGTACACCCGTCCCCCTCACCATTACACCTGATGTACACCCGCCCCCCTCACCACTACACCCGATGTACACCCGTCCCCCTCATCATTACACCCGATGTACACCCGTCCCCCTCACCACTACACCCGCCCCCTCACCACTACACCCGATGTACACCCGTCCCCCTCACCACTACACCCGATGTACACCCGTCCCCCTCACCATTACACCCGATGTACACCCGTCTCCCTCACCACTACACCTGATGTACACCCATCCCCCTCACCATTACACCCGATGTACACCCGTCCCCCTCACCACTACACCTGATGTACACCCACCCCCCTCACCACTACACCCAATGTACACCCGTCCCCCTCACCACTACACCCGAAGTACACCCGCCCCCCTCACCACTACACCCGAAGTACACCCGCCCCCCTCATCACTACACCCGAAGTACACCCGCCCCCCTCACCACTACACCTGATGTACACCCGCCCCCTCACCATTACACCCGTCCCCCTCACCACTACACCCGATGTACACCCGTCCCCCTCACCATTACACCCGATGTACACCCATTACCCTCACCATTACACCCGTCCCCCTCACCACTACACCCGATTTACACCCGCCCCCTCACCATTACACCCGATGTACACCCGTCTCCCTCACCACTACACCCGATGTACACCCGCCCCCCTCACCATTACACCCTATGTACACCCGTCCCCCTCACCATTACACCCGATGTACACCCGTCCCCCTGACCATTACACCCGATGTACACCCGTCCCCCTCACCACTACACCCGATGTACACCCGCCCCCTCACCACTACACCTGATGTACACCCGTCCCCCTCACCATTACACCCGATGTACACCCGTCCCCCTCATCATTACACCCGATGTACACCCGTCCCCCTCACCACTACACCCGTCCCCCTCACCACTACACCCAATGTACACCCGCCCCCCTCACCACTACACCCGATGTACACCCACCCCCCTCACCACTACACCCGATGTACACCCGCCCCCCTCACCAGTACACCCGCCCCCCTCACCACTACACCCGATGTACACCCGCCCCCCTCACCACTACACCCGATGTACACCCGCCCCCCTCATCATTACACTTGATGTACACCCGTCCCCCTCACCATTACACCCGATGTACACCCGCCCCCCTCACTATTACACCCGATGTACACCCGTCCCCCTCACCACTACACCCGATGTACACCCGTCCCCCTCACCACTACACCCGATGTACACCCGTCCCCCTCACCACTACACCCGATGTACACCCGTCCCCCTCACCATTACACCCTATGTACACCCGTCCCCCTCACCATTACACCCGATGTACACCCGTCCCCCTCACCATTACACCCGATGTACACCCGTCCCCCTCACCATTACACCCGTCCCCCTCACCACTACACCTGGTGTACACCCGTCCCCTCATCATTACACCCGATGTACACCCGTCCCCCTCATCATTACACCCGATGTACACCCGCCCCCCTCACCACTACACCCGATGTACACCCGCCCCCTCACCATTACACCCGTCCCCCTCACCACTACACCCGATGTACAGCCGCCCCCTCATCATTACACCCGATGTACACCCGTCCCCCTCACCACTACACCCGTCCCCCTCACCACTACACCCGATGTACACCCGCCCCCTCACCACTACACCCGATGTACACCCGCCCCCTCAACATTACACCCATCCCCCTCACCACTACACCCGATGTACAGCCGCCCCCCTCATCATTACACCCGATGTACACCCGCCCCCTCACCATTACACCCGTCCCCCTCACCACTACACCCGATGTACAGCCGCCCCCCTCATCATTACACCCAATGTACACCCGCCCCCTCACCATTACACCCGATGTACACCCGCCCCCCTCACCACTACACCAGATGTACACCCGCCCCCCTCACCACTACACCCGATGTACACCCGCCCCCCTCACCACTACACCCGATGTACACCCGCCCCCTCACCACTACACCCGATGTACACCCGCCCCCTCACCACTACACCCGATGTACACCCGCCCCCTCACCACTACACCCGATGTACACCCATCCCCCTCACCATTACACCCAATGTACACCCGCCCCCCTCACCACTACAGCCGATGTACACCCGTCCCCCTCACCATTACACCCGATGTACACCCGTCCCCCTCACCACTGCACCCGATGTACACCCGTCCCCCTCACCACTACACCCGATGTACACCCATCCCCCTCACCACTACACCCAATGTACACCCGTCCCCCTCACCATTACACCCGATGTACACCCGTCCCCCTCACCATTACACCCGATGTACACCCATCCCCCTCACCATTACACCCGATGTACACCCGTCCCCCTCACCATTACACCCGATGTACACCCGTCCCCCTCACCATTACAACCGATGTACACCCGTCCCCCTCACCATTACAACCGATGTACACCCGTCCCCCTCACCATTACAACCGATGTACACCCGTCCCCCTCACCATTACACCCGATGTACACCCGTCCCCCTCACCATTACACCCGATGTACACCCGTCCCCCTCACCATTACACCCGATGTACACCCGTCCCCCTCACCATTACACCCGATGTACACCCGTCCCCCTCACCACTACACCCGATGTACTCCCGTCCCCCTCACCACTACACCCGATGTACACCCGTCCCCCTCACCATTACACCCGATGTACACCCGTCCCCCTCACCATTACACCCGATGTACACCCGTCCCCATTACACCCGATGTACACCCGTCCCCGTCACCATTACACCCGATGTACACCCGTCCCCCTCACCATTACACCCGATGTACACCCGTCCCCCTCACCATTACACCCGATGTACACCCGTCCCCCTCACCATCACACCCGATGTACACCCGTCCCCCTCACCATTACACCCGATGTACACCCGTCCCCCTCACCATTACACCCGATGTATACCCGTCCCCCTCACCATTACACCCGATGTACACCCGTCCCCCTCACCACTACACCCGATGTACACCCGTCCCCCTCACCACTACACCCGATGTACACGCGACCCCCTCACCATTACACCCGATGTACACCCGCCCCCCTCACCATTACACCCGATGTACACCCGCCCCCCTCACCATTACACCCGATGTACACCCGTCCCCCTCACCACTACACCCGATGTACACCCGTCCCCCTCACCATTACACCCGATGTACACCCGTCCCCCTCACCACTACACCCGATGTACACCCGTCCCCCTCACCACTACACCCGAAGTTCACCTGCCCCCCTCACCACTACACCCGAAGTACACCCGCCCCCCTCACCACTACACCCGAAGTACACCCGCCCCCCTCACCACTACACCTGATGTACACCCGCCCCCTCACCATTACACCCGTCCCCCTCACCACTACACCCGATGTACACCCGTCCCCCTCACCATTACACCCGATGTACACCCATCCCCCTCACCATTACACCCGTCCCCCTCACCACTACACCCGATTTACACCCGCCCCCTCACCATTACACCCGATGTACACCCGTCCCCCTCACCACTACACCCGATGTACACCCGCCCCCTCACCATTACACCCGATGTACACCCGTCCCCCTCACCATTACACCCGATGTACACCCGTCCCCTTATCATTACACCGGCCCCCCTCACCACTACACCCGATTTACACCCGCCCCCTCACCATTACACCCGATGTACACCCGTCCCCCTCACCATTACACCCGATGTACACCCGTCCCCTTATCATTACACCCGATGTACACCTGCCCCCCTCACCACTACACCCGATGTACACCCGTCCCCCTCACCATTACACCCGATGTACACCCGTCCCCCTCACCATTACACCCGATGTACACCCGTCCCCCTGACCATTACACCCGATGTACACCCGTCCCCCTCACCATTACACCCGTCCCCCTCACCACTACACTTGATGTACACCCTTCCCCCTCACCATTACACCCGATGTACACCCGTCCCCCTCATCATTACACCCGATGTACACCCGTCCCCCTCATCATTACACCCGATGTACACCCGTCCCCCTCATCATTACACCCAATGTACACCCGTCCCCCTTATCATTACACCCGATGTACACCCGTCCCCCTCACCACTACACCCGATGTACACCCGTCCCCCTCACCACTACACCCGATGTACACCCATCCCCCTCACCATTACACCCGATGTACACCCACCCTCACCACTACACCCGATGTACACCCGCCCCCCTCATCATTACACCCGATGTACACCCGTCCCCCTCATCATTACACCCGATGTACACCCGTCCCCCTCACCATTACACCCGATGTACACCCATCCCCCTCACCATTACACCCGATGTACACCCACCCTCACCACTACACCCGATGTACACCCGCCCCCCTCACCACTACACCCGATGTACACCCGCCCCCCTCATCATTACACCCGATGTACACCCGTCCCCCTGACCATTACACCCGATGTACACCCGTCCCCCTCACCATTACACCCGTCCCCCTCACCACTACACTTGATGTACACCCTTCCCCCTCACCATTACACCCGATGTACACCCGTCCCCCTCATCATTACACCCGATGTACACCCGTCCCCCTCATCATTACACCCAATGTACACCCGTCCCCCTTATCATTACACCCGATGTACACCCGTCCCCCTCACCATTACACCCGATGTACACCCGTCCCCCTCACCATTACACCCGATGTACACCCATCCCCCTCACCATTACAGCCGATGTACACCCACCCTCACCACTACACCCGATGTACACCCGCCCCCCTCATCATTACACCCGATGTACACCCGTCCCCCTCATCATTACACCCGATGTACACCCGTCCCCCTCACCATTACACCCGATGTACACCCATCCCCCTCACCATTACACCCGATGTACACCCACCCTCACCACTACACCCGATGTACACCCGCCCCCCTCACCACTACACCCGATGTACACCCGCCCCCCTCATCATTACACCCGATGTACACCCGTCCCCCTCACCATTACACCCTATGTACACCCGTCCCCCTCACCATTACACCCGATGTACACCCGTCCCCCTCACCATTACACCCGATGTACACCCGTCCCCCTCATCATTACACCCGATGTACACCCGTCCCCCTCACCATTACACCCGTCCCCCTCACCACTACACCTGGTGTACACCCGTCCCCTCATCATTACACCCGATGTACACCCACCCTCACCACTACACCCAATGTACACCCGTCCCCCTCACCACTACACCCGATGTACACCCGCCCCCCTCACCACTACACCCGATGTACACCCGCCCCCTCACCATTACACCCGTCACCCTCACCACTACACCCGATGTACAGCCGCCCCCTCATCATTACACCCGATGTACACCCGTCCCCCTCACCACTACACCCGTCCCCCTCACCACTACACCCAATGTACACCCGCCCCCTCACCATTACACCCGTCCCCCTCACCACTACACCCAATGTACAGCCGCCCCCCTCATCATTACACCCAATGTACACCCGCCCCCTCACCATTACACCCGATGTACACCCGCCCCCCTCACAACTACACCAGATGTACACCCGCCCCCCTCACCACTACACCCGATGTACACCCACCCCCCTCACCACTACACCCGATGTACACCCGTCCCCCTCATCACTACACCCGATGTACACCCGCCCCCTCACCACTACACCCGATGTACACCCGTCCCCCTCACCACTACACCTGATGTACACCTGTCCCTCTCACCATTACACCTGATGTACACCCGCCCCCCTCACCACTACAGCCGATGTACACCCGTCCCCCTCACCATTACACCCGATGTACACCCGTCCCCCTCACCACTACACCCGATGTACAGCCGCCCCCCTCATCATTACACCCGATGTACACCCGTCCCCCTCACCACTACACCCGTCCCCCTCACCACTACACCCGATGTACACCCGCCCCCCTCACCACTACACCCGATGTACACCCGCCCCTTCACCATTACACCCGATGTACACCCGCCCCCTCACCATTACACCCGATGTACACCCGTCCCCCTCACCACTACACCCAATGTACACCCGTCCCCCTCACCATTACATCCGATGTACACCCGTCCCCCTCACCATTACACCCGATGTACACCCGTCCCCCTCACCACTACACTAGATGTACACCCGTCCCCCTCACCATTACACCCGATGTACACCCGTCCCCCTCACCACTACACCCGATGTACACCCGTCCCCCTCATCATTACACCCGATGTACACCCGCCCCCCTCACCATTACACCCGATGTACACCCGTCCCCCTCACCACTACACCCGATATACACCCGTCCCCCTCACCATTACACCCAATGTACACCCGTCCCCCTCACCATTACACCCAATGTACACCCGTCCCCCTCACCATTACACCCGATGTACACCCGTCCCCCTCACCACTACACTAGATGTACACCCGTCCCCCTCACCATTACACCCGATGTACACCCGTCCCCCTCACCACTACACCCGATGTACACCCGTCCCCCTCATCATTACACCCAATGTACACCCGCCCCCCTCACCATTACACCCGATGTACACCCGTCCCCCTCACCACTACACCCAATGTACACCCGTCCCCCTCACCACTACACCCGATGTACACCCGTCCCCCTCACCACTACACCCGATGTACACCCACCCCCTCACCATTACACCCGTCCCCCTCACCACTACACCCAATGTACAGCCGCCCCCTCATCATTACACCCGATGTACACCCGTCCCCCTCACCACTACACCCGATGTACACCCGCCCCCCCTCACCATTACACCCGATGTACACCCGTCCCCCTCACCACTACACCCGATATACACCCGTCCCCCTCACCACTACACCCGATGTACACCCGTCCCCCTCACCATTACACCTGATGTACACCCACCCCCTCACCATTACACCCGTCCCCCTCACCACTACACCCGATGTACACCCGTCCTCCTCACCACTACACCCAATGTACACCCGCCCCCCTCATCACTACACCCGATGTACATCCGTCCCCCTCACCACTACACCCGATGTACACCCGCCCCCCTCACCACTACACCCGATGTACACCCATCCCCCTCATCACTACACCCGATGTACACCCAACCCCCTCACCACTACACCCGATCTACACCCGTCCCCCTCACCACTACACCCGATCTACACCCGTCCCCCTCACCATTAACACCCGTCCCCCTCACCACTACACCCGATGTACACCCGTCCCCCTCACCACTACACCCGATCTACACCCATCCCCCTCACCACTACACCTGATGTACACCCATCCCGCTCACCACTACACCCGATGTACACCCGTCTCCCTCACCACTACACCCGAAGTACACCTGCCCCCCTCACCACTACATCCGAAGTACACCCGCCCCCCTCACCACTACACCAGATGTACACCCGCCCCCCTCACCATTACACCCGTCCCCCTCACCACTACACCTGATGTACACCCGTCCCCCTCACCATTACACCTGATGTACACCCGTCCCCCTCACCATTACACCCGATGTACACCCGTCCCCCTCACCATTACACCCGATGTACCACCCGTCCCACTCACCATTACACCCGATGTACACCCGCCCCCCTCACCACTACACCCGATGTACACCCGCCCCCTCAACCATTACACCCGATGTACACCCGTCCCCCTCACCACTACACCCGATGTACACCCATCCCCCTCATCATTACACCCGATGTACACCCGTCCCCCTCACCATTACACCCGATGTACACCCGTCCCCCTCACCATTACACCCGATGTACACCCGTCCCCCTCACCATTACACCCGTCCCCCTCACCACTACACCCGATGTACACCCGTCCCCCTCATCATTACACCCGATGTACACCCGTCCCCCTCATCATTACACCCGATGTACACCCGTCCCCCTCATCATTACACCCGATGTACACCCGTCCCCCTCATCATTACACCCGATGTACACCCGTCCCCCTCACCACTACACCCGATGTACACCCGTCCCCCTCACCACTACACCCGATCTACACCCGTCCCCCTCACCACTACACCCGATCTACACCCGTCCCCCTCACCATTACACCCGTCCCCCTCACCACTACACCCGATGTACACCCGTCCCCCTCATCATTACACCCGATGTACACCCGTCCCCCTCATCATTACACCCGATGTACACCCGTCCCCCTCATCATTACACCCGATGTACACCCGTCCCCCTCATCATTACACCCGATGTACACCCGTCCCCCTCATCATTACACCCGATGTACACCCGTCCCCCTCACCACTACACCCGATGTACACCCGTCCCCCTCACCACTACACCCGATGTACACCCGTCCCCCTCACCACTACACCCGATCTACACCCGTCCCCCTCACCATTAACACCCGTCCCCCTCACCACTACACCCGATGTACACCCGTCCCCCTCACCACTACACCCGATGTACACCCGTCCCCCTCATCATTACACCCGATGTACACCCGTCCCCCTCATCATTACACCGGATGTACATCCGTCCCCCTCATCATTACACCCGATGTACACCCGTCCCCCTCATCATTACACCCGATGTACACCCACCCTCACCACTACACCCGATGTACACCCGTCCCCCTCACCACTACACCCGATGTACACCCGCCCCCTCACCATTACACCCATCCCCCTCACCACTACACCCGATATACAGCCGCCCCCCTAATCATTACACCCGATGTACACCCATCCCCCTCACCACTACACCCGATGTACACCCGCCCCCTCACCATTACACCCGTCCCCCTCACCACTACACCCGATGTACAGCCACCCCCCCTCATCATTACACCCGATGTACACCCGTCCCCCTCACCACTACACCCGTCCCCCTCACCACTACACCCAATGTACACCCGCCCCCTCACCATTACACCCGCCCCCTCACCACTACACCAGATGTACACCCGCCCCCCTCACCACTACACCCGATGTACACCCGCCCCCTCACCACTACACCCGATGTACACCCGTCCCCTTCACCACTACACCCGATGTACACCCGTCCCCTTCACCACTACACCCGATGTACACCCGCCCCCTCACCACTACACCCGATGTACACCCGTCCCCCTCACCACTACACCCGATGTACACCCTTCCCTCTCACCATTACACCCGATGTACACCCGTCCCCCTCACCATTACACCCGATGTACACCCGTCCCCCTCACCATTACACCCGATGTACACCCGTCCCCCTCACCACTACACCCGATGTACACCCGCCCCCCTCACCATTACACCCGATGTACACCCGTCCCCCTCACCATTACACCCGATGTACACCCGTCCCCCTCACCATTACACCCGATGTACACCCGTCCCCCTCACCACTACACCCGATGTACACCCGTCCCCCTCACCATTACACCCGATGTACACCCGTCCCCCTCACCATTACACCCGATGTACACCCGTCCCCCTCACCATTACACCCGATGTACACCCGCCCCCTCATCATTACACCCGATGTACACCCGTCCCCCTCACCATTACACCCGATGAACACCCGCCCCCCTCACCACTACACCCGATGTACACCCGTCCCCCTCACCATTACACCCGATGTACACCCGCCCCCTCACCACTACACCCCATGTACACCCACCCCCCTCACCACTACACCCCATGTACACCCGTCCCCCTCATCATTACACCCGATGTACACCCGTCCCCCTCACCACTACACCCGATGTACACCCGCCCCCTCACCATTACACCCGTCCCCCTCACCACTACACCCGATGTACACCCGCCCCCCTCACCACTACACCCGATGTACACCCGCCCCCCTCACCACTACACCCGATGTACACCAGTCCCCCTCACCACTACACCCGTCCCCCTCACCACTACACCCAATGTACACCCGCCCCCTCACCATTACACCCGATGTACACCCGCCCCCCTCACCACTACACCCGATGTACACCCGCCCCCCTCACCACTACACCCGATGTACACCCGCCCCCTCACCATTATACCCGCCCCCCTCACCACTACACCCAATGTACTCCAGTCCCCCTCACCACTACACCCGTCCCCCTCACCACTACACCCGATGTACACCCGCCCCTCTCACCACTACACCCAATGTACACCCGCCCCTCTCACCACTACACCCGATGTACACCCGCCCCCCTCACCACTACACCCAATGTACACCCGCCCCCCTCACCACTACACCCGATGTACACCCGCCCCCCTCACCACTACACCAGATGTACACCCGTCCCCCTCACCATTACACCCGATATACACCCGTCCCCCTCACCACTACACCCGATGTACACCCGTCCCCCTCACCACTACACCCGATGTACACCCGTCCCCCTCACCACTACACCCGATGTACACCCGTCCCCCTCACCACTACACCCGATGTACACCCGTCCCCCTCACCACTACACCCGATGTACACCCGTCCCCCTCACCACTACACCCGATGTACACCTGCCCCCTTCACGATTACACCCGATGTACACCTGCCCCCTCTCACGATTACACCCGATGTACACCCGCCCCCTCACCATTACACCCGATGTACACCCGTCCCCCTCACCACTACACCCGATGTACACCCGACCCCCTCACCACTACACCAGATGTACACCCGTCCCCCTCACCACTACACCCGATGTACACCCGTCCCCCTCACCAGTACACCCGCCCCCTCACCACTACACCCGATGTACACCCGCCCCCCTCACCACTACACATGATGTACACCCGCCCCCCTCACCACTACACCAGATGTACACCCGTCCCCCTCACCACTACACCCGTCCCCCTCACCACTACACCCGCCCCCCTCACCACTACACCCGATGTACACCCGCCCCCCTCACCACTACACCCGATGTACACCCGCCCACCTCACCACTACACCCGATGTACACCCGCCCACCTCACCACTGCACCCGATGTACACCCGCCCCCCTCACCACTGCACCCGATGTACACCCGCCCCCCTCACCACTACACCCGATGTACACCCGTCCCCCTCACCATTACACCCGATGTACACCCGTCCCCTCATCATTACATCCGCCCCCCTCACCATTACACCCGATGTACACCCGTCCCCCTCACCATTACACCCGATGTACACCCGCCCCCTCACCATTACACCTGATGTACACCCGCCCCCCTCACCACTACACACGATGTACACCCGTCCCCCTCACCACTACACCCGATGTACACCCGTCCCCCTCACCACTACACCCGATGTACACCCGTCCCCCTCACCATTACACCCGTCCCCCTCACCATTACACCCGATGTACACCCGTCCCCCTCACCAGTACACCCGTCACACTGGCAGGGCTTGAGCTGGGACACCAATGGAAATGTCTTGGTTTGTGAAGTTGATGGAAGATTATCTGCCAATGAGGTCTAACACGATTTCACACAGCAGATAATGGGTGAGCACCGTGTTCAGGTGTCCATCAGGTACCATCATTGCCAACCTGTATCTGAACACTGATGGGGGGTATGGGGCCCTTTAGATAGACAGCAGCAGCTCAGCTGATTGGCTTTTGGATCATTTTAAAGATTTTTGCTTTTCAAATGGTATTTTTGCTCCATGTGGCCGGTACAGGATGTGTCTTGCGTGTCACGGACTGTTCCTGCGTTATTAAAGACCCTTAGTGTTCCTCTACTTTGGCTACAGGTGAATGGCAGACCAGCCTAGAATGACCTGAACCCTCCCATCAGCCGGGGATTATGGGTAATATTCCAGCCACATCAAAGACCACCAGTGGCCAAACCCAGAGAAGCTCCAGACATGGCACACAGAGGACACAACACCCGCTATAAAAACCTCCTGAACTTTATGAGATGTGATGGAATATTCCAGATTTTATGATACAACCGTCAGGCCCCCGGGCAGCCATAGGTAGAGGATTGTCCCAAAGTCACTTCCTTCGAATGTCCTACCAGAGAGGGACCATGGGAGGTCACACCTTCCCCACCAACAATGTCTGCTGAGTGGTCCCACAGAGCTACGATGGGCCCCTCTGCCCAGTGTGGGGTCCGGCCTCTTCTCTCAAATGTGGAATCGTGAGAAACTCTGTCAGATGGGGGCGCTAAACCTACTCCCGACTCGCCAACAGCATCTTCCTGTATGGTTCAAAATCCTCTGGAATCGTGTCTGTGGGGAGAGAAGTGCATGAAAACCACTGAAAGAGTATACCTGATACACCTGTGATATACACTCACCTGTATACCCAATACACCTGTGATATAAACTCACCTGTATACCTGATACACCTGTGATATACACTCACCTGTATACCTGATACACCTGTGATATACACTCACCTGTATACCCAATACACCTGTGATATAAACTCACCTGTATACCTGATACACCTGTGATATACACTCACCTGTATACCCAATACACCTGTGATATAAACTCACCTGTATACCTGATACACCTGTGATATACACTCACCTGTATACCCAATACACCTGTGATATAAACTCACCTGTATACCTGATACACCTGTGATATACACTCACCTGTATACCTGATACACCTGTGATATACACTCACCTGTATACCCGATACACCTGTGATATACACTCACCTGTATACCTGATACACCTGTGATATACACTCACCTGTATACCTGATACACCTGTGATATACACTCACCTGTATACCTGATACACCTGTGATATACACTCACCTGTATACCTGATACACCTGTGATATACACTCACCTGTATACCCAATACACCTGTGATATACACTCACCTGTATACCCAATACACCTGTGATATACACTCACCTGTATACCTGATACACCTGTGATCTACACTCACCTGTATACCTGATACACCTGTGATCTACACTCACCTGTATACCTGATACACCTGTGATCTACACTCACCTGTATACCCGATACACCTGTGATATAAACTCACCTGTATACCCAATACACCTGTGATTTACACTCACCTGTATACTCAATACACCTGTGATATACACTCACCTGTATACTCAATACACCTGTGATATACACTCACCTGTATACCCAATACACCTGTGATCTACACTCACCTTTATACCCAATACACCTGTGATCTACACTCACCTGTATACCCGATACACCTGTGATATACACTCACCTGTATACCTGATACACCTGTGATATACACTCACCTGTATACCTGATACACCTGTGATCTACACTCACCTTTATACCTGATACACCTGTGATCTACACTCACCTGTATACCCGATACACCTGTGATATAAACTCACCTGTATACCCAATACACCTGTGATCTACACTCACCTGTATACCCAATACACCTGTGATATACACTCACCTGTATACCTGATACACCTGTGATATACACTCACCTGTATACCTGATACACCTGTGATCTACACTGTGCACACTCACCTGTATACCTGATATACCTGTGATCTACACTGGGCACACTCACCTGTATACCTGATACACCTGTGATATACACTCACCTGTATACCCCATACACCTGTGATATACGCTGTGCACACTCACCTGTACACCTGAGTTACACTCTCACTGGTACACATGACATACACTGTGCACAGTCACCATTACACCTAATATACACCTGCCCCATTCATTGTTACACCTGATATACACCTGTCCTACTCACCATTACACCTGTACTGTAGGTTGGACCAGATAATGTTCTCTTGGGAGAAGCAAAAGACCCCGAGCCGTCCTCCTCGCATGGTGGTGTCTATAACCACTCCGGAATCCGCCACCAAATCTACTCCTTCATACAGCTTCACTCTGCAGGAGAAGAACGGATTCACTGAACGACGACAGGATGGAGAGGGTGCGATATATACTGTATACACCTCAATCATGTCTATAGGTTACCTCCCACTCTTCTATCCATTCATCCCTCCACCTCTCCATCCATCCCTCCATCCCTCCCTCTATCCATCCATCCCTCCACCTTTCCATCCCCCCCTCCATCCCCCCTCCATCCCTCCACCTTTCCATCCCCCCCTCCATCCCTCTATCCATCCTTCCCTCCACCTTTCCATCCCCCCTCCATCCCTCCACCTTTCCATCCCCCCCTCCATCCTTCCTCCATCCCTCCACCTTTCCATCCCCCCCTCCATCCCTCTATCCATTCATCCCTCCACCTCTCCATCCATCCCTCCATCCCTCCCTCTATCCATCCATCCCTCCACCTTTCCATCCCCCCCTCCATCCCCCCTTCATCCCTCCACCTTTCCATCCCCCCCTCCATCCCTCTATCCATCCTTCCCTCCACCTTTCCATCCCCCCTCCATCCCTCCACCTTTCCATCCATCCCTCCATCCCTCCCTCTATCCATCCATCCCTCCACCTTTCCATCCCTCCACCTTTTCATCCCCCCTCCATCCATCCATCCCTCCACCTTTCCACCCCCCCCTCCATCCCTCCCTCTATCCATACATCCCTCCCGCCATCCATCCATCCCTCCACCTTTCCATCCCCCCCTCCATCCCCCCTTCATCCCTCCACCTTTCCATCCCCCCTCCATCCCTCTATCCATCCTTCCCTCCACCTTTCCATCCCCCCTCCATCCCTCCACCTTTCCATCCATCCCTCCCTCTATCCATCCATCCCTCCACCTTTCCATCCCTCCACCTTTTCATCCCCCCTCCATCCCTCCACCTTTCCACCCCCCCCTCCATCCCTCCCTCTATCCATACATCCCTCCCGCCATCCATCCATCCCTCCACCTTTCCATCCCCCCCTCCATCCCCCCTTCATCCCTCCACCTTTCCATCCCCCCCTCCATCCCTCTATCCATCCTTCCCTCCACCTTTCCATCCCCCCTCCATCCCTCCACCTTTCCATCCATCCCTCCATCCCTCCCTCTATCCATCCATCCCTCCACCTTTCCATCCCTCCACCTTTTCATCCCCCCGCCATCCATCCATCCCTCCACCTTTCCATCCCCCCCTCCATCCCTCCACCTTTCCATCCCCCCTCCTTTCCATCCCCCCCTCTATCCCCCCTCCATCCCTCCACCTTTCCACCCCCCCTCCATCCCTCCCTCTATCCATACATCCATCCCCCCTCCATCCCTCCCGCCATCCATCCATCCCTCCACCTTTCCATCCCCCCTCCATCCCTCCACCTTTCCATCCCTCCCTCCATCCCTCCCTCTATCCATACATCCATCCCCCCCTCCATCCCTCCCGCCATCCATCCATCCCTCCACCTTTCCATCCCCCCTCCATCCCTCCACCTTTCCACCCCCCCTCCATCCCTCCCTCTATCCATACATCCATCCCCCCCTCCATCCCTCCCGCCATCCATCCCTCCACCTTTCCATCCCCCCCCTCCATCCCTCCACCTTTCCATCCCCCCCTCCATCCCTCCCGCCATCCATCCCTCCACCTTTCCATCCCTCCACCTTTCCATCCCCCCCTCCATCCCTCCACCTTTCCATCCCCCCCTCCATCCCTCTATTTATCCTTCCCTCCACCTTTCCATCCCCCCCTCCATCCTCCCTCCATCCATCCCTCCCTCTATCCATCCCTCTTCCTTCCATCCATCCATCCCTCCACCTTTCCATCCCCCCTCTATCCATCCCTCTTCCTTACATCCATCCCTCCTTCCCTCCCTCCATCCATCCCTCCACCTTTCCATCCCCCCTCCATCCATCCCTCTTCCTTCCATCCATCCATCCCTCCTTCCCTCCCTCCATCCATCCCTCCACCTTTCCATCCCCCCTCCTTCCTTCCATCCCTCCTTCCCTCCCTCCATCTATCCCTCCACCTTTCCATCCCCCCTCCACCCATCCCTCTTCCTTCCATCCATCCCTCCACCTTTCCATCCCCCCTCCATCCATCCCTCTTCCTTCCATCCATCCATCCATCCCTCCTTCCCTCCCTCCATCCATCCCTCCACCTTTCCATCCCCCCTCCTTCCCTCCCTCCATCCATCCCTCCACCTTCCCATCCCCCCTCCTTCCTTCCATCCCTCCTTCCCTCCCTCCATCCATCCCTCCACCTTTCCATCCCCCCTCCATCCCTCCCTCTTCCTTCCATCCATCCCTCCACCTTTCCATCCCCCTCCATCCATCCCTCTTCCTTCCATCCATCCATCCCTCCTTCCCTCCCCTCCATCCACCCCTCCACCTTTCCATCCCCCCTCCATCCATCCCTCTTCCTTCCATCCATCCCTCCTTCCCTCCCTCCATCCATCCCTCCACCTTTCCATCCCCCCTCCATCCATCCCTCTTCCTTCCATCCATCCCTCCACCTTTCCATCCCCCCTCTATCCATCCCTCTTCCTTCCATCCATCCATCTATCCACCTTTCCATCCCCCCTTCATCCATCCCTCTTCCTTCCATCCATCCCTCCTTCCCTCCCCTCCATCCACCCCTCCACCTTTCCATCCCCCCTCCATCCATCCCTCTTCCTTCCATCCATCCCTCCTTCCCTCCCTCCATCCATCCCTCCACCTTTCCATCCCCCTCCTTCCATCCCTCCTTCCCTCCCTCCATCCATCCCTCCACCTTTCCATCCCCCCTCCATCCATCCCTCCATCTTTCCATCCCCCCCTCCATCCATCCCTCTTCCTTCCATCCATCCCTCCACCTTTCCATCCCCCCTCTATCCATCCCTCTTCCTTCCATCCATCCCTCCACCTTTCCATCCCCCCTCCATCCATCCCTCTTCCTTCCATCCATCCATCCATCCCTCCTTCCCTCCATCCATCCCTCCACCTTTCCATCCCCCCTCTATCCATCCCTCTTCCTTCCATCCATCCCTCCACCTTTCCATCCCCCCTCTATCCATCCCTCTTCCTTCCATCCATCCATCTATCCACCTTTCCATCCCCCCTTCATCCATCCCTCTTCCTTCCATCCATCCATCTATCCATCCCTCCTTCCCTCCCTCCATCCATCTCTCCACCTTTCCATCCCCCCTCTATCCATCCCTCTTCCTTCCATCCATCCCTCCACCTTTCCATCCCCCCTTCATCCATCCCTCTTCCTTACATCCCTCCATCCATCTCTCCACCTTTCCATCCCCCCTCCTTCCTTCCCTCCCTCCTTCCCTCTCTCCCTCCATCGCTCCTTCCTTCCCTCCTTCCTTCCCTCTCTCCATCCATCTCTCCATCCCCCCCTCCATCCCTCTCTCTGTGGCCATGCTATGAGCTCATCCCTTGTAGGTCTGGTGTTGGGTATTAAGTTGGGCCCCCCCCCCCCCAGGAACAGAGCGGTTCGGTTCCCAGAGGCCGGCCATTGTTCTCCTCTTTTCCATATGAAAGAGGCAATCCCTCTGGCTCCCCGCCTGACATTCCTGACCGCCATTGCGTTGCCGGGGTGACGGTGACAAGGACTTCCCGCTGATCTCATCGCTTCACTAAACATGAAGAGGACGGGGAATTCTCTGATCTGCCCCTCCCCCTCTGCGGGGGGCATTAACTCCTCACTGTCCTAATTCTCACCAATCTGAGCTTCACCTGATTAGAGAGTCAGCTCTGCAGCCCAGGAGTCTCACCGGATGATCTGATCCCACCACTCTCCATGTGGGGGCGCTATATCTCTGTGGTCGGGGCATTTCCCTGTTTTAAACCTCGGCTGAGACCCCCCAACACATGTGACACACGGCACCCATATCTGCCCTAGAGGGACCACCAGATCCTCCTCTGGGGGAGCCCCCCACCCATCACACTCAGCTCTGGAGATCTGACCCCCGACATCCCACAGTCTTTCTATTGGCTGTTGAGGAGCGGACATTGCATTGTGGGATGCCAGGGGGGGGGCAGAGTAATGGTTTGATTCTGGGGTCTGCTCAATGTGTGTTGGCTTAGGGGCTCCTCGGGGGAGGGGTCAATCACTTCTATAACAGATTTGGTGTCATGGCCAATCAGAAAACAGCTCTCATCATTGGTACTGGCTTCATATGGCGAAGCATCGCTACACCATAACTGTGCCTCCAGTGACCCCAGTGCCTCCAGTGACCCCAATGTTTCCAGTGCCTCCAGTGTCTATAGTGACCCCAATGTCTCCAGTGACCCCAGGCCTCCAGTGCCTATAGTGACCCCAGTCTCTCCAGCAACCCCAATGTCTCCAGTGCCTCCTGTGACCCCAGTGCCTCCAGTGTCCCCAGTGTCTATAGTGACCCCAGTGCCTATAGTGACCCCAGTCTCTCCAGCAACCCCAATGTCTCCAGTGCCTCCTGTGACCCCAGTGCCTCCAGTGTCCCCAGTTTCTATAATGACCCCAGTGATTCTAGTGACCCCAGTGCCTCCAGTGACCCCAGTGCCTCCAGTGACAATAGTGACCCCAGTGCCTCCAGTGACCCCAATGCCTCCAGTGACCCCAGTGCCTCCAGTGACCCCAGTGCCTCCAGTGACCCCAGTGCCAATAGTGACCCCAGTGCCAATAGTGACCTCAGTGCCAATAGTGACCTCAGTGCCTATAGTGACCCCAGTGTCTACAGTAACCCCAATGTCTCCAGTGCCTCCTGTGACCCCAGTGCCTCCTGTGACCCCAATGTCTCCAGTGCCTCCTGTGACCCCAGTGACCCCATTGCCAATAGTGACCCCAGTGCCTCCAGTGACACCAATGCCTATAGTGACCCCAGTGTCTCCAGTAACCCCAATGTCTCCAGTGTCCCCAGTGTCTATAGTGACCCCAGTGCCTCCAGTGACCCCAGTGCCTATAGTGACCCCAGTGCCTATAGTGACCCCAGTGCCTCCAGTGAACTCAGTGACCCCAGTGCTCCTATGCCTTCAGTGACCCCAGTGTCTCCAGTCACCCCAGTGCCTCCAGTGTCCCCAGTGTCTATAATGACCCCAGTGCCAGTGACCCCAGTGCCTATAGTGACCCCAGTGCCTCCAGTGACCCCAATGCCTATAGTGACCCCAATGCCTCCAGTGACCCCAATGTCTCCAGTGCCTCCTGTGACTCGAGTGTCCCCAGTGTCTATAGTGACCCCAGTGCCTCCAGTGACCCCAATGCCTATAGTGACCCAAATGTCTCCAGTGCCTCCTGTGACTCCAGTGTCCCCAGTGTCTATAGTGACCCCAGTGCCAGTGACCCCAGTGTCTCCAGTGAACTCAGTGCCCCCAGTGCTCCTATGCCTTCAGTGACCCCAGTGTCTCCAGTAACTCCAGTGTCTCCAGTGTCCCCAGGCCTCCAGTGCCTATAGTGACTCCAGTGACCCCACTGTCTCCAGTGACCCCAATGTCTCCAGTGACCCAGTGTCTTTAGGGACCCCAATGTCTCCAGTGACCCCACTGTCTCCAGTGACCCCAGTGTCTCCAGTGACACCAGTGCTCCTGTGACCCTAGTATTTCCAGTGACCCCACTGTCTCCAGTGACCCCAGTGCCTCCAGTAACCCCAATGTCTCCAGTGACCCAGTGTCTTTAGTGACCCCAGTGCTCCTGTGACCCTAGTATTTCCAGTGACCCCACTGTCTCCAGTGACCCCAGTGTCTCCAGTGACCCCAGTGCTCCTGTGACCCTAGTTTTCCAGTGACCTCACTGTCTCCAGTGACCCCACTGTCTCCAGTGACCCCAGTGCCTCCAGTAACCCAGTGTCTTTAGTGACCCCAGTGCTCCTGTGACCCTAGTATTTCCAGTGACCCCAGTGCAATCAATATATAATGTAATACAATGTAATGACTTTGAATCTCAGTCCAGACACCACCAGGCTGGAGGGCAGAGAGGTGAGTACTGCTGATCTGTCACCCATGATAGCCCCTCCCCCCCGGTCCTGATGGAGGTGGCTTCCCATGCTGACCTGATATAGCCCACCTGGGGGCGATGTAAGAGCTGCCAGCGGTATGACGTCTTGTCCTTCCAGCCCACGTTCCGTGGATCTTTCCACAGCAGGCGCACCTGGTCAGTCGTGTGTCCCGTGTTCCACAAGGCGTTCCGCAGCTGCTCCCCGGGGCCCGTCCTGGACTTCACCGCCTGGAGGGGAGAGGATGGGGGGTGAGTCCAGACACCTGGAATATCTACTGGGGGGGTACTGGGTGATGAGGGGTACAGGGGGGTTGTTGGGTAATGACGGGTTATTGGGTGAGAGGGGATTATTGGGTTGAGGGGGGGATTTTAGGGTGAAGAGTTTATTGAGTTGGGGGATTATTGGGCAAAGGGGGTTATTGGGCGAGGGGAGATTATGGGGTTGGAGGGATTATTGGATAAGGGAGGATTATTCGATTGGGGGAACCAAATTGGGGGGGGTTATTGGGTGTGGGGGATTTTTGGGTTAGGGAGATAAATAAATGAGGGCGGAATACAGGGTTGGGTTGGGGGAGATTATTGGGCGAGGAGGGTTTTTGGGTTGGGGGGGGGTTGGATGAGGAGGGTTATTGGTGAGGAGGGTTATTCGGTTGGGGGAAATATTCTGTGAGGGGGGGATTATTGGGCGAGGAGGGTTTTTTGGGTTGGGGGGGATTTTTGGACGAGGAGGGTTATTAGGTGAGGAGGGTTTTTGGGTTGGGGGGAAATATTCTGTGAGGGGGGATTATTGGATTTGGGGGAATTATTGGGTGTGGGGGACTTTTGGGTTGGGGAGATAACTAAATGAGGGCGGAATACTGGGTTGGGTTGGGGGGGATTATTGGGTAAGGAGGGTTATTGGGTTGGGGGAGATTATTGGGCGAAGATTTTTGGGTGAGGAGGGTTATTGGGTTGGGGGAGATTATTGGGCGAAGATTTTTGGGTGAGGAGGGTTATTGGGTTGGGGGGGATTATTGGGTGAGGAGGGGGTTTTGGAAGAGGAGGGTTATTGGGTGAGGAGGGTTATTGGGTTGGGGGAATTATTGGGTTGGGGGGGATTATTGGGCGAGGAGGTTTTTTGGGTTGGGGGGGGGGGGGTTTTGGAAGAGGAGGGTTATTGGATGAGGAGGGTTTTTGGGTTGGGGAAATATTCTGTGAGGGGGGATTATTGGATGAGGAGGGTTATCGGGTTGGGGGAATTATTGGGCGAGGAGGGTTTTTGAATGAGGATGGTTTTTGGGTTGGGGAAATATTCTGTGAGGGGGGATTATTGGATTGGGGGGAATTATTGGGTAAAGGGGGATTATTGGATTGGATTGGGGGAATTATTGGGTAAAGGGGATTATTGGATTGGGGGGAATTATTGGGTGAGGAGGGTTTTTGGATGAGGAGGGTTATTGGGTTGGGGAAATATTCTGTGAGGTAGGATTATTGGATTGGGGGGAATTATTGGGTAAAGGGGGATTATTGGATTGGATTGGGGGGAATTATTGGGTAAAGGGGGGTTATTGGATTGGGGGGAATTATTGGGCGAGGAGGGTTTTTGGGTTGGGGGAAATATTCTGCGAGGGGGATTATTGGATTGGGGGATTATTGGGCGAGGAGGGTTTTTGGATGAGGAGGGTTATTGGGTTGGGGAAAATATTCTGTGAGGGGGATTATTGGATTGGGGGGAATTATTGGGTAAAGGGGGATTATTGGATTGGGGGGAATTATTGGGTTGGGGGATTATTGGGCGAGGAGGGTTTTTGGATGAGGAGGGTTTTTGGGTTGGAGGAAATATTCTGTGAGGGGGGATTATTGGATTGGGGGGAATTATTGGGTAAAGGGGGATTATTGGGTAAAGGGGGATTATTGGATTGGGGGAATTATTGGACGAGGAGGGTTTTTGGGTTGGGGGAAATATTCTGTGAGGGGGGATTATTGGATTGGGGGGATTATTGGATTGGGGGAATTATTGGGTTGGGGGATTATTGGGCGAGGAGGGTGTTTGGGTTGGGGGAAATATTCTGTGAGGGGGGATTATTGGATTGGGGGGAATTATTGGGTAAAGGGGGATTATTGGATTGGATGGGAATTATTGGGTTGGGGGATTATTGGGCGAGGAGGGTTTTTGGGTTGGGGGAAATATTCTGTGAGGGGGGATTATTGTATTGGGGGGAATTATTGGGTTGGGGGATTATTGGGCGAGGAGGGTTTTTGGGTTGGGGGAAATATTCTGTGAGGGGGGATTATTGGATTGGGGGATTATTGGGCAAGGAGGGTTTTTGGATTGGGGAAAATATTCTGTGAGGGGGAATTATTGGATTGGGGGGATTATTGGATTGGGGGATTATTGGGTTGGGGAAATATTCTGTGAGGGGGGATTATTGGATTGGGGGGAATTATTGGGTAAAGGGGGATTATTGGGCAAGGAGGGTTTTTGGGTTGGGGGAAATATTCTGTGAGGGGGGATTATTGGATTGGGGGGAATTATTGGGTAAAGGGGGATTATTGGATTGGGGGGATTATTGGGTTGGGGGATTATTGGGCGAGGAGGGTTTTTGGGTTGGGGGAAATATTCTGTGAGGGGGGATTATTGGATTGGGGGAATTATTGGGTAAAGGGGGATTATTGGATTGGGGGGATTATTGGATTGGGGGATTATTGGGAGAGGAGGGTTTTTGGGTTGGGGGAAATATTCTGTGAGGGGGAATTATTGGATTGGGGGATTATTGGGTTGGGGGAAATATTCTGTGAGGGGGGATTATTGGATTGGGGGAATTATTGGGTAAAGGGGGATTATTGGGCGAGGAGGGTTTTTGGGTTGGGGGAAATATTCTGTGAGGGGGGATTATTGGATTGGGGGGAATTATTGGGTAAAGGGGGATTATTGGATTGGGGGGATTATTGGATTGGGGGATTATTGGGCGAGGAGGGTTTTTGGGTTGGGGGAAATATTCTGTGAGGGGGGATTATTGGATTGGGGGGAATTATTGGGTTGGGGGATTATTGGGCGAGGAGGGTTTTTGGGTTGGGGGAAATATTCTGTGAGGGGGGATTATTGGATTGGGGGGAATTATTGGGTAAAGGGGGATTATTGGATTGGGGGAATTATTGGGTTGGGGGATTATTGGGCGAGGAGGGTTTTTGGGTTGGGGGAAATCTTCTGTGAGGGGGGATTATTGGATTGGGGGGAATTATTGGGTAAAGGGTGATTATTGGATTGGGGGAATTATTGGGTTGGGGGATTATTGGGTGAGGAGGGTTTTTGGGTTGGGGGAAATATTCTGTGAGAGGGGATTATTGGATTGGGGGGAATTTTGGGGTAAAGGGGGATTATTGGATTGGGGGGAATTATTGGGTTGGGGGATTATTGGGCGAGGAGGGTTTTTGGGTTGGGGGAAATCTTCTGTGAGGGGGGATTATTGGATTGGGGGGAATTATTGGGTAAAGGGGGATTATTGGATTGGGGGAATTATTGGGTTGGGGGATTATTGGGCGAGGAGGGTTTTTGGGTTGGGGGAAATATTCTGTGAGAGGGGATTATTGGATTGGGGGGAATTTTGGGGTAAAGGGGGATTATTGGATTGGGGGGAATTATTGGGTTGGGGGATTATTGGGCGAGGAGGGTTTTTGGGTTTGGGGAAATATTCTGTGAGGGGGGATTATTGGGTGAGCCACAGATGCAGCCACCATTCCCTCTTGGCACACTCCATTCACTGACCTTCAGCTGCAGGCCCGGTTCTGCCACGGCACGGAAGGGCGTGGCCTGCCAGTAGGTTTGCTCGGTTTGCTTCCACATCACCACGTAGAAGCTGGCGCTGTCCTGGTAGCTGAAGATGAAGCCGGCGTAGTCGTCATCGGTGACGGTGTTGACATGGAAGGTCCCCTCGAAGTCCACACCATTGAACGCCGTATACCCTGGACAGAGAAGAGAACCGTTATCGACCAATGAGGAGAACCGGACACCCCCGCCATAGAGCACCGCCCCGATCTCATAGACACTCATTGGGACTGAAGTCATTGGATGTGAATTACAGCCAGGCACTTGGCATTTTTAGGAGAGGATCAGTTCAGATTTCCTTTCATTGCAGATAATTCCATCCCATAATAATAAATATCATAAAGTGAGTGGATTTCTAAAATTAAAACTTGATTGTGGAAGGATGGGGGCGGGGGCGGAGACGGAGTTGGGGTCAGGGCGGGGGCAGGGTCTCTATTAGAAGGTGCTGTAGGGAAATCACCGACCGTGTTATTCTCAGAATCTGTGCAGTGATCGCACTTTACCGATCCTCTCTGACTATACAATTTATCCTATAGCTGGTCTCAGCAGTCGTTCAGCAGGGTGCAGACTGTACTATCTTACATATACTATTGCCATGGCTATAGGGAACACCAGGTGTAGATGAGAAGTCCCCTCAGGTGTGACGTTCCCATACAATCATCACACACACTATGAACATACTGACTGAGATCCGGGAGGACGATACCCACCAACCGCCAGTCCGGGGTCGCTGTTCATTGTCTGGACGATCTCCATCCCCTGCCGGGAGAGAATGACCATCAGTACCGAGTACCTACCTCACCGGTCACATGACATGAGAGACACACACCTAACCAGGGGCCCTCTGTACACACTCAGGTATAGGGGGGCCCCTCTGCAGACACTCAGATATAGAGGGGCCCTCAGGTATAGGGTGGCCCCCTGCAGACACTCAGGTATAGGGGGCCCCTCTGCAGACACTCAGGTATAGAGGGGCCCCCTGCAGACACTCAGGTATAGGGGGGCCCTCTGCAGACACTCAGGTATAGGGGGGCCCTCCGCAGACACTCAGGTATAGGGGGGCCCTCAGGTATAGGGTGGCCCCCTGCAGACACTCAGGTATAGGGGGGCCCCTCTGCAGACACTCAGGTATAGGGGGCCCTCCGCAGACACTCAGGTATAGGGGGCCCTCCGCAGACACTCAGGTATAGGGGGCCCTCCGCAGACACTCAGGTATAGGGGGCCCTCCGCAGACACTCAGGTATAGGGGGGCCCTCTGCAGACTCCCAGGTATAGGGGGGCCCTCTGCAGACTCCCAGGTATAGGGGGGCCCTCTGCAGACTCCCAGGTATAGGGGGGACCTCTGCACACACTCAGGTATAGGGGGGACCTCTGCACACACTCAGGTAAAGGGGGGGACCTCTGCAGACTCCCAGGTATAGGGGGGACCTCTGCAGACTCCCAGGTATAGGGGGGGACCTCTGCAGACTCCCAGGTATAGGGGGGGACCTCTGCAGACTCCCAGGTATAGGGGGGGACCTCTGCAGACTCCCAGGTATAGGGGAGGACCTCTGCAGACTCCCAGGTATAGGGGGGACCTCTGCAGACTCCCAGGTATAGGGGGGACCTCTGCAGACTCCCAGGTATAGGGGGGACCTCTGCAGACTCCCAGGTATAGGGGGGACCTCTGCAGATACTCAGGTATAGGGGGGCCTCTGCAGACACTCAGGTATAGGGGGGGCCTCTGCAGACACTCAGGTATAGGGGGGGCCTCTGCCAACAACATATAGCAGTATATAACAAGCAATCTGATTCAAGATTTGTCTTCAGCAGGAACTGTGCAATCTCACACCCACCAATCAGATTTCAGCATGCACTGAATTATGGTGGCTGGAGAAGTAAAGACCTGATCTGATTGGTGGGTGTGCAGGAGCACGGATCAGTTCCTACTGAAGCCAACCTATAACCGAGGTGACCTCAGCACCTTCTTTTGACACAATGAACACCCGACACCCCACGTCACCTGGTTCAGCACCACCCAGTTGGGGTCTATCTGCGCGTCACCCTCTGGATCCAGGATGACTGTCTGGTACGCTCTGAAGTCGGTGAGCGTCACCTCTGCACTCTCAGGACAGACATCATAGTTGTCGGGCACGGAGTCATTATCAAAATCAATTTCGCACACGTCACCAATGCCGTCACCTGTGAAAAGAATATTGAGTGTCACCACAAGGCCACAGCAAGAGACGCTCAGGAAAAATGGTGCCTGGGTCTTATGGCACCATCCTAGAGAAGTCCTGGTCTTATGGCATCATCCCAGGGAAGTCCTGGTCTAATAGCACCATCCTGAGGATTTTCTGGTCTAATGACACCATTATAGGAAAGTTCTGGTCTAATGGTACCATCCTGGGGCAGTCCTGGTCTAATGGCACCATCCTAGGGAAGTCCTGGTCTAATGGCACCATCCTGAGGAAGTCCTGGTCTAATGGCCACATCCTGGGGATGTCTTGGTCTATTGGCACTATCCTGGGGATGTCCTTGCCTAATGGTACCATCCTGGGGATGTCCCGGCCTAATGGAACCATCCCTGGGAAATCCTGGTCTAATGGCACCATCCCTGGGAAATCCTGGCCTAATGGCACTATCCTGGGGATGTCCTGGTCTAATGGCACCATCCTAGGGACATTCTGGTCTAATGGCACCATCCTAGGGAAATTCTGGTCTAATGGCACCATCTTGGGTAAGTCCTGGCCTAATGGCACCATTCCTCGTTAGATCAGATTTGTATTATGCTGATTATTGATACAATAGGATTGAACAACGTAGACTTTGTAGCCTACAACACTTATAAAACAGCCCATCAGTCCATCCCCTGAACTGTGGTGGATGAGGCTTGCCTCAGACCGGGGAGGAGGATGGTGGCGGTGAGAGAATTGGCATTTCCCAGCGTCTACAGTGTCACTCCCTGACTCGCGGGCAAGTCCTCAGCATCCCAGCCATTGAAGAAGGTGAGAGTTGTACTAAGAGATCCCATTGCTGGTGAGAAGATCACCGACATGGGGGAGCACACCTCATACACCCCACAATGTAGAAGGCATGATGGGAAAACGTCATACCTGACTCGCTGATGAATCAGACATAAGGACAGTCCAGCAATCAAAGACAGAAGAGGCAGAAGAGCGGAGGCTGCAGATACAGAGAGGAGAGGCTGAGCTGAGGCTGCAGATATGGAGGGGAGAGGCTGAAGCTGTAGAGAGAAAAGAGCCCGGTCTAAATGTTTACTCCCTATCCCTCACACACACCCCCACATCCCCCATTCCCGATCCTTCTCATAGTGACCCCCATCCCCATCCTTCACATAGTGACCCCCATCCTTCTCATAGTGACCCCCATCCTTCACATAGTGACCCCCATCCCCATCCTTCTCATAGTGACCCCCATCCCCATCCTTCACATAGTGACCCCCATCCTTCTCATAGTGACCCCCATCCTTCACATAGTGACCCTCATCTCCATCCTTCACATAGTGACTGTAATGGGAGGGCCCGTGGAACCCAGAAGTTCTTAGAAAGTATGAGCCAGGAAATAATGGACATTGAGAATATGTCTTGGATTGCTTTAAAATGGGTCTGTAATATTAATCCACCATATTCCCCAGAATATCTGTAAAAAACTATTTACTGTTTGTTGATCCTGAACTCAACAGGTTAATTGAAAGGGCTGATGTGTTCAACTTCAATCACCTGTCTGCCTGTTGTAATGTTAATGAATCCCAACTATTCTAAAGATCTTTTCATTGTGGATTGTGATAATTAACTCTGTAATTGTGTGTATTGTAAATTAGCAGACAGACAGTCATGTGTCTGAGTCATTAGCTGTAGTTAATAAGCTCATGTAAATTAGGTCTGGTCAAAGGTGTATTGTCAAAGGAAAATTAGGAGAATGTAAGAACCTCCTCTCTGTGTGTATAAAACTTGTAGTTTTTCAATAAAGATTCATTCTTGCTTGAACCTCATACAGAGCGTTTGTCTCGTATTTGGGGGAGAATCATTTTTATGGGGTCTTATTCGGCTGGTTGGGAGTGTCTGGTGGCTGTTGTGTGTTCAGAAAGGGAATATCCTAACGGCGGTAACCCCTTTCATACTTGGGGTGCTGTTACAATTGGTGGCAAGCAGCGGGATGATTCCCACAGCCGGAAGGACAGCTACAAGAGGACACAGGCCAATGGAGGCACAGTATGAATGGCTAAAGCGCTCTACCCTCAAGGACTTACTGGAGAACCGGGGAAGACCGGCCAACAACCGTAAGAAGAGGGACATTATCAGAGAACTAGTCGAAATGGATGGAACCGAAAGGCCCAGCGTAACAGACAGGACACCCGAAGAGGCAAGTTTTGATCGGGCTGTTAACATAAGATTGGCACATTATGGTCCTAACCCTCCAGCGGAGATCATAGACCGAGTTAAAGTGGCTGTGGACGTAAATTTGCTACAGCAAAGAGGTGGTGCAGCAGCAGAAGTCAGAGCAGCACCAACTGAAAGGAGAAAGATACATTTTACTGCTTTTAAAAATTTCATTGAAACAGAAGGGGAGATTGATGGGTACCTTGCTGATTTTGAACGGCAATGTGCCCTACACCGGGTGCCCACAGAGGAATGGGTTACCATTTTGTCTGGAAAAACTATCCGGCCGGGCCAGTGAAGTGTTCAGGGCCATCCCAGTCGAGGATATTATGAACTATGGACTGGTAAAAGAAGCACTGTTGGCCAGGTATGCCGCCACACCAGAGGCATACCAGAGGCGGTTCCGAGAGACGAGCAAGCAGACTGGAGACTCGTATACCGAGTGGGCATGCCGCCTACACCGCACGGCATCTCACTGGGTCGCTGGATGCCAAGCAGAATCCGGGGAAGAGGTGCTGCAGGTGTTCCTGCTGGAGCACTTCTTTGACAAACTGTCCCTGGAAGTCAGAGAGTGGGTCCGGGACCGAAAACCTTTCACCTTGCCTGAAGCAGCTCGCCTGGCGGATGAATACACAGACGCCCGCAAACTGGATAACCCTGTGGTCAAGACAACAGGTCGGGTGGATTATCGATCAGTGGCACCCCCTCCGGCTATCGCCTACCAACCCCAGTCGTACCGCACTACAGCACCACCTCCAGTGGCCACTTATTCTCAGCAGCCCAGGTTCAACTCCCGGGGCTACTCAGAAGCCATCAGGTGTTTTTTTTGGTGTAAACAGCTAGGGCACAAAAAGCCAGACTGTCCGTTGAATCCAGCCAGGCAGTCCCAGTCATGGAGACAGCCAGCAAGGGGGAACCCCCACACATCCATGTCTGCGGTCCACTGCGTTGAGGAGGAAGAACATTGGGGCGTCCTGCACGAGGCTGATCCAATACAAGCAGCTAACCAGGACAACCGGCAGCAACACAGGCAGACTGTCTGGGTCAATGGAAAGGTAGCCAATGGCCTACATGATACTGGTGCCACCATGACCCTACTACAGAAGAACCTCATCCCAGAGAGCCAACATACCAGAGACACTGTAGCTTTAAGAGTAGCGGGAGGCACCGTCTTCCGGCTACCCATTGCCCGTGTTCACCTGGATTGGGGGGTTGGTTCGGGACACGTCAATGTGGGGGTGATGAAGGATTTGCCAGCGGATGTACTACTGGGGAATGATTTGGCCCCCCTCGTTTCGGCTTACGCCCCGATGGGCCCCACTGAAGCCAACCCAGTGACTACCTGTGCACAGACCCGGGCTGCTGGAACCAACCCGCTTGCTGCCGAGACCCGGGTAAGACTATCCCCCCCGACATGTACCTTAGATCAGGCACAATATCACAGTCTAGAATTGGAATGTGACAAGTTGACCAGTGAGAAATCGGAGATGCAACGACACTACGTCATGTATTATGAGATGTCCCATGGCTTGAACATTGAAATGCACAAACAGGCTGAAATTGTCAAAAGGTTAAATGGGATTTGCTCCCAGGTTTTGCCTTACCTCTCCCAAGAGCATCAGCAACAAGTTTTGGGAGCCATTGAGAGAGCAAAGCAAGTGACTGTTCCAGAACTGAATTCCATTATTTGCCCTACAACCTTACAACTTCACCATCAGCTACTGACCCGGTAAGCAAAATGGCCATGCTGATGGGTTGTCCAGGCATTAGAGGAATGGAACAATGGACTAACTTCGGAGTCAACCCGTCTGGGGTCTCCTCCTGTGTTAGTCTCCTGCCGAAAGGGGAGAGATGTAACGGGAGGGCCCGTGGAACCCAGAAGTTCTTAGAAAGTATGAGCCAGAAAATAATGGACATTGAGTATATGTCTTGGATTGCTTAAAAATGGGTCTGTAATATTAATCCACCATGATCCCCAGGATATCTGTAAAGGACTATTTACTGTTTGTTGATCCTGAACTCAACAGGTTAATTGAAAGGGCTGATCTATTCAACTTCAATCACCTGTCTGCCTGTTGTAATGTTAATAAATCCCAACTATTCTAAAGATCTTTTCATTGTGGATTGTCATAATTAACTCTGTAATTGTGTGTATTGTAAATTAGCAGACAGACAGTCTGGGACACGGAAAGGTCATGTGTCTGAGTCATTAGCTGTAGTTAATTAGCTCATGTAAATTAGGTCTGGTCAAAGGTGTATTGTCAGAGGAAAATGAGAATGTAAGGACCTCCTCTTTTGGTGTATAAAACTTGTAGCTTTTCAATAAAGATTCATTCCTGCTTGAACCTCATACAGAGCGTTTGTCTCGTATTTGGGGGAGAATCATTCGTATGGGGTCTTATTCGGCTGGTTGGGAGTGTCTGGTGACTGTCGTGTGTTCGGAAAGGGAATATCCTAACGGCGTTAACCGCTTTCATACTTGGGGTGCCGTTACAGTGACCTTCATCCCCATCCTTCACATAGTGACCTTCATCCCCACCCTTCACATAGTGACCTTCATCCCCACCCTTCACATAGTGACCCTCATCTCCATCCTTCACATAGTGACCTTCATCTCCATCCTTCACATAGTGACCCCCATCCCCATCCTTCACACAGTGTCCCCATCCTTCACATAGTGACCCCCACCCCCATCCTTCACATAGTGACCCCCACCCCCATCCTTCACATAGTGACCCCCATCCCCATCCTTCATATAGTGACCCCCATCCCCAGCCTTCACATAGTGACCTTCATCCCTATCCTTCACATAGTGACCTTCATCCCCATCTGTCAGCGGGATACGCACCTGATCAGCGAGTCCGTTGGAGCAGAGAGAGGTCACCCGTACGGATCCGACTCACGGGCCCCTGGTAGTGCAGACAGGAGGCACGGGAGTGTGGAAGGGTAAGAGGGCCTGAGATCGGTTCCAAGAGAGCGGCTCCGGATCCTGGGTTCAGGAGGGTAGCTAGCCAGGCAGGATGCAGGCAGGTAGGTATGCAGGCAGGTATATAGAGCAGCGTAGCGGGGCAGAAGCAGAAGGGGCGGTCAGACAGGCAGGGTTCGGCAATGTTCAGGCAATGTGGCACAGCGGGGTAGGCAGGTTCAGGGTCAAAGACAGGCCGAGGTCGGGTGCAGGCAGATAGCAAGGAAAGTCCAGTAACAAGCCGGGTGGTCAGAAGGTCGGATTTCAGGCGAACAACAGGAGCGGGATACACAGGGGACTGCAGATCAGACAGCACCGGTCTGAAGTGTTCCAGGGGTTTAAATAAGCAAACCGGCGTGCACCGGCGCGCGCGCGCGCCCACAATGCGCGCACATGCACCCGCACGCGCTGGCGCGCACGCGATCCAGGAAGTGTACCAGCGCGGACGGAAATATGCCAAACCACAGAGCGCATCGGCACACGCGAACGCACACCGAAGCGACCACCGACGCGCCCGGCAAGGTACGTACACTGACAGTGCCCCCCCCCCTTTAGGGCAGCATCCGGATGCCCAATTGAGCGATCTTTGTGGCGTGAGACCTCCTGAAAGCTTGCATGAGTTCCTCCGCATGTATGCCGTTTTCGGGTTCCCAAGAGTTATCTTCTGGGCCGTAACCCCTCCACTTAATCAGATATTGTACCTGGTTGTGTCTCTTCCTACAGTCCAGGATTGCCTCTACCTCAAACTCCTCCTCGCCGTCAATCAGAACAGGTTCCGGTGGGCCAATGTTACGGCCAGCGAAGGGGTTAGGGACAACCGGCTTTAACAGGGTCACATGAAAGACTGGATGGACCTTCAAGGAATTAGGTAGGTCGAGCTCATATGCTACATTGTTGATCCTCCTTTTTACCGAGAAAGGTCCCATGAACTTAGGGCCCAATTTCCTGGATGGGCAGGCCATCTTTAGGTTAATTGTGGATAACCACACCTGGTTGCCGGGCTCCAGAATGAGTTCCCCTCTCCTTTTCCTATCAAACATCCTCTCGTTGTACTCCTGGGTCTTGGACATGGTCTCCTGTAGAAGTTTGTTATTGGAGAAGAAGAAATCCATTGTTTCGGACACCGCAGGGACAGTGCATTTGGGTATGGTACTTGGCAAGAAGGTGGGATGGAATCCATAGTTGGCAAAGAATGGGGTTTGCTTAGTGGCAGAGTGCAGGGAGTTGTTGTAAGCGAATTCAGCAATGGGGAGTAGGGAGGCCCAATCATCCTGGGAAAAGGAGGAAAAACAACGGAGGTACTGCTCTAATGTTTGGTTGGTCCTCTCAGTTTGGCCATTCGTCTGGGGGTGGTATGCCGAAGAGAATGCCAACTTGATTTCCAGGGAATCACAAAGAGCCTTCCAAAATCTGGAGGTGAACTGGGCGCCTCGGTCTGAGACAATACTTGCCGGAACTCCATGGAGCCTCACTATTTCCCTGATAAAAACCCTCGCCGTTTCCATGGCGGAAGGTGTACCTTTCATGGGCAAAAAATGAGCCATCTTGGACAGCCTGTTAACAACAACGAAGACCGTGGAGAACCCTTCGGATAGAGGGAGCTCCACTATGAAGTCCATCGACACCATCTTCCAGGGTCTTTCAGGGACAGGTAGAGGTTTTAATAGACCCCAGGCCCTCATCCGGCTATTCTTGTTCCAGGAGCAGGTGTTGCATGAGTCCACGTATCTCTTGCAGTCACTACCCAGCTGCGGCCACCAGAACGTGCGCTTGATGAGCTCGGCCGTTTTCAAGGTACCGAAATGTCCGGCCAACTTGTGGTCATGGCAAAGCTCCAGAACAGCTATCCGAAGACCCTCAGGGACCAGAATTTTGCCCTCGTGCCTGATCAGACCATCTTGTGCCCTGACACAGTCCTCCGGAAGAGAGGTCAAGCCAGCAGACGCCCGCTTAATATGGAGCATGAGGTCTTCTTGAAGCAGCAGGAAGTTCCCGGCAGGGAGGATGGTGTCAACAGGTAAGTTCTCTTCAGGAGTGCTGAACATTCGGGACAGTGCGTCCGGTTTAATGTTTTTTGAGCCAGGCCTGTAGGTGATGTGGAACAAAAACCTTGAGAAAAAAAGTGCCCACCTTGCCTGCCTTGGCTTCAACCTCTTGGCTGTTCTCAGGTACTCGAGGTTCTTGTGGTCCGTGTAGACCAAAATGGGGTGTGCCGCCCCCCTCGAGCAGGTAACGCCATTCTTCTAATGCGGCCTTGATAGCCAGGAGTTCCCGGTCACCCACGTCATAGTTACGTTCCGCCGTGGAAAGCTTGCGCGAGAAGAAGGCCACTGGAAAAAGTAAGGCTTTAGCCCCCTGACGCTGGGATAGCACAGCCCCCACTGCATTTTCGGACGCGTCCACTTCCAGGACGAAAGGTAATGCGGGGTCAGGGTGCTTCAAGATGGAGGCAGAGACAAATAATTCCTTCAGTTTGTCAAAGGCAGCTTGGGCTCTAGGGGACCAGTAGAAGCGGTTTCCTTGTTTGGTCAGTTCGGTAAGGGGGGCGACAATTGCAGAGAAACTTCTGATGAACTTCCGGTAGAAGTTGGAGAATCCGCTGAAGCGCTGGACCCCTTTTTTATCTGTGGGGGCAGGCCAGTCCAGGATAGCCGACACCTTCTGAGGGTCCATTTTAATGCCCTCAATTGAAATGATCAGACCGAGAAACTGGATGCTTTGCCACTCAAACTCACATTTCTCTGGCTTGGCGTAAAGCCCATGTCGTCTGAGCCGAACAAGGACATTCCGGACATGCCTGCGATGGTCGTCTACAGAGGAGGAGAATATTAAGATATCGTCCAGGTATACTATGACGTACAAGTCCAGGTAATCACGGAAGATGTCATTGACAAAATGTTGAAAGGTAGCCGGCGCGTTACACAGTCCGAACGGCATAACTAGGTACTCATAGTGCCCGAACCGTGTGCGGAAGGCCGTCTTCCACTCATCCCCCTCTCGAATGCGGATCAGGTTGTACGCTCCTCGGAGGTCAAGCTTGGTGAATATGACCGCCGTTCCCAGCCTCTGGAACAGTTCCGGCACGAGAGGTAAGGGATAACGTTTTTTAATGGTGATCTTGTTCATCTGCCGATAATCAATACAGGGGCGTAGGGAAGGGTCCTTTTTTTCAACGAAAAAGATGCCCGCACCTGCAGGTGAGGTGGACGGGCGGATGAACCCTTTCTTTAGGTTGTCGTCAATGTAGACTTTCAGGGTGCCCAATTCCTGCTCAGTCAACGGGAAGATCCTCCCAAAAGGTACTTCGGTCCCAGACAAAAGTTCTATAGGGCAATCATATGGTCTGTGAGGAGGAAGGGTTTCTGCTCCCTTCTTACTGAACACGTCCAGAAAATCATGGTAGGGCTCAGGGATGGTTTTCTGAAGGTCAGGGTCTGTGCCCAGACAGAGCAGGTGAGGGTGGTCGGTAGAGGCTTGTTGCAGGCAGTGTTGCAGGCAATAATCTGAGAGGAATTTAACTCTCCCTGTAGCCCAGTCAATGTTGGGGTTATGGGCTTGCAGCCAGGGCATCCCCAGAATGACGGGGAATAGCGGAGAGGAGATGGCATCCAGACTTAGGAACTCCTGATGGTGGGTTGCCACCGAGGCCATCAAAGGGACGGTTTCCTGAGTGACGGGGCCGGATTTGATAATAGAGCCGTCAGCGAGATGTACTGCAAGTCCCCGGGATTTCGGCCACAGGGGAATGTGATGACTGGCAGCAAATGTCAAATCGATAAAGCAGCTGCATGCCCCCGAATCAATTATGGCGGGTACTAGGATTGCGGAAGTCCTTCCGGGGGGCTGTAAAGAAATGGAGAGAGCCAAGTGAGAAGTTGGGTTAGGCAACAAAGAGGCACAAGTAGAAGAGACAGGCAGGCACTTACGCATCTTAGCCGGACAGGATCTCACGTAGTGTCCCGGTTCGCCACAGTACATGCACAGGTTGTTACTACGCCTATGCTGGCGTTCTTCGGGAGAGAGCGATGGGCGCAGTAAGCCCAGTTGCATGGATTCTGGGTCATCTAATGCCGGAGACGGGGGCGCCGGAGGTGCAAGACGGGCCGGGTTTGAGACCTTGGGGAGCAACCAGGTGGGTTGGAACTGACTGGAGGTCCTCTCGGAGCGACGCTCTCTCAGGCGCCGGTCGATCTGAATTGCCAGATCTATTAACTTGTCCAGGGTTTGAGGAACTCCGACACATGCTAGCTCGTTCTTGAGCTGATCCGACAGGCCCATCCGGAATTGGTAGCGCAAAGCAGCGTCATTCCACTCTGTGTCAGAGCTCCAACGTTTGAATTCTGCCGCATAGTCCTCGGCCGCTCTGAGACCTTGCAGGAGAGAGTGGAGAACAGATTCTGCAGTAGCCGCTTGTTGCGGATCCTCATAGAGTTGAGACATCGCGGCAAAGAACGTGGCAAGGGTCTCCAAGGAGGCATCTTTCTGCTCTAGAAGGCGGTGAGCCCAGGCCTGCGGCTCGTCGGTCAGTAGGGAGATGACGAAGCCCACTTTGGTTGCTTCCAGGGAAAAGGTGCGGGGTTGTAGGGCGAAGAAAAGCTTGCAAGCGTTGCGGAACGCTCGGTATTTGCTGCGATTGCCCGCAAACTTCTCGGGTGTAGGGACCCTGGGTTCCGGAGGAAGCATGACGACGGAGGGTGTAGCCGGATATCCCGTGGATGTGGTGCCTTGCGGACTGGCAGGTGAGGACAGGACTTGAACTCTTTCCTCCAACCTGGTATAGCCGGCTTGGAGGTCTTTCACGGCTTGCGTCAGCCCGTTCAGGTGTCGGCATAATTCCTCCATGGGATCCCTCCCCTGCTCGGACTCGGACATGGCTGTCTGATACTGTCAGCGGGATACGCACCTGATCAGCGAGTCCGTTGGAGCAGAGAGAGGTCACCCGTACGGATCCGACTCACGGCCCCTGGTAGTGCAGACAGGAGGCACGGGAGTGCGGAAGGGTAAGAGGGCCTGAGATCGGTTCCAAGAGAGCGGCTCCGGATCCTGGGTTCAGGAGGGTAGCTAGCCAGGCAGGCTGCAGGCAGGTAGGTAGGCAGGCAGGTATATAGAGCAGCGTAGCGGGGCAGAAGCAGAAGGGGCGGTCAGACAGGCAGGGTTCGGCAACGTTCAGGCAATGTGGCACAGCGGGGTAGGCAGGTTCAGGGTCAAAGACAGGCCGAGGTCGGGTGCAGGCGGATAGCAAGGAAAGTCCAGTAACAAGCCGGGTGGTCAGAAGGTCGGATTTCAGGCGAACAACAGGAGCGGGATACACAGGGGACTGCAGATCAGACAGCACCGGTCTGAAGTGTTCCAGGGGTTTAAATAAGCAAACCGGCGTGCACCGGCGTGCGCACGGCGCACGCGCGCGCCCGCAATGCGCGCACATGCACCCGCACGCGCCGGCGCGCACAGTTACGCGCGCCCGCGATACAGGAAGTGTACCAGCGCGGACGGAAACATGCCAAACCACAGCGCGCATCGGCGCACGCGAACGCACACCGAAGCGACCACCGACGCGCCCGGCAAGGTACGTACACTGACACCATCCTTCACATAGTGACCTTCATCCCCATCCTTCACATAGTGACCTTCATCTCCATCCTTCACATAGTGACCCCCCTCCCCATCCTTCACATAGTGACCCTCATCTCCATCCTTCACATAGTGACCCCCATCTCCATCCTTCACATAGTGACCCCCACCCCCATCCTTCACATAGTGACCCTCATCTCCATCCTTCACATAGTGACCCCCATCCCCATCCTTCATATAGTGACCCCCATCCCCAGCCTTCACATAGTGACCTTCATCCCTATCCTTCACATAGTGACCTTCATCCCCATCCTTCACATAGTGACCTTCATCCCCATCCTTCACATAGTGACCTTCATCCCCATCCTTCACATAGTGACCTTCATCCCCATCCTTCACATAGTGACCCCCCTCCCCATCCTTCACATAGTGACCCCCATCTCCATCCTTCACATAGTGACCCCCATCCCCATCCTTCACATAGTGACCTTCATCCCCATCCTTCACATAGTGACCCCCATCCCCATCCTTCACATAGTGACCCTCATCTCCATCCTTCACATAGTGACCCCCATCCCCATCCTTCACATTGTGACCCTCATCCCCATCCTTCACATAGTGACCCCCATCTCCATCCTTCACAGTGACCCTCATCCCCATCCTTCACATAGTGACCCCCATCCCCATCCTTCACATAGTGACCCTCATCCCCATCCTTCACATACTGTAGTGACCCTCATCCCCATCCTTCACATAGTGACCCTCATCCCCATCCTTCACATAGTGACCTTCATCTCCATCCTTTACATAGTGACCCCCATCCCCATCCTTCACATAGTGACCCTCATCCCCATCCTTCACATAGTGACCCTCATCCCCATCCTTCACATAGTGACCCTCATCTCCATCCTTCACATAGTGACCCCATCCTTCTCATAGTGACCCCCATCTCCATCCTTCACATAGTGACCTTCATCTCCATCCTTCACATAGTGACCCCATCCCCATCCTTCACATAGTGACCCCCATCTCCATCCTTCACATAGTGACCCCCATCCCCATCCTTCACATAGTGACCTTCATCCCCATCCTTCACATAGTGACCCCCACTCCCATCCTTCACATAGTGACCCCCACCCCCATCCTTCTCATAGTGACCCCCATCTCCATCCTTCACATAGTGACCCCCATCCTTCACATAGTAACCCCCATCCCCATCCTTCTCATAGTAACCCACATCCTTCACATAGTGACCCCCATCCTTCACATAGTAACCCCCATCTCCATCCTTCACATAGTGACCCCCATCCCCATCCTTCACATAGTGACCCTCATCCCCATCCTTCACATAGTGACCCCCATCCTTCACATAGTGACCCTCATCCCCATCCTTCACATAGTAACCCCATCTCCATCCTTCACATAGTAACCCCCATCCCCATCCTTCACATAGTGACCCCCATCCCCATCCTTCACATAGTGACCCCCATCCTTCTCATAGTGACCTTTATCTTCATCCTTCACATAGTGACCCCCATCCCCATCCTTCTCATAGTGACCCCCATCTCCATCCTTCACATAGTGACCTTCATCCCCATCCTTCACATAGTGACCCTCATCCCCATCCTTCACATAGTGACCCCCCTCCCCATCCTTCACATAGTGACCCCCCCATCTCCATCCTTCACATAGTGACCCCCATCTCCATCCTTCACATAGTGACCTTCATCCCCATCCTTCACATAGTGACCCCCATCTCCATCCTTCACATAGTGACCCCCATCTCCATCCTTCACATAGTGACCCCCATCTCCATCCTTCACATAGTGACCCCCATCTCCATCCTTCACATAGTGACCCCCATCTCCATCCTTCACATAGTGACCCCCATCTCCATCCTTCACATAGTGACCCCCATTCCCATCCTTCACATAGTGACCCTCATCCCTCATCATCACCCACACAGGTAGGTTCTCCTCCGTACCATCAGTGTCCTTCTGGTTGGGGTTGTGGATCAGGCGGCAGTTGTCGGGTCCGGGTGGGATGTAGTCGGGGATGCCATCGTTGTCATCATCCTGGTCACATTCGTCGCCCACACCATCATTGTCCGAGTCCAGCTGGGAGCTGTTGGGGATCTCTGGACAGTTGTCCTTGGTGTCCTGGTGACCGTCCCCGTCCCTGAGGAAGGACAATCATCAGATTCAGGGTATCCACAGTGTCGACCTTCTGATTGGAGACTCTCCAATCATGGCAGCGACCACCAATCCGCTCTGTAATAAAAAAGGCTCCCACCCCCCTCCTCACTTCATCACCAATAACAGCTACACATCAAAAAGGACCTGTCATTGGTCTCACTTTGTTATTGGCTACAAAGTTACATTGTACAGTCTAATCGCTGGGGGAGGGGAGACTGAGGAAATGCTTCCTCCTGCCTGCTGCAGACTGATGACATCACCTCAGCCTAGGCACGGTCACGGGGGGAGGGGAATATTATTATTATTATTATTACAGGTGAGAAGATTATTATTAGCCAATGAGGGGAGAGAAGAACATAATTAGATAATCAGAGGAGAAAGGAACATAATTCGCCAGAGTAGAGGAGAATATTATTACCCAATCAGAAGAAAGAGGAACAATATTAGCCGATATGAGGAGGAAACAGAGGAGGGGTCTTACCTGTCCTGGTTGGTGTCACACACATCGCCCACCAGGTCGCTGTCGGCATCTGTCTGGAAGAAGGACAGGAGGTGTAAAGGAAGGGCAGGGACTGCGGGGGGGAGGAGTATATTGCTCTGTAGCAGCCAATCATCTCACCTGGAGCACCAGGGGTCATGTGACCACACATTTCTTACCTGCGTGGGGTTGCTGGTTTCCGGGCAGCTGTCACAGGCGTCGCCCACCCCGTCCATGTCCCTGTCCGTCTGGAGGGGGTTCGGCACTTTGGGGCAATTATCCAGCATGTTGGGGATCCCTGCGCATACAGAGAGGGGTATTTACCCTGAAAATCTGCCCCCCGACAGCCGTTACCTCCCCCCAGAATATAAATATAGATCAGGTTGGGGCTCACCGTCACCATCGATGTCATTGTCACAGGCGTCTCCTTCACCGTTGGCGTCTGTGTCCTTCTGGTCATTGTTGGGGACATTGGGACAGTTGTCACAGGAGTCACCGTAGGAGTCTGTGTCCGAATTTTGTTGGTCCTTATTGGGGACGAGCCTGCAGTTATCCTGTGTGAGGAGGCGGTACGTGAGAACGCGGCTGGCACCGTATACATGGCTGCCATCCAGATCTCTGCCCCCCCCCCAGGGTTCTGAGCTCCGCCCGTCTATCCCAAGATCTACTGAGCTCCACCTTTCAACCCGCAGGTTTCCTGAACTCCACCCTTCCATCCCCAGGTGTGCTGAGCTCCACCCTTTCCTCTCCAGGTGTGCTGAACTCCACTCTTCCATCCCCAGGTGTGCTGAGCTCCACCCTTCCATGCCCAGGTGTGCTGAGCTCCACCCTTCCATCCCCAGGTGTACTGAGCTCCACCCTTCCATCCCCAGGTGTACTGAGCTCCACCCTTCCATCCCCAGGTGTGCTGAGCTCCACCCTTTCCTCTCCAGGTGTACTGAGCTCCACCCTTCCATGCCCAGGTGTGCTGAGCTCCACCCTTCCATGCCCAGGTGTGCTGAGCTCCACCCTTCCATGCCCAGGTGTGCTGAGCTCCACCCTTCCATCCCCAGGTGTACTGATCTCCACCCTTCCATCCCCAGGTGTACTGATCTCCACCCTTCCATCCCCAGGTGTACTGAGCTCCACCCTTCCATCCCCAGGTGTGCTGAGCTCCACCCTTCCATCCCCAGGTGTGCTGAGCTCCACCCTTCCATCCCCAGGTGTGCTGAGCTCCACCCTTCCATCCCCAGGTGTGCTGAGCTCCACCCTTCCATCCCCAGGTGTGCTGAGCTCCACCCTTCCATCCCCAGGTGTACTGAGCTCCACCCTTCCATCCCCAGGTGTACTGAGCTCCACCCTTCTATCCCCAGGTGTACTGAGCTCCACCCTTCCATCCCCAGGTGTGCTGAGCTCCACCCTTCCATCCCCAGGTGTGCTGAGCTCCACCCTTCCATCCCCAGGTGTACTGAGCTCCACCCTTCTATCCCCAGGTGTGCTGAGCTCCACCCTTCCATCCCCAGGTGTACTGAGCTCCACCCTTCCCTCCCCAGGTGTGCTGAGCTCCACCCTTCCCTCCCCAGGTGTGCTGAGCTCCACCCTTCCATCCCCAGGTGTGCTGAGCTCCACCCTTCCATCCCCAGGTGTGCTGAGCTCCATCTCTCAACCCCCAGGTGTACTGAGCTCTCCCCTTCCATCCACCGATGTGTTGAGCTCCGCCCCACCACCACCTGGTGTTCTGAGCTCCACCTTTCAACCCCCAGGTTTACTGAACTCCACCCTTCCATCCCCAGGTGTGCTGAGCTTTGCCCTTCCATCCCCAGGCCTACTGAGCTTCACCCCAGGGTTCTGAGCTCCACCTCTCATCCACCAGGTTTGTTAAGCTCTATCCCACCACCCCCGGGGTTCTGAGCTTTGACCTTCCATCCCCAGGTGTACCGAGCTCCATTATTCCATCCCCAGATGTGCTGAGCTTTGACCTTTCATCCCCAGGGGTACTGAGCTCCACCCTTCCATCCCCAGGTGTACTGAGCTTTGCCCTTCCATCCCCAGGTGTACTGAGCTCCATCCTTCCATCCCCAGGTGTACTGAGCTCCACCCTTCCATCCCCAGGTGTACTGAGCTCCATCCTTCCATCCCCAGGTGTACTGAGCTCCACCCTTCCATCCCCAGGTGTACTGAGCTCCACCCTTCCATCCCCAGGTGTACTGAGCTCCACCCTTCCATCCCCAGGTGTACTGAGCTCCACCCTTCCATCCCCAGGTGTACTGAGCTCCACCCTTCTATCCCCAGGTGTACTGAGCTCCACCCTTCCATCCCCAGGTGTACTGAGCTCCACCCTTCCATCCTCAGGTGTACTGAGCTCCACCCTTCCATCCCCAGGGGTACTGAGCTTCGCCCTTCCATCCCCAGGTGTACTGAGCTTCGCCCTTCCATCCCCAGGTGTACTGAGCTTCGCCCTTCCATCCCCAGGTGTACTGAGCTCCGCCCTTCCCTCCCCAGGTGTACTGAGCTCCACTCTTCCATCCCCAGGTGTACTGAGCTTCGCCCTTTTATCCCCAGGTGTACTGAGCTTCGCCCTTCCATCCCCAGGTGTACTGAGCTTCGCTCTTCCATCCCCAGGTGTACTGAGCTTCGCCCTTTCATCCCCAGGTGTACTGAGCTTCGCCCTTTCATCCCCAGGTATACTGAGCTTCGCCCTACCCTCCCCAGGTGTACTGAGCTCCACCCTTCCATCCCCAGGTGTACTGAGCTTCGCCCTTTTATCCCCAGGTGTACTGAGCTTCGCCCTTTTATCCCCATGTGTACTGAGCTTCGCCCTTTTATCCCCAGGTGTACTGAGCTTCGCCCTTCCATCCCCAGGTGTACTGAGCTCCACCCTTCCATCCCCAGGTGTACTGAGCTCCACCCTTCCCTCCCCAGGTGTACTGAGCTCCACCCTTCCCTCCCCAGGTGTACTGAGCTCTACCCTTCCCTCCCCAGGTGTACTGAGCTCCACCCTTCCATCCCCAGGTGTGCTGAGCTCCACCCTTCCATCCCCAGGTGTACTGAGCTCCACCCTTCTATCCCCAGGTGTGCTGAGCTCCACCCTTCCATCCCCAGGTGTACTGAGCTCCACCCTTCCCTCCCCAGGTGTGCTGAGCTCCACCCTTCCATCCTCAGGTGTACTGAGCTCCACCCTTCCATCCCCAGGGGTACTGAGCTTCGCCCTTCCATCCCCAGGTGTACTGAGCTTCGCCCTTCCCTCCCCAGGTGTACTGAGCTCCACTCTTCCATCCCCAGGTGTACTGAGCTCCGCCCCACCACTCCCAGGGTTCTCAGCTCCATCTCTCAACCCCCAGGTGTACTGAGCTCTCCCCTTCCATCCACCGATGTGTTGAGCTCCGCCCCACCACCACCACCTGGTGTTCTGAGCTCCCTTCCATCCCCAGGCCTACTGAGCTTCACCCCAGGGTTCTGAGCTCCACCTCTCATCCACCAGGTTTGCTAAGCTCTATCCCACCACCACCGGGGTTCTGAGCTTTGACCTTCCATCCCCAGGTGTACTGAGCTCCATTATTCCATCCCCAGATGTGCTGAGCTCCACCCTTCCATCCCCAGGTGTACTGAGCTCCACCCTTCCATCCCCAGGTGTACTGAGCTCCACCCTTCCATCCCCAGGTGTACTGAGCTCCACCCTTCCATCCCCAGGTGTACTGAGCTCCATCCTTCCATCCCCAGGTGTACTGAGCTCCGCCCTTCCATCCCCAGGTGTACTGAGTTCCATCCTTCCATCCCCAGGTGTACTGAGCTCCACCCTTCCATCCCCAGGTGTACTGAGCTCCACCCTTCCCTCCCCAGGTGTGCTGAGCTCCACCCTTCCATCCTCAGGTGTACTGAGCTCCACCCTTCCATCCCCAGGGGTACTGAGCTTCGCCCTTCCATCCCCAGGTGTACTGAGCTTCGCCCTTCCCTCCCCAGGTGTACTGAGCTCCACTCTTCCATCCCCAGGTGTACTGAGCTCCGCCCCACCACTCCCAGGGTTCTCAGCTCCATCTCTCAACCCCCAGGTGTACTGAGCTCTCCCCTTCCATCCACCGATGTGTTGAGCTCCGCCCCACCACCACCACCTGGTGTTCTGAGCTCCCTTCCATCCCCAGGCCTACTGAGCTTCACCCCAGGGTTCTGAGCTCCACCTCTCATCCACCAGGTTTGCCAAGCTCTATCCCACCACCCCCGGGGTTCTGAGCTTTGACCTTCCATCCCCAGGTGTACTGAGCTCCATTATTCCATCCCCAGATGTGCTGAGCTCCACCCTTCCATCCCCAGGTGTACTGAGCTCCACCCTTCCATCCCCAGGTGTACTGAGCTCCACCCTTCCATCCCCAGGTGTACTGAGCTCCACCCTTCCATCCCCAGGTGTACTGAGCTCCACCCTTCCATCCCCAGGTGTACTGAGCTCCATCCTTCCATCCCCAGGTGTACTGAGCTCCGCCCTTCCATCCCCAGGTGTACTGAGTTCCATCCTTCCATCCCCAGGTGTACTGAGCTCCACCCTTCCATCCCCAGGTGTACTGAGCTCCACCCTTCCATCCCCAGGTGTACTGAGCTCCACCCTTCCATCCCCAGGTGTACTGAGCTCCACCCTTCCATCCCCAGGTGTACTGAGCTCCACCCTTCCATCCCCAGGTGTACTGAGCTCCACCCTTCCATCCCCAGGTGTACTGAGCTCCACCCTTCCATCCCCAGGTGTACTGAGCTCCACCCTTCCATCCTCAGGTGTACTGAGCTCCACCCTTCCATCCCCAGGGGTACTGAGCTTCGCCCTTCCATCCCCAGGTGTACTGAGCTTCGCCCTTCCCTCCCCAGGTGTACTGAGCTCCACTCTTCCATCCCCAGGTGTACTGAGCTTCGCCCTTTTATCCCCAGGTGTACTGAGCTTCGCCCTTCCATCCCCAGGTGTACTGAGCTACGCTCTTCCATCCCCAGGTGTACTGAGCTTCGCCCTTTCATCCCCAGGTGTACTGAGCTTCGCCCTTTCATCCCCAGGTATACTGAGCTTCGCCCTACCCTCCCCAGGTGTACTGAGCTCCACCCTTCCATCCCCAGGTGTACTGAGCTTCGCCCTTTTATCCCCAGGTGTACTGAGCTTCGCCCTTTTATCCCCAGGTGTACTGAGCTTCGCCCTTTTATCCCCAGGTGTACTGAGCTTCGCCCTTTCATCCCCAGGTGTACTGAGCTTCGCCCTTTCATCCCCAGGTGTACTGAGCTTCGCCCTTCCATCCCCAGGTGTACTGAGCTCCGCCCTTCCATCCCCAGGTGTACTGAGTTCCATCCTTCCATCCCCAGGTGTACTGAGCTCCACCCTTCCATCCCCAGGTGTACTGAGCTCCACCCTTCCATCCCCAGGTGTACTGAGCTCCACCCTTCCATCCCCAGGTGTACTGAGCTCCACCCTTCCATCCCCAGGTGTACTGAGCTCCACCCTTCCATCCCCAGGTGTACTGAGCTCCACCCTTCCATCCCCAGGTGTACTGAGCTCCACCCTTCCATCCCCAGGTGTACTGAGCTCCACCCTTCCATCCTCAGGTGTACTGAGCTCCACCCTTCCATCCCCAGGGGTACTGAGCTTCGCCCTTCCATCCCCAGGTGTACTGAGCTTCGCCCTTCCCTCCCCAGGTGTACTGAGCTCCACTCTTCCATCCCCAGGTGTACTGAGCTTCGCCCTTTTATCCCCAGGTGTACTGAGCTTCGCCCTTCCATCCCCAGGTGTACTGAGCTACGCTCTTCCATCCCCAGGTGTACTGAGCTTCGCCCTTTCATCCCCAGGTGTACTGAGCTTCGCCCTTTCATCCCCAGGTATACTGAGCTTCGCCCTACCCTCCCCAGGTGTACTGAGCTCCACCCTTCCATCCCCAGGTGTACTGAGCTTCGCCCTTTTATCCCCAGGTGTACTGAGCTTCGCCCTTTTATCCCCAGGTGTACTGAGCTTCGCCCTTTTATCCCCAGGTGTACTGAGCTTCGCCCTTTCATCCCCAGGTGTACTGAGCTTCGCCCTTTCATCCCCAGGTGTACTGAGCTTCGCCCTTTCATCCCCAGGTGTACTGAGCTTCGCCCTTCCATCCCCAGGTGTACTGAGCTCCGCCCTTCCATCCCCAGGTGTACTGAGCTCCACCCTTCCATCCCCAGGTGTACTGAGCTCCACCCTTCCCTCCCCAGGTGTACTGAGCTCCACCCTTCCCTCCCCAGGTGTACTGAGCTCTACCCTTCCCTCCCCAGGTGTACTGAGCTCCACCCTTCCATCCCCAGGTGTACTGAGCTTCGCCCATCCATCCCCAGGTGTACTGAGCTTCGCCCATCCATCCCCAGGTTTACTGAGCTCCACCCTTCCATCCTCAGGTGTACTGAGCTTCGCCCTTCCATCCTCAGGTGTACTGAGCTCCACCCTTCTCTCCCCAGGTGTACTGAGCTCCACTCTTCCATCCCCAGGTGTACTGAGCTTCGCCCTTCTATCCCCAGGTGTACTGAGCTTCGCCCTTCCATCCCCAGGTGTACTGAGCTTCGCCCTTCCATCCCCAGGTGTACTGAGCTTCGCCCTACCCTCCCCAGGTATACTGAGCTCCACCCTTCCATCCCCAGGTGTACTGAGCTTCGCCCTTTTATCCCCAGGTGTACTGAGCTTCGCCCTTTTATCCCCAGGTGTACTGAGCTTCGCCCTTTCATCCCCAGGTGTACTGAGCTTCGCCCTTCCATCCCCAGGTGTACTGAGCTCCACCCTTCCATCCCCAGGTGTACTGAGCTTCGCCCTTCCATCCACAGGTGTACTGAGCTCTACCCTTCTATCCCCAGGTGTACTGAGCTTCACCCTTCCATCCCCAGGTGTGCTGAGCTCCACCCTTCTATCCCCAGGTGTGCTGAGCTCCACCCTTCCCTCCCCAGGTGTACTGAGCTCTACCCTTCCCTCCCCAGGTGTACTGAGCTCCACCCTTCTATCCCCAGGTGTGCTGAGCTCCACCCTTCTATCCCCAGGTGTACTGAGCTCCACCCTTCTATCCCCAGGTGTGCTGAGCTCCACCCTTCTATCCCCAGGTGTGCTGAGCTCCACCCTTCCAACCTCACTACAAAACAAATCTGAATGACCTCAACATTCTTAATTCCGTCTCCGTCTGCGTCCTCGTCACACTGATCGCCGATTCCATCGTTATCCGCGTCCTCCTGCCCGGAGTTGGGGGTCAGTCTGCAGTTATCCTGCATAATGGGAGAAGATAGACAATGAATTTTTTAGGATAAGGAAAAATCATTACGACGTGTTCTACTAATTATTATTATTTAGGTACTTATATAGCGCCGTCAATTTACGCAACGCTTTACATATACATTGTAGATTTACATCAGTCCCCGCCCTCAAGGAGCTCACAACCCAAGGTCCCCCAACTCACATACTAATGAGAATACTAATGTTAGATTTCTTTATATAGTAACAGCTTCTCTTTGCTAGAATGACTGTTCCTGGAACCGATTGTAGATCTCCTTGTTCAGCAATGTAGAGACGTTCTCCACGTTCTCCGCGCTCTCCGCGTTCTCCGCGTTCTCCACGCTCTCCGCGTTTTCTCCACGTTCTCCGCGTATTCTCCACGTTCTCCGCGTATTCTCCACGTATTCTCCACGTTCTCCGCGTATTCTCCACGTTCTCCGCGTATTCTCCACGTTCTCCGCGTATTCTCCACGTTCTCCGCGTATTCTCCACGTTCTCCACGCTCTCCGCATTCTCCACGTTCTCCACGTTCTAGAACCAGAGTCTGGGTCAAGCTGGTAAGATGTTCCGTAATAAAAGAAATGAATGTCCCTTGTTATTAATTATGTGTTACTGCTGCAGATTGTGAAGGGAATGAGTTCATATGTGAGAGCTTCAGGAGGTCCTACTACATGGCGACTGTCCAGGACTGGAGCCTAAAGTCCTCCCATGTTGGTCAGCAGACCGGGTCCTCGATTCATATTCCTGAGGATCTCCCCGTCTATTCTCCGCTTTCTAATCTTTACTTTCACTTTGTAACTTTTCACCATGAGTTGTCACCTTTCTTATCAATGTGAATGGTGCGACCTCTCCGAGACTACAGGAACTAGGAGACCTACAACTAGACTTCAAGTGGTTCCTTGTTGTGTCCTCTACGCCCCTTCACCCCACGGGGGAGATATTCAGAATCATATGACAGGATATTCCTTGCTTTTTCCTCTACGCCCCTTCACCCCACAGGGGCAATATCCAGAATCATATGACAGGATATTCCTTGCTGTTCCCTCTACGCCCCTTCACCCCACAGGGGCAATATCCAGAATCATATGACAGGATATTCCTTGCTTTTTCCTCTATGCCCCTTCACCTCACAGGGGCGATATCCAGCACCATATGACAAGATATTCCTTACTGTGCCCTCTACGCCCCTTCACCTCACAGGGGCGATATCCAGCATCATATAACGTGATATTCCTTGCCGTTTCCTCTACGCCCCTTTACCCCACAGGGGCGATATCCAGCACCATATGACAAGATATTCCTTACTGTGCCCTCTACGCCCCTTCACCTCACAGGGGCGATATCCAGCATCATATAACGTGATATTCCTTGCTGTTTCCTCTACGCCCCTTCACCCCACAGGGGCGATATCCAGCATCATATGACATGATATTCCTTGCTGTGCTCTCTACGCCCCTTCACCCCACAGGGGCGATATCCAGAATCATATGACATGATATTCTTGCTGTGCTCTCTACGCCCCTTCACCCCACAGGGGCGATATCCAGCATCATATAACGTGATATTCCTTGCTGTTTCCTCTATACCCATTCACCCCACAGGGGCGATATCCAGCATCATATAACATGATATTCCTTGCTGTTCCCTCTACGCCCCTTCACCCCACAGGGGTGATATCCAGCATCATATGACATGATATTCCTTGCTGTTCCCTCTACGCCCCTTCACCCCACAGGGGCGATATCCAGCATCATATGACATGATATTCCTTGCTGTTCCCTCTACGCCTCTTCACCCCACAGGGGCGATATCCAGGGTCATGTGACACACATAATAATAGGGTACATAGGAGTAGCTAGTCTTATAAAAGTAGAAGTTCAGTTCTCGGTTGCGGAGGTGTCACCCGTCTCACCTGTTTGCAGTGTTTGTTGTTGTCTATACACGGCATTGGCTCGTCCGGGTAACCGTCTATGTCGGTGTCTCGGCCACATGTGTACCCGTTGCCGGCCCAGCCAACGTTGCACTGTGGGAAGTAAGGAACAGGATAATGTTAGTGACATGGATGAGGACAAGACCGGCCAAATCAGAACTTTCCAGATGTCCATGGTGACCATCGGTGGTGAGAATACAGGAGCAGGCTGGGACTTACCGCACAGGTGACATCACCATTCCTCTCAAACACGCAGTGCGCGTTCATGTGGCAGGGGTTGAATGCGGGGCTGATACAGGACTTTTTGGGCACACAGCCCAGAGATTGGTTCCCCACAAAGCCCGGCTTACAGGGGCCACACTTGTAGGAGCCCTAAAGGGAGAAGGCGGGAGGAGGTGAGAAGAGTGGAGAGGGGAGGAGGGTATAATTGGGGTGGGGTAGGTGCTTACCACAGAGTTGGTGCAGAGGGAGTTGGCGGCGCATCCTCCATTGTTCCCGTCATTACATTCATCAATGTCGGTGCACACCTGGAGAGGAGACGGAAGGGTGAGTGACACATCTGAAGCCACGCCTCCTGCGTAGCCATATGCCTTAGGTCTGGCTATTGACAAATGACATCCCAACCCCCTCCCTGCCCCCAGTTCTTACCTGCTTGCTGGCCTTGGCGTAGTCGATACCCACCCCTGACACTGAGTTTCCCTTGTACCCTCGCGGACAGGCCTCACAGCGGAATCCGGGGGACGTGTTGATGCATTTGGAACCCGAGAAACAAGGATTGGCGTGAGCGCACTGCAGGGGAAACACAAGGTGTCACACGAGGAGGGTCTACGTCACATGGGGTGATGGTGTCACATGGGGAGGTCTACAGTCATATGAGATGGTGTCACATAGGGAGGTCTATCTCATATGACGTGATGATGTCACATGGGGATGTCTATGTCACATGGGGTGATGGCGTCACATGGAGAGGTCTACGTCACATGAGATGGTGTCACATGGGTAGGCCTATGCCACATGGGGTGATGGCATCCCGTGGGGTGATGATGTCACATGGGGAGGTCTACGTCACATGAGATGGTGTCACATGAGGATGTCTATGTCACATGGGGTGATGGCGTCACATGGAGAGGTCTGCGTCACATAAGATGGTGTCACATGGGAAGGCCTATGTCACATGGGGTGATGGCAGCCCGTGGGGAGGTCTACGTCACATGGGGAGGTCTACGTCACATGAGATGGTGTCACATGGGGAGGCCTATGTCACATGGGGTGATGGCATCCCGTGGGGAGGTCTACGTCACATGGGGAGGTCTACGTCACATGAGATGGTGTCACATGGGGAGGCCTATGTCACATGGGGTGATGGCATCCCGTGGGGAGGTCTACGTCACATGGGGAGGTCTACGTCACATGAGATGGTGTCACATGGGGAGGCCTATGTCACATGGGGAGGTCTACGTCACATGAGATGGTGTCACATGGGGAGGCCTATGTCACATGGGGTGATGGCATCCCGTGGGGAGGTCTACGTCACATGGGGAGGTCTACGTCACATGAGATGGTGTCACATGGGGAGGCCTATGTCACATGGGGAGGTCTACGTCACATGGGATGGTGTCACATGGGGAGGCCTATGTCACATGGGGTGATGGCATCCCGTGGGGAGGTCTACGTCACATGGGGAGGTCTACATCACATGAGATGGTGTCACATGGGGAGGCCTATGTCACATGGGGTGATGGCATCCCGTGGGGAGGTCTACGTCACATGGGGAGGTCTACGTCACATGAGATGGTGTCACATGGGGAGGCCTATGTCACATGGGGAGGTCTACGTCACATGAGATGGTGTCACATGGGGAGGCCTATGTCACATGGGGTGATGGCATCCCATGGGGGGGTCTACGTCACATGGGGAGGTCTACGTCACATGAGATGGTGTCACATGGGGAGGCCTATGTCACATGATATGGTGTCACATGGGGAGGCCTATGTCACATGGGGTGATGGCATCCCGTGGGGAGGTCTACGTCACATGGGGAGGTCTACATCACATGAGATGGTGTCACATGGGGAGGCCTATGTCACATGGGGTGATGGCATCCCGTGGGGAGGTCTACGTCACATGGGGAGGTCTACGTCACATGAGATGGTGTCACATGGGGAGGCCTATGTCACATGGGGAGGTCTACGTCACATGAGATGGTGTCACATGGGGAGGCCTATGTCACATGAGGTGATGGCATCCCGTGGGGAGGTCTACGTCACATGGGGAGGTCTACGTCACATGAGATGGTGTCACATGGGGAGGCCTATGTCACATGAGATGGTGTCACATGGGGAGGCCTATGTCACATGGGGTGATGGCATCCCGTGGGGAGGTCTACGTCACATGGGGAGGTCTACATCACATGAGATGGTGTCACATGGGGAGGCCTATGTCACATGGGGTGATGGCATCCCGTGGGGAGGTCTACGTCACTTGGGGAGGTCTACATCACATGAGATGGTGTCACATGGGGAGGCCTATGTCACATGGGGTGATGGCATCCCGTGGGAAGGTCTACGTCACATGGGGAGGTCTACGTCACATGAGATGGTGTCACATGGGGAGGCCTATGTCACATGGGGAGGTCTACGTCACATGAGATGGTGTCACATGGGGAGGCCTATGTCACATGGGGTGATGGCATCCCATGGGGAGGTCTACGTCACATGGGGAGGTCTACGTCACATGAGATGGTGTCACATGGGGAGGCCTATGTCACATGAGATGGTGTCACATGGGGAGGCCTATGTCACATGGGGTGATGGCATCCCGTGGGGAGGTCTACGTCACATGGGGAGGTCTACATCACATGAGATGGTGTCACATGGGGAGGCCTATGTCACATGGGGTGATGGCATCCCGTGGGGAGGTCTACGTCACATGGGGAGGTCTACGTCACATGAGATGGTGTCACATGGGGAGGCCTATGTCACATGGGGAGGTCTACGTCACATGAGATGGTGTCACATGGGGAGGCCTATGTCACATGGGGTGATGGCATCCCATGGGGAGGTCTACGTCACATGGGGAGGTCTACGTCACATGAGATGGTGTCACATGGGGAGGCCTATGTCACATGAGATGGTGTCACATGGGGAGGCCTATGTCACATGGGGTGATGGCATCCCGTGGGGAGGTCTACGTCACATGGGGAGGTCTACATCACATGAGATGGTGTCACATGGGGAGGCCTATGTCACATGGGGTGATGGCATCCCGTGGGGAGGTCTACGTCACATGGGGAGGTCTACGTCACATGAGATGGTGTCACATGGGGAGGCCTATGTCACATGGGGAGGTCTACGTCACATGAGATGGTGTCACATGGGGAGGCCTATGTCACATGAGGTGATGGCATCCCGTGGGGAGGTCTACGTCACATGGGGAGGTCTACGTCACATGGGATGGTGTCACATGGGGAGGCCTATGTCACATGAGATGGTGTCACATGGGGAGGCCTATGTCACATGGGGTGATGGCATCCCGTGGGGAGGTCTACGTCACATGGGGAGGTCTATGTCACATGAGATGGTGTCACATGGGGAGGCCTATGTCACATGGGGTGATGGCATCCCGTGGGGAGGTCTACGTCACTTGGGGAGGTCTACATCACATAAGATGGTGTCACATGGGGAGGCCTATGTCACATGGGGTGATGGGATCCCGTGGGGAGGTCTACGTCACATGGGGAGGTCTACGTCACATGAGATGGTGTCACATGGGGAGGCCTATGTCACATGGGGAGGTCTACGTCACATGAGATGGTGTCACATGGGGAGGCCTATGTCACATGGGGTGATGGCATCCCGTGGGGAGGTCTACGTCACATGGGGAGGTCTACGTCACATGAGATGGTGTCACATGGGGAGGCCTATGTCACATGAGATGGTGTCACATGGGGAGGCCTATGTCACATGGGGTGATGGCATCCCGTGGGGAGGTCTACGTCACATGGGGAGGTCTACATCACATGAGATGGTGTCACATGGGGAGGCCTATGTCACATGGGGTGATGGCATCCCGTGGGGAGGTCTACGTCACATGAGATGGTGTCACATGGGGAGGCCTATGTCACATGGGGAGGTCTACATCACATGAGATGGTGTCACATGGGGAGGCCTATGTCACATGGGGTGATGGCATCCCATGGGGAGGTCTACGTCACATGGGGAGGTCTACGTCACATGAGATGGTGTCACATGGGGAGGCCTATGTCACATGAGATAGTGTCACATGGGGAGGCCTATGTCACATGGGGTGATGGCATCCCGTGGGGAGGTCTACGTCACATGGGGAGGTCTACATCACATGAGATGGTGTCACATGGGGAGGCCTATGTCACATGGGGTGATGGCATCCCGTGGGGAGGTCTACGTCACATGGGGAGGTCTACGTCACTGAGATGGTGTCACATGGGGAGGCCTATGTCACATGAGATGGTGTCACATGGGGAGGCCTATGTCACATGGGGTGATGGCATCCCGTGGGGAGGTCTACGTCACATGGGGAGGTCCACGTCACATGATATGGTGTCACATGGGGAGGCCTATGTCACATGGGGTGATGGCATCCCGTGGGGAGGTCTACGTCACATAGGGAGGTCTACGTCACATGAGATGGTGTCACATGGGGAGGCCTATGTCACATGGGGAGGTCTACGTCACATGAGATGGTGTCACATGGGGGGGCCTATGTCACATGGGGTGATGGCATCCCGTGGGGAGGTCTACGTCACATGGGGAGGTCTACATCACATGAGATGGTGTCACATGGGGAGGCCTATGTCACATGGGATAATGGCATCCCGTGGGGAGGTCTACGTCACATGGGGAGGTCTACGTCACATGAGATGGTGTCACATGGGGAGGCCTATGTCACATGGGGAGGTCTACGTCACATGAGATGGTGTCACATGGGGAGGCCTATGTCACATGGGGTGATGGCATCCCGTGGGGAGGTCTACGTCACATGGGGAGGTCTACATCACATGAGATGGTGTCACATGGGGAGGCCTATGTCACATGAGATGGTGTCACATGGGGAGGCCTATGTCACATGGGGTGATGGCATCCCGTGGGGAGGTCTACGTCACATGGGGAGGTCTACATCACATGAGATGGTGTCACATGGGGTGATGGCATCCCGTGGGGAGGTCTACGTCACATGGGGAAGTCTACGTCACATGAGATGGTGTCACATGGGGAGGCCTATGTCACATGAGATTGTGTCACATGGGGAGGCCTATGTCACATGGGGTGATGGCATCCCGTGGGGAGGTCTACGTCACATGGGGAGGTCTACATCACATGAGATAGTGTCACATGGGGAGGCCTATGTCACATGGGGTGATGGCATCCCGTGGGGAGGTCTATGTCACATGGGGAGGTCTACGTCACATGAGATGGTGTCACATGGGGAGGTCTACGTCACATGAGATGGTGTCACATGGGGAGGCCTATGTCACATGGGGAGGTCTACGTCACATGAGATGGTGTCACATGGGGAGGCCTATGTCACATGAGATGTGTCACATGGGGAGGCCTATGTCACATGGGGTGATGGCATCCCGTGGGGAGGTCTACGTCACATGGGGAGGTCTACATCACATGAGATGGTGTCACATGGGGAGGCCTATGTCACATGGGGTGATGGCATCCCGTGGGGAGGTCTACGTCACATGGGGAGGTCTACATCACATGAGATGGTGTCACATGGGGAGGCCTATGTCACATGGGGTGATGGCATCCCGTGGGGAGGTCTACGTCACATGGGGAGGTCTACGTCACATGAGATGGTGTCACATGGGGAGGCCTATGTCACATGGGGAGGTCTACGTCACATGAGATGGTGTCACATGGGGAGGCCTATGTCACATGGGGTGATGGTATCCCGTGGGGAGGTCTACGTCACATGGGGAGGTCTACGTCACATGAGATGGTGTCACATGGGGAGGCCTATGTCACATGAGATGGTGTCACATGGGGAGGCCTATGTCACATGGGGTGATGGCATCCCGTGGGGAGGTCTACGTCACATGGGGAGGTCTACATCACATGAGATGGTGTCACATGGGGAGGCCTATGTCACATGGGGTGATGGCATCCCGTGGGGAGGTCTACGTCACATGGGGAGGTCTACGTCACATGAGATGGTGTCACATGGGGAGGCCTATGTCACATGGGGAGGTCTACATCACATGAGATGGTGTCACATGGGGAGGCCTATGTCACATGGGGTGATGGCATCCCATGGGGAGGTCTACGTCACATGGGGAGGTCTACGTCACATGAGATGGTGTCACATGGGGAGGCCTATGTCACATGAGATGGTGTCACATGGGGAGGCCTATGTCACATGGGGTGATGGCATCCCGTGGGGAGGTCTACGTCACATGGGGAGGTCTACATCACATGAGATGGTGTCACATGGGGAGGCCTATGTCACATGGGGTGATGGCATCCCGTGGGGAGGTCTACGTCACATGGGGAGGTCTACGTCACTGAGATGGTGTCACATGGGGAGGCCTATGTCACATGAGATGGTGTCACATGGGGAGGCCTATGTCACATGGGGTGATGGCATCCCGTGGGGAGGTCTACGTCACATGGGGAGGTCCACGTCACATGATATGGTGTCACATGGGGAGGCCTATGTCACATGGGGTGATGGCATCCCGTGGGGAGGTCTACGTCACATGGGGAGGTCTACGTCACATGAGATGGTGTCACATGGGGAGGCCTATGTCACATGGGGAGGTCTACGTCACATGAGATGGTGTCACATGGGGGGGCCTATGTCACATGGGGTGATGGCATCCCGTGGGGAGGTCTACGTCACATGGGGAGGTCTACATCACATGAGATGGTGTCACATGGGGAGGCCTATGTCACATGGGGTGATGGCATCCCGTGGGGAGGTCTACGTCACATGGGGAGGTCTACGTCACATGAGATGGTGTCACATGGGGAGGCCTATGTCACATGGGGAGGTCTACGTCACATGAGATGGTGTCACATGGGGAGGCCTATGTCACATGGGGTGATGGCATCCGGTGGGGAGGTCTACGTCACATGGGGAGGTCTACGTCACATGAGATGGTGTCACATGGGGAGGCCTATGTCACATGAGATGGTGTCACATGGGGAGGCCTATGTCACATGGAGTGATGGCATCCCGTGGGGAGGTCTACGTCACATGGGGAGGTCTACATCACATGAGATGGTGTCACATGGGGTGATGGCATCCCGTGGGGAGGTCTACGTCTCATGGGGAAGTCTACGTCACATGAGATGGTGTCACATGGGGAGGCCTATGTCACATGAGATTGTGTCACATGGGGAGGCCTATGTCACATGGGGTGATGGCATCCCGTGGGGAGGTCTACGTCACATGGGGAGGTCCATGTCACATGATATGGTGTCACATGGGGAGGCCTATGTCACATGGGGTGATGGCATCCCGTGGGGAGGTCTACGTCACATGGGGAGGTCTACGTCACATGAGATGGTGTCACATGGGGTGATGGCATCCCGTGGGGAGGTCTACGTCACATGGGGAAGTCTACGTCACATGAGATGGTGTCACATGGGGAGGCCTATGTCACATGAGATTGTGTCACATGGGGAGGCCTATGTCACATGGGGTGATGGCATCCCGTGGGGAGGTCTACGTCACATGGGGAGGTCTACATCACATGAGATGGTGTCACATGGGGAGGCCTATGTCACATGGGGTGATGGCATCCCGTGGGGAGGTCTACGTCACATGGGGAGGTCTACGTCACATGAGATGGTGTCACATGGGGAGGCCTATGTCACATGGGGAGGTCTACGTCACATGAGATGGTGTCACATGGGGAGGCCTATGTCACATGGGGTGATGGCATCCCGTGGGGAGGTCTACGTCACATGGGGAGGTCTACATCACATGAGATGGTGTCACATGGGGAGGCCTATGTCACATGGGGTGATGGCATCCCGTGGGGAGGTCTACGTCACATGGGGAGGTCTACATCACATGAGATGGTGTCACATGGGGAGGCCTATGTCACATGGGGAGGTCTACGTCACATGAGATGGTGTCACATGGGGAGGCCTATGTCACATGGGGTGATGGCATCCCGTGGGGAGGTCTACGTCACATGGGGAGGTCTACATCACATGAGATGGTGTCACATGGGGAGGCCTATGTCACATGGGGTGATGGCATCCCGTGGGGAGGTCTACGTCACATGGGGAGGTCTACGTCACATGAGATGGTGTCACATGGGGAGGCCTATGTCACATGGGGAGGTCTACGTCACATGAGATGGTGTCACATGGGGAGGTCTACGTCACATGGGGTGATGGCATCACGTGGGGTGATGATGTCACATGGGGAGGTCTACGTCACATGAGATGGTGTCACATGGGGAGGCCTATGTCACATGGGGTGATGGCATCCCGTGGGGGGTCTACGTCACATGGGGTGATGGCATCACGTGGGGTGATGATGTCACATGGGGAGGTCTATGTCATATGGGAAGATGATGTCACATGGGGAGGTCTATGTCACATGGGATATAGTGTCACATGTGGGGCGGGGGGGTAGTGTCATATTGAAGAGGTAGTATCACATGGGGGGTCACAGGGAGTCTTAGAGATCCCACAATAACCCAGGTTTGGTTACCTCATCTATATCGGCGCAGTGGGATCCATTGCCTTGTGATCCCGGCGGGCACGGCCCACAGCGGTACCCGGGGTACTCATAGGTCTCCATACAGTCCACGCCCTGGAAACACGGATTGGGGTTGCAGCGAGACCGATGTTCATGGAAGCCTGCGAGTGATCCAGAAACATCACTAATATTATCTGTGCTCCTCCCCAATACTGCACAGGGACTGACTACCGCAGATGTCCTGCCCCTGAGGGCCCCCAGTATGATTGCTCCTCCCCTTTTCTCCCTGATATGATTGAGCCTCCCCCTCCCAATTTGAAATGCTCCTCCCATTTTCCCCCAGTATGATTACTCCTCCCCTTTTCTCCCTGATATGATTTGAGCCTCCCCCCCCCCAATATACCTGCTCCTCCCCTTTTCCCCCAAGTATTATTGCTCCTCCCCTTATTTCCCAGCTGCTGGCTCACCTTACTCCTATACAGAATACAGCCCATCCCCGTCCTCCATATGTGAGCCAGTTATAGGAAGGACACATGGGGCCCCATTTTATAATAAGCAGAATAAAGGAAGATTGTACATCGGGGCCCCACATCTTCCAATGTGCTCAGTGCATGCTGCCCTGTGCTGGATGGGTAGGTGATGGTGAGTACTTACCGCACACTTGGCATTCCATGATGGTGTTCCGGATCAGAGACATCTCCTTCACCTGTCCAGAGAGAGAAGAGCGATGTCATGGTGGAGGAACAAGGAGTCTCTATAGAAGGTCTCATCCTCCAATCTGCTTCCAGATGATTCTGAGCTGCGGAGGGCGCTGTCTCTGGGTACCATGCAACCCCATTGGTACCCAGACATGGCACCCCCATTGGTCCCCAGATATGGCACACCCATGGGTCCCCAGACATGGCACACCCATTGGTCTCCAGGCACTGCACCTCCATTGGTCCCGAGACACGGCACCCCCCATTGGTCCCCAGACACGGCACCCCCCATTGGTCCCCAGGCACGGCACCCCCCATTGGTCCCCAGGCACGGCACCCCCATAGGTCCTCAGACTTGGCACTCCATTGGTCCACAGACATGGCACCTCCATTAGTCCACAGACATGGATGGCACCCCCATTGGTCCCCAGACATGGCACACCAATGGGGTCCCCAGGAACGGCACCCCCTATGGTCCCCAGGAACGGCACCCCCCATTGTTCTCCAGACATGGCACCCCCATTGGTCCCCAGACATGGCACCCCCATTGGTCCCCAGATATGGCACACCCATTGGTCCCCAGATATGGCACACCCATGGGTCCCCAGACATGGCACCCCCATTGGTCTCCAGGCACTGCACCTCCATTGGTCTCCAGGCACTGCACCTCCATTGGTCCCCAGACACGGCACCCCCCATTGGTCCCCAGATACGGCACCCCCCATTGGTCCCCAGACACGGCACCCCCCATTGGTCCCCAGGCACGGCACCCCCCATTGGTCCCCAGGCACGGCACCCCACATTGGTCCCCAGGCACGGCACCCCCATTGTTCTCCAGACATGATGCCCCTATTGGTCCCCAGGCACGGCACCCCCATTGTTCTCCAGACAAGGTGGCCCAATGGATCCCCAGGCACTGCACCCCCATTGGTCCCCAGGCACGGCACCCCCATTGTTCCACAGGCACAGCGAGCCCACAAGTGCCCTCTTACCTGGTCTCTGATGTCCTCCCGGAGCTCCGCCAGGACTTTATTGAACAAAGTCATCTGTGTGATTAGAGCCTTGGTGTGCTCCCCTGACAGACAGAAACAGAGTCAGCCAATCCGATGGCAGAGAAATACAGCAACACAATTTAGACTCCTCCCCCCTACTGCAAAACCTGACCTACCACCTCCCCTAGAGGTTTATATAAAGCTTGAAATCAAAAGATAGACATCTCCTGTCCTTAGGTTACTGCACTGGCTGTGCCTGCCCCATGCTGGACACACCTCCAACATACACCTGGAAGTGTCTGCCCCCTGCTAGACACACCTCCCCATACACCTGGATGTGTCTGCCCCCTGCTGGACACACCTCCACATACACCTGGCTGTGTCTGCCCCCTGCTGGACACACCTCCCCATACACCTGGATGTGTCTGCCCCCTGCTGGTCACACCTCCCCATACACCTGGATGTGTCTGCCCCCTGCTGGACACACCTCCAACATACACCTGGCTGTGTCTGCCCCCTGCTGGACACACCTCCAACATACACCTGGCTGTGTCTGCCCCCTGCTGGACACACCTCCAACATACACCTGGCTGTGTCTGCCCCCTGCTGGACACACCTCCAACATACACCTGGCTGTGTCTGCCCCCTGCTGGACACACCTCCCCCATACACCTGGATGGGTCTGCCCCCTGCTGGACACCCCCCCCCATACACCTGGATGTGTCTGCCCCCTGCTGGACACACCTCCCCATACACCTGGATGTGTCTGCCCCCTGCTGGACACACCCCCCCATACACCTGGATGTGTCTGCCCCCTGCTGGACACACCTCCCCCATACACCTGGCTGTGTCTGCCCCCTGATGGACACACCTCCCCCATACACCTGGCTGTGTCTGCCCCCTGCTGGACACACCTCCCCCATACACCTTGATGGGTCTGCCCCCTGCTGGACACACCTCCCCATACACCTGGATGTGTCTGCCCCCTGCTGGACACACCTCCCCCATACACCTGGCTGTGTCTGCCCCCTGCTGGACACACCTCCCCCATACACCTGGCTGTGTCTGCCCCCTGCTGGACACACCTCCCCCATACACCTGGCTGTGCCTGCCCCCTGCTGGACACACCTCCCCATACACTTGGATGTGTCTGCCCCCTGCTGGACACACCTCCCCATACACCTGACTGTGCCTGCCTCCTGCTGGACACACCTCCCCATACACCTGGATGTGTCTGCCCGCTGCTGGACACACCTCCAACATACACCTGGCTGTGTCTGCCCCCTGCTGGACACACCTCCCCTATACACCTGGATGTGTCTGCCCCCTGCTGGACACACCTCCCCATACACCTGGCTGTGTCTTCCCCCTGCTGGACACACCTCCCCCATACACCTGGATGGGTCTGCCCCCTGCTGGACACACCCCCCCATACACCTGGATGTGTCTGCCCCCTGCTGGACACACCTCCCCATACACCTGGCTGTGTCTGCCCCCTGCTGGACACACCTCCCCATACACCTGGCTATGCCTGCCCCCTGCTGGACACACCTCCAACATACACCTGGATGTGCCTGCCCCCTGCTGGACACACCTCCCCATACACCTGGCTGTGTCTTCCCCCTGCTGGACACACCTCCCCCATACACCTGGCTGTGTCTGCCCCCTGATGGACACACCTCCCCCATACACCTGGCTGTGTCTGCCCCCTGCTGGACACACCTTCCCTATACACCTGGCTGTGTCTGCCCCCTGCTGGACACACCTCCCCATACACCTGGATGTGTCTTCCCCCTGCTGGACACACCTCCCCCATACACCTGGCTGTGTCTGCCCCCTGCTGGACACACCTCCCCCATACACCTGGCTGTGTCTGCCCCCTACTGGACACACCTCCCCCATACACCTGGCTGTGTCTGCCCCCTGCTGGACACACCTTCCCATACACCTGGCTGTGCCTGCCCCCTGCTGGACACACCTCCCCATACACCTGGATGTGTCTGCCCCCTGCTGGATACACCTCCCCCATACACCTGGCTATGCCTGCCCCCTGCTGGACACACCTCCCCCATACACCTGGATGTGTCTGCCCCCTGCTGGATACACCTCCCCCATACACCTGGCTGTGTCTGCCCCCTGCTGGACACACCTCCCCATACACCTGGCTGTGCCTGCCCCCTGCTGGACACACCTCCAACATACACCGGGATGTGTCTGCCCCCTGCTGGACACACCTCCAACATACACCTGGATGTGCCTGCCCCCTGCTGGACACACCTCCCCCATACACCTGGATGTGTCTGCCCCCTGCTGGACACACCTCCCCATACACCTGGATGTGCCTGCCCCCTGCTGGACACACCTCCCCATACACTTGGCTGTGTCTTCCCCCTGCTGGACACACCTCCCCCATACACCTGGCTGTGTCTGCCCCCTGATGGACACACCTCCCCCATACACCTGGCTGTGTCTACCCCCTGCTGGACACACCTCCCCATACACCTGTCTGCCCCCTGATGGACACACCTCCCCATACACCTGGATGTGTTTTCCCCCTGCTGGACACACCTCCCCATACACCTGGCTGTGTCTGCCCCCTGATGGACACACCTCCCCCATACACCTGGCTGTGTCTACTACCCCCTGCTGGACACACCTCCCCCATACACCTGGCTGTGTCTGCCCCCTGCTGGACACACCTCCCCCATACACCTGTCTGTGTCTGCCCCCTGCTGGACACACCTCCCCCATACACCTGGCTGTGTCTGCCCCCTGCTGAACACACCTCCCCATACACCTGGCTGTGCCTGCCCCCTGCTGGACACACCTCCCCCATACACCTGGCTGTGTCTGCCCCCTGCTGGACACACCTCCCCATACACCTGGCTGTGTCTGCCCCCTGCTGGACACACCTCCCCATACACCTGGATGTGCCTGCCCCCTGCTGGACACACCTCCCCATACACCTGGCTGTGTCTTCCCCCTGCTGGACACACCTCCCCCATACACCTGGCTGTGTCTGCCCCCTGATGGACACACCTCCCCCATACACATGGCTGTGTCTACCCCCTGCTGGACACACCTCCCCATACACCTGTCTGTGTCTGCCCCCTGATGGACACACCTCCCCATACACCTGTCTGTGTCTGCCCCCTGATGGACACACCTCCCCATACACCTGTCTGTGTCTGCCCCCTGATGGACACACCTCCAACATACACCTGGATGTGCCTGCCCCCTGCTGGACACACCTACCCATACACCTGGCTGTGTCTTCCCCCTGCTGGACACACCTCCCCCATACACCTGGCTGTGTCTGCCCCCTGATGGACACACCTCCCCCATACACCTGGCTGTGTCTGCTCCCTGCTGGACACACCTTCCCTATACACCTGGCTGTGTCTGCCCCCTGCTGGACACACCTCCCCATACACCTGGATGTGTCTTCCCCCTGCTGGACACACCTCCCCCATACACCTGGCTGTGTCTGCCCCCTGCTGGACACACCTCCCCCATACACCTGGCTGTGTCTGCCCCCTACTGGACACACCTCCCCCATACACCTGGCTGTGTCTGCCCCCTGCTGGACACACCTTCCCATACACCTGGCTGTGCCTGCCCCCTGCTGGACACACCTCCCCATACACCTGGATGTGTCTGCCCCCTGCTGGATACACCTCCCCCATACACCTGGCTATGCCTGCCCCCTGCTGGACACACCTCCCCCATACACCTGGATGTGTCTGCCCCCTGCTGGATACACCTCCCCCATACACCTGGCTGTGTCTGCCCCCTGCTGGACACACCTCCCCATACACCTGGCTGTGCCTGCCCCCTGCTGGACACACCTCCAACATACACCGGGATGTGTCTGCCCCCTGCTGGACACACCTCCAACATACACCTGGATGTGCCTGCCCCCTGCTGGACACACCTCCCCCATACACCTGGATGTGTCTGCCCCCTGCTGGACACACCTCCCCATACACCTGGATGTGCCTGCCCCCTGCTGGACACACCTCCCCATACACTTGGCTGTGTCTTCCCCCTGCTGGACACACCTCCCCCATACACCTGGCTGTGTCTGCCCCCTGATGGACACACCTCCCCCATAGACCTGGCTGTGTCTACCCCCTGCTGGACACACCTCCCCATACACCTGTCTGCCCCCTGATGGACACACCTCCCTCATAGACCTGGCTGTGTCTACCCCCTGCTGGACACACCTCCCCATACACCTGCCTGCCCCCTGCTGGACACACCTCCAACATACACCGGGATGTGTCTGCCCCCTGCTGGACACACCTCCAACATACACCTGGATGTGCCTGCCCCCTGCTGGACACACCTCCCCCATACACCTGGATGTGTCTGCCCCCTGCTGGACACACCTCCCCCATACACCTGGCTGTGTCTGCCCCCTGCTGGACACACCTCCCCCATACACCTGTCTGTGTCTGCCCCCTGCTGGACACACCTCCCCCATACACCTGGCTGTGTCTGCCCCCTGCTGAACACACCTCCCCATACACCTGGCTGTGCCTGCCCCCTGCTGGACACACCTCCCCCATACACCTGGCTGTGTCTGCCCCCTGCTGGACACACCTCCCCATACACCTGGCTGTGTCTGCCCCCTGCTGGACACACCTCCCCATACACCTGGATGTGCCTGCCCCCTGCTGGACACACCTCCCCATACACCTGGCTGTGTCTTCCCCCTGCTGGACACACCTCCCCCATACACCTGGCTGTGTCTGCCCCCTGATGGACACACCTCCCCCATACACATGGCTGTGTCTACCCCCTGCTGGACACACCTCCCCATACACCTGTCTGTGTCTGCCCCCTGATGGACACACCTCCCCATACACCTGTCTGTGTCTGCCCCCTGATGGACACACCTCCCCATACACCTGGATGTGTCTTCCCCCTGCTGGACACACCTCCCCCATACACCTGGCTGTGTCTGCCCCCTGATGGACACACCTCCCCCATACACCTGGCTGTGTCTACCCCCTGCTGGACACACCTCCCCTATTCACCTGGCTGTGTCTGCCCCCTGCTGGACACACCTCCCCCATACACCTGTCTGTGTCTGCCCCCTGCTGGACACACCTCCCCCATACACCTGGCTGTGCCTGCCCCCTGCTGGACACACCTCCCCATACACCTGGCCATGTGTCTGCCCCCTGCTGGACACACCTCCCCCATACACCTGGATGTGCCTGCCCCCTGCTGGACACACCTCCCCATACACCTGGCTGTGTCTGCCCCCTGCTGGACACACCTCCCCCATACACCTGGCTGTGTCTGCCCCCTGCTGGACACACCTCCCCATACACCTGGCCATGTGTCTGCCCCCTGCTGGACACACCTCCCCCATACACCTGGATGTGCCTGCCCCCTGCTGGACACACCTCCCCCATACACCTGGCTCCTAGTATATGAGATCAGACTTACCGACGATTGAGTTGACGACTCCATTCACTGTCAGGGAGAGAACACAGACATGTCAGATGGAATCACAATAAGATGTGTCCCCATCATCCTGGCCAGGATGTCCCTGCTGTTTTCTGTCCCAGGAGGGGCCCACACTCAGCCAGGGGCCCTTGGGGAATGACAGATTTAGGATCACCCCCACCCTCTACAGCTCTGGAGGAGTGACTCCCCATCTTCAGGAGAGAAAATAAAATAACATACAAAGGACCCCCTCCAGGTTCACATCACGTCACCCACCTCTCTGTGTCCCTACCTGTGTTGTGGATGGACTCGTCATCCTGGAAGGGGCATTCACTCAGAGCCCCCACTCTGCTCATAGACCCCCCGAGAACCATCTTCATCGACTCCATAGACCCCTAAACAGAGAGAAGAACCAAATCATCCTACAGACCTTCCATGGGCTCCGGGACCCTCATGGGCTGGACCTCCGGCCACGGGGGCGGGAACAGACACAGCCCACCTCCCACTGATCACCAATGAGGAGGGCATTCAAATTCCATACCTGCAGCCTCTGGTAAGCCTTGTGTCCTGAGCGGATCTCCCCGGACTCCACCTCGAATTGTGGGATCACCATCATCTCCGGGAGGCCGAGGCTGCTGTCCACCTGCTTACAGTCCACATAGAGCTCCAGGGTAAGCGTGTCTCCGCGGAGGCCACTTAACCGCAGGATCACCGTGTGCGTGTTCCCATCCGACAGGTTGGCGTTCTGGAGGCTGACCGAGTGGACCTTGGAGTCTTCCCGCATGTAGCGGACCAGGACTGGAAGATACGGAACCAGTTATGGCACCACCAACGCCCCCTATCCCTCACCCTGGGCAATAGACTGCTAGCTTTTCTGATTAGCCCTCCCTCCCCTGAGGAACTACTCCAGACCCCCCTTGTCTTACTATGACCATCAGATTGCTAGCTCCTCGGACCAGACCCCCCTTGTCTTACTATGACCATCAGATTGCTAGCTCCTCGGACCAGAATCCCCCTTGTCTTACTATGACCATCAGATTGCTAGCTCCTCGGACCAGACCCCCCTTGTCTTACTATGACCATCAGATTGCTAGCTCCTCGGACCAGACCCCCCTTGTCTTACTATGACCATCAGATTGCTAGCTCCTCGGACCAGACCCCCCTTGTCTTACTATGACCATCAGATTGCTAGCTCCTCGGACCAGAACCCCCTTGTCTTACTATGACCATCAGATTGCTAGCTCCTCGGACCAGACCCCACTTGTCTTACTATGACCATTAGATTGTTAGCTCCTTGGACTAGACCCCTTCTTACTATGAACATTAGATTGCTAGCTCCTCAGACCAGACCCCTTCTTACTATGACCATCAGATTGCTAGCTCCTCGGACCAGACCCCCCTTGTCTTACTATGACCATCAGATTGCTAGCTCCTCGGACCAGACCCCCCTTGTCTTACTATGACCATCAGATTGCTAGCTCCTTAGACCAGACCCCTTCTTACTATGACCATCAGATTGCTAGCTCCTCAGACCAGACCCCTTCTTACTATGACCATCAGATTGCTAGCTCCTCGGACCAGACCCCCCTTGTCTTACTATGACCATCAGATTGCTAGCTCCTCGGACCAGACCCCCCTTGTCTTACTATGACCATCAGATTGCTAGCTCCTTAGACCAGACCCCTTCTTACTATGACCATCAGATTGCTAGCTCCTCAGACCAGACCCCTTCTTACTATAAACATTAGATTGCTAGCTCCTCGGACCAGACTCCCCTTGTCTTACTATGACCATCAGATTGCTAGCTCTTCAGACCAGACCCCTTCTTACTATGAACATCAGATTGCTAGCTCCTCGGACCAGACCCCTTCTTACTATGACCATCAGATTGCTAGCTCCTCGGACCAGACCCCTTCTTACTATGACCATCAGATTGCTAGCTCCTCAGACCAGACCCCCCTTGTCTTACTATGACCATCAGATTGCTAGCTCCTCGGACCAGACCCCCCTTGTCTTACTATGACCATCAGATTGCTAGCTCCTCAGACCAGACCCCTTCTTACTATGAACATTAGATTGCTAGCTCCTCGGACCAGACCCCCCTTGTCTTACTATGACCATCAGATTGCTAGCTCCTCAGACCAGACCCCTTCTTACTATGAACATTAGATTGCTAGCTCCTCGGACCAGACCCCCCTTGTCTTACTATGACCATCAGATTGCTAGCTCCTCAGACCAGACCCCTTCTTACTATGAACATCAGATTGCTAGCTCCTCAGACCAGACCCCTTCTTACTATGAACATCAGATTGCTAGCTCCTCGGACCACACCCCTTCTTACTACGACCATCAGATTGCTAGCTCCTCTGACCAGACCCCTTCTTACTATGAACATCAGATTGCTAGCTCCTCAGACCAGACCCCCCTTGTCTTACTATGACCATCAGATTGCTAGCTCCTCAGACCAGACCCCTTCTTACTATGACCATCAGATTGCTAGCTCCTCGGACCAGACCCCTTCTTACTATGACCATCAGATTGCTAGCTCCTCTGACTAGACCCCTTCATACTATGAACATTAGATTGCTAGCTCCTCGGACCAGACCCCTTCTTACTATGACCATCAGATTGTTAGCTCCTGGGCCCGGCTCACCTTTGTTGACCTTGCCGATGATTGAGGCCTCCAGCCACCTTGTATTGTCTTTCTTGGAGTAAAAGCCGAAGAGAACCCCTCCGGCCTTCGGGGGGAGCCGAAATGTGGAGAGGAAATAAATATCGTTCACCGTCAGCATCTCCGACCGAATCTTCTCCACCACGCTGACCATGTGACGCGATTCGCTGACCGTCAGGAGGTCCATCACTGGGGGGAGGGGCATCACAAATATTCACACATGGGAAATGGTCACACATGGCTCTGTTTATGTCGCAGTTCAGGAAAACCACCACCCCGAACCCCTCTTCATCCCGGACCCCTCACCACCCCACCACCTCGAACCCCTTACCGCCCCACCACCCTGGACCCCTCTTCATCCTGGACCCCTCACCACCCCACCACCCCGGACCCCTCTCCATCCTGGACCCCTCACCGCCCCACCACCCCGAACCCCTTACCGCCCCACCACCCCGGGCCCCTCACCGCCCCACCACCCCGGACCCCTCTCCATCCCGGACCCCTCACCGCCCCACCACCCCGGACCCCTCACCATCCCGGACCCCTCACCGCCCCACCACCCCGAACCCCTTACCGCCCCACCACCCCAGGCCCCTCTTCATCCCGGACCCCTCACCGCCCCACCACCCCGGACCCCTCTCCACCCCACCACCCCAGACCCCTCACAGCCCCACCACCCGGACCCCTCTCCACCCCACCACCCCGGACCCCTTACCACCCCACCACCCCTGACCCCTCTCCACCCCACCACCCCAGACCCCTCTCCACCCCAGACCCGTCACCTCCCCACCACCCCGGACCCCTCTCCACCCCGGACCCCTCACCGCCCCACCACCTCGAACCCCTTACCGCCCCACCACCCTGGACCCCTCTTCATCCTGGACCCCTCACCACCCCACCACCCCGGACCCCTCTCCATCCCGGACCCCTCACCGCCTCACCACCCCGAACCCCTTACCGCCCCACCACCCCGGGCCCCTCACCGCCCCACCACCCCGGACCCCTCTCCATCCCGGACCCCTCACCGCCCCACCACCCCGGACCCCTCACCATCCCGGACCCCTCACCGCCCCACCACCCCGAACCCCTTACCGCCTCACCACCCCAGGCCCCTCTTCATCCCGGACCCCTCACCGCCCCACCACCCCGGACCCCTCTCCACCCCACCACCCCAGACCCCTCACCACCCCACCACCCGGACCCCTCTCCACCCCACCACCCCGGACCCCTTACAACCCCTGACCCCTCTCCACCCCACCACCCCAGACCCCTCTCCCCCCCAGACCCGTCACCTCCCCACCACCCCGGACCCCTCTCCACCCCGGACCCCTCACCGCCCCACCACCTCGAACCCCTTACCGCCCCACCACCCTGGACCCCTCTTCACCCTGGACCCCTCACCACCCCACCACCCCGGACCCCTCTCCATCCCAGGCCCCTCACCGCCCCACCACCCCGAACCCCTTACCGCCCCACCACCCCGGGCCCCTCACCGCCCCACCACCCCGGACCCCTCTCCATCCCGGACCCCTCACCGCCCCACCACCCCGGACCCCTCACCGCCCCACCACCCCGGACCCCTCACCATCCCGGACCCCTCACCGCCCCACCACCCCAAACCCCTTACCGCCCCACCACCCCAGGCCCCTCTTCATCCCGGACCCCTCACCGCCCCACCACCCCGGACCCCTCTCCACCCCACCACCCCAGACCCCTCACCGCCCCACCACCCGGACCCCTCTCCACCCCACCACCCCGGACCCCTTACCACCCCACCACCCCTGACCCCTCTCCACCCCACCACCCCGGACCCCTCTCCACCCCAGACCCCTCACCTCCCCACCACCCCGGACCCCTCTCCACCCCGGACCCCTCACCGCCCCACCACCCCGGACCCCTCTCCACCCCACCACCCCAGACCCCTCTCCACCCCAGACCCCTCACCGCCCCACCACCCCGGACCCCTCTCCACGCCGAATCCCTCACCACCCCACCACCCCGGACCCCTCTCCACCCCAGACCCCTCACCGCCCCACCACCCCGGACCCCTCTCCACCCCACCACCCCGGATCCCTCTCCACCCCACCACCCCGGACCCCTTACCACCCCACCACCCCAGACCCCTCTCCACCCCACCACCCCGGACCCCTCTCCACCCCAGACCCCTCACCGCCCCACCACCCCGGACCCCTCTCCACCCCAGACCCCTCTCCACCCCGGACTCCTCTCCACCCAACTACCCCGGACCCCTCACCACCCACCACCCCAGACCCCTCTTAACCCCGGACCCCTCTCCACCCCACCACCCCAGACCCCTCTCCACCCCAGACCCCTCACCGCCCCACCACCCCGGACCCCTCTCCACGCCGAATCCCTCACCACCCCACCACCCCGGACCCCTCTCCACCCCAAACCCCTCACCGCCCCACCACCCCGGACCCCTCTCCACCCCACCACCCCGGATCCCTCTCCACCCCACCACCCCGGACCCCTTACCACCCCACCACCCCAGACCCCTCTCCACCCCACCACCCCGGACCCCTCTCCACCCCAGACCCCTCACCGCCCCACCACCCCGGACCCCTCTCCACCCCAGACCCCTCTCCACCCCGGACTCCTCTCCACCCAACTACCCCGGACCCCTCACCACCCACCACCCCAGACCCCTCTTAACCCCGGACCCCTCTCCACCCCACCACCCCGGACCCCTCTCCACCCCTGACCCCTCACCACCCCACCACCCCGGACCCCTCTCCACCCCACCACCCCAGACCCTTAAACTGCCCCACCATCCCGGACCCCTCTCCACCCCTGACCCCTCACCACCCCACCACCCCAGACCCCTCTCCACCCCACCGCCCCAGACCCTTAAACTGCCCCACCACCCCGGACCCCTCTCCACCCCACCACCCCAGACCCCTCACCGCCCCACCACCGCGGACCCCTCACCACCCCACCACCCCGGACCCCTCTCCACCCCAGACCCTTAAACCGCCCCACCACCCCAGACCCCTCACCGCCCCACCACCGCGGACCCCTCACCACCCCACCACCCTGGACCCCTCTCCACCCCAGACCCTTAAACCGCCCCACCACCCTGGACCCCTCTCCACCCCACCACCCTGGACCCCTCACCGCCTTACCTCCTCTGACCCCTCACCGCCGCACCACCCGGACCCCTCACCGCCGCACAATCCCAGTCTCCTCACTGCCCCACCACCCCAGACCCCTCTCCATCCCACCATCCCGAAAACTTCTCCCCCCAACCACCCCACACCCCTCACAGCCCCACCACCCCGGACCCCTCTCCACCTCTCCACTCCACCACCCCGGAACCTTCACCACCCCACCACCCCGGACCCCTCGAAGCCCCACCACTTCAAACCCCTCTCCACCCCACCACCCCAGATCCCTCTCCCCCTCAGGTCCCGGACCCCTCTCCCCCTCCACCACCCCAGGCCCCTTCCCCTGGGGTCCCTTACCTTGTAGCTCCTGCCTGGCGGGGGTGACAGAGGTGAGACAGAGAAGAAGGAGGACGGGGACCTTCATGTTGGAGTGCTGGGAGGGAGTGTGGGGTGTCAGGGATGAATGACACAGATGTCTGCCTGTTCCTCCCCTCCTCCGCCCTCTCCGGGGTTCTCACACGTCTCCGCCAACATTCTTCACCACAACCTTAACCCCGTCCCTGCCGGAGGAGGGGAGGACACCACCGGGGGAGGGGGTACGCCCCAATACAACACCACCGGGGGAGGGGGACCGCTCGAGGTACGCCCCAATATAACACCACCGGGGGAGGGGGACCACCCAGGGTACGCCCCAATACAACACCACCGGGGGGGGACCGGGGACCGCTCCGGGGTACGCCCCAATACAACACCACCGGGGGAGGGGGACCGCCCAGGGGAACGCCCCAATACAACACCACCGGGGGGGGACCGCTCTGGGGTACACCCCAATACAACACCACCGGGGGAGGGGGACAGCCCAGGGGAACGCCCCAATACAACACCACCGGGGGGGGACCGGGGACCGCTCCGGGGTACACCCCAATACAACACCACCGGGGGGGGCGCTCCGGGGTACGCCCCAATACAACACCACCAGGGGAGGGGGACTGCCCGGGGTACGCCCCAATACAACACCACCGGGGGGGACCGGGGACCGCTCCGGGGTACACCCCAATACAACACCACCGGGGGGGCGCTCCGGGGTACGCCTCAATACAACACCACCGGGGGAGGGGGACTGAGGATCGCTCAGCTCCAAGCTTTCCTGACCCGCTCCGGGGGAACGTTCCGGGTATGCCCTAATACAGCGCCAGATGGGGGTCACCCCGGGGTCAGGATGTCTGGAGTGTCACTGCCTAGTCAGAGAACGGAACACAGCGGGATCCCCATCCATTCACCATCCCCCTCTATTCACCATCTCCCCTCCATTCACAATCCCCCTCTATTCACCATCCCCCTCCATTCACCATCCCCCCTCTATTCACCATCTCCCCTCCATTCACAATCTCCCTCTATTCACCATCCCCCTCCATTCACCATCTCCCCTCCATTCACCATCCCCCCTCCATTCACCAGCTCCCATTCATTCACCATCCCCCTCCATTCACCATCTCCCATCCCCCATCCATTCACCATCCCCCTCTATTCACCATCTCCCATTCATTCACCATCTCTCATCCATTCACAATCCCCCCTCCATTCACAATCCCCCCTCCATTCACCATCCCCCTCCATTCACCATCTCCCATCCCCCTCCATTCACCATCTCCCATCCATTCACCATCCCTTATCCATTCACCATCTCCCTTTCACCATCCCTTATCCATTCACCATCCATTCACCATCTCCCATCCCTCTCCATTCACCATCCCCCCTCTATTCACAATCCCCCCTCCATTCACCATCTCCCATCCATTCACCATCTCCCATCCCTCTCCATTCACCATCCCCCCTCTATTCACCATCCCCCTCTATTCACAATCCCCCCTCCATTCACCATCTCCCATCCATTCACCATCTCCCATCCCTCTCCATTCACCATCCCCCTCTATTCACCATCCCCCTCTATTCACCATCCCCCTCTATTCACAATCCCCCTCTATTTACAATCCCCCCTCTATTCGCCATTCCCCCTCCATTCGCCATCCCCCCTCCATTCACCATCTCCCATCCCTCTCCATTCACCATGTCTGAGCTCCTTCTGGACATTCTGGTCACCTGGCGGCCATGTTGATCCTCTGAGGTGTGCAGAGCAGACAGCCCCAGGTGACCACACCTCCCCCGCTCGTAAAGTGGGGGCCCCCCCGGGAGGAGGAGGGAGATCACACCTGGAATCTCACACCACACATTCCTTCTCTGTGACATCATCCGTCATCACCCCCCCCCAATCCATCATCACCCCCCCATGTATCATCAATAATAACCACATCATGATTTAGAGATTTTACAGAAAGACCTGAATAAAATAATGGGAGGGGGAGGGGGGGCAACGTGGCCAATGAGATTTCATGGGGAGAAATGAAAAGTAATAAATGCACTTGGGGGGCAAAATATATAAACTACTCACTGGGGGGGGACCTCGGAGGGGGGGGGAATTCCAGGATGGAGAAAGATCCGGGGGTTCTAGTAAAGATCCGGGGGTTCTAGTAAAGATCTGGGGGTTCTAGTAAAGATCTGGGGGTCCTAGTAAAGATCTGAGGGTTCTAGTAAAGATCTGGGGGTCCTAGTAAAGATCTGAGGGTTCTAGTAAAGATCTGGGGGTCCTAGTAAAGATCCGGGGGTTCTAGTAAAGATCTGGGGGTCCTAGTAAAGATCTGGGGGTTCTAGTAAAGATCTGGGGGTTCTAGTAAAGATCCGGGGGTTCTAGTAAAGATCTGGGGGTCCTAGTAAAGATCTGAGGGTTCTAGTAAAGATATAGGGGTCCTAGTAAAGATCTGGGGGTCCTAGTAAAGATCCGGGGGTTCTAGTAAAGATCTGGGGGTCCTAGTAAAGATCTGAGGGTTCTAGTAAAGATATAGGGGTCCTAGTAAAGATCTGGGGGTCCTAGTAAAGATCTGGGGGTCCTAGTAAAGATTTGGGGGTTCTAGTAAAGATATAGGGGTCCTAGTAAAGATCTGGGGTCCTAGTAAAGATCCGGGGGTCCTAGTAAAGATCTGGGGGTCCTAGTAAAGATTTGGGGGTTCTAGTAAATATCTGGGGGGCCTAGTAAAGATCCAGGGGTCCTACTAAAGATCCGGGGGTTCTAGTAAATATCTGGGGGGCCTAATAAAGATCTGAGGGTTCTAGTAAAGATCTGGGGGTCCTAGTAAAGATCCGGGGGTTCTAGTAAAGATCTGGGGGTCCTAGTAAAGATCTGGGGGTTCTAGTAAAGATCCGGGGGTTCTAGTAAAGATCTGGGGGTCCTAGTAAAGATCTGAGGGTTCTAGTAAAGATATAGGGGTCCTAGTAAAGATCTGGGGGTCCTAGTAAAGATCCGGGGGTTCTAGTAAAGATCTGGGGGTCCTAGTAAAGATCTGAGGGTTCTAGTAAAGATATAGGGGTCCTAGTAAAGATCTGGGGGTCCTAGTAAAGATCTGGGGGTCCTAGTAAAGATTTGGGGGTTCTAGTAAAGATATAGGGGTCCTAGTAAAGATCTGGGGTCCTAGTAAAGATCCGGGGGTCCTAGTAAAGATCTGGGGGTCCTAGTAAAGATTTGGGGGTTCTAGTAAATATCTGGGGGGCCTAGTAAAGATCCAGGGGTCCTACTAAAGATCCGGGGGTTCTAGTAAATATCTGGGGGGCCTAATAAAGATCTAGGGGTTCTAGTAAAGATCTGGGGGGCCTAGTAAAGATCCGGGGGTCCTAGTAAAGATCCAGGGGTTCTAGTAAAGATCTGGGGGGCCTAGTAAAGATAAGGGGGGCCTAGTAAAGATCCGGGGTCCTAGTAAAGATCTGGGGGGCCTAGTAAAGATCTGGGGGTCCTAGTAAAGATCCAGGGGTTCTAATAAAGATCTGGGGGGCCTAGTAAAGATCCGGGGGTCCTAGTAAAGATCCGGGGGTTCTAGTAAAGATCTGGGGGGCCTAGTAAAGACCGAGGGGTCCTAGTAAAGATCTGGGGGGCCTAGTAAAGATCCGGGGGTCCTAGAAAAAATCTGGGGGGCCTAGAAAAGATCTGGGGGTTCTAGTAAAGATCCGGGGGTCCTAGTAAAGATCCGGGGGTTCTAGTAAAGATCTGGGGGGCCTAAAAAAGATCTGGGGGTCCTAGTAAAGATCCGGGGGTTCTAGTAAAGATCTGGGGGTCCTAGTAAAGATCCGGGGGTCCTAGTAAAGATCTGGGGGGCCTAGTAAAGATCCGGGGGTCCTAGAAAAGATCTGGGGGGCCTAGAAAAGATCTTGGTGTGCTAGTAAAGATCCGGGGGTCCTAGTAAAGATCCAGGGGTTCTAGTAAAGATTTGGGGGCCTAGAAAAGATCTGGGGGTCCTAGTAAAGATCCGGGGGTTCTAGTAAAGATCTGGGGGGCCTAGTAAAGATCTGGGGGTCCTAGAAAAGATCTGGGGGGCCTAGTAAAGATCCGGGGGTCCTAGAAAAAATCTGGGGGGCCTAGAAAAGATCTGGGGGTTCTAGTAAAGATCCGGGGGTCCAAGTAAAGATCCGGGGGTTCTAGTAAAGATCTGGGGGACCTAAAAAAGATCTGGGGGTCCTAGTAAAGATCTGGGGGTTCTAGTAAAGATCTGGGGGTCCTAGTAAAGTAAGGTGACCAGATTTTTTAAATGAAATCCGGGGACATATTTTTTTTTTTCCTAGTAATGGCGGCAATCAGCGACTCTCTGCCCGTCGCCACTGCCCGCCTCACAGCCTGTCAAGTCTAAAGCCCTGTACACACGATCAGATTTCCTATGGATTTTAAACCAATGGATTTTTCCATCGGAAATCCGATGAAGCTGACTTCCATCAGTCTTGCCTACACACCATCAGTCAAAAAAACCGACCGTTCCAAAACGCGGTGACGTAAAACACTCAGATGAGCCGAGAAAAATGAAGTTCAATGCTTATGAGCATGCGTCGACTTGATTCTGAGCATGCGTGGGTTTTTTATCCGATGTAGTTCCCCACAGACGATAATTTGCTATCAGTTTTTTTTCCTTCGGATAAATTTAAAACAGGTTCTATTTTTTAACACCGATGGAAAAAAGACCGATGGGGCCCATACACGATCGGTTTGTCCGATGAAAAAAGTCCATCGGACTGTTTTCATCGGTAAAACCGATCGTGTGTACAGGGCTTTAGTCTCCGGGCCCCGGCTACTTCTGGGTGGGGAGCTGAGGAAGATCACTTCGTCAGGGAAGGCCAGGAGATAAGCAGGCAGGCGGCTGGCCGGGACTTGAGCCAAGGCAGAAGAACATGTGGGCGGAGCTGAATGGGCACCCGAAACTGAAGAAATATTCCCTCCGCTCCGACCAGCACATGATCATCAGAAAGGGGCACAGATAATGGACAAAAAATACACCCCCCTAAACTAGTAGGAGCGGCGGAGCGGGGGTGTGTAATTCAGATTTTTTTTTTTTTATTCTGCACTGACTGTCTTTGAAATTGCCCCAGTCCCTGTTCAAATCCAATCTGGGGACAAAACCGGGAACAGACTTGGTCCGGGGACAGTGTCCTCAATCAGGGGACTGTCCCCAGAAACCGGGGATGTCTGGTCACCCTATAGTAAAGATCCGGGGGTCCTAGTAAAGATCTGGGGGGCCTAGTAAAGATCCGGGGGTCCTAGAAAAGATCTGGGGGGCCTAGAAAAGATCTGGGTGTTCTAGTAAAGATCCGGGGGTCCTAGTAAAGATCCAGGGGTTCTAGTAAAGATTTGGGGGCCTAGAAAAGATCCGGGGGTCCTAGTAAAGCGCCCGGGGGTTCTAGTAAAGATCTGGGGGGCCTAGTAAAGATCCAGGGGGTCCTAGAAAAGATCTGGGGGTTCTAGTAAAGATCCAGGGGTCCTAGAAAAGATCTGGGGGGCCTAGAAAAGATCTGGGGGTTCTAGTAAAGATCCGGGGGTTCTAGTAAAGATCTGGGGGGCCTAGTAAAGATCCGGGGGTCCTAGAAAAGATCTGGGGGGCCTAGAAAAGATCTGGGGTTTTAGTAAAGATCCGGGGGTCCTAGTAAAGATCCAGGGGTTCTAGTAAAGATTTGGGGGCCTAGAAAAGATCCAGGGGTCCTAGTAAAGATCCGGGGGTTCTAGTAAAGATCTGGGGGACCTAGTAAAGATCCGGGGGGGTCCTAGAAAAGATCTGGGGTCCTAGAAAAGATCTGGGGGGGTTCTAGTAAAGATCCGGGGGTCCTAGTAATGATCCGGGGGTTCTAGTAAAGATCTGGGGGGCCTAGAAAAGATTTGGGGGTCCTAGGAGATGACAGACTCATCAATGCCAAGTCATAGAAAGATCCGGGGAGTCCTAGTAAAGATCCAGGGGTTCTAGTAAAGATTTGGGGGCCTAGAAAAGATCCGGGGGTCCTAGAAAAGATCTGGGGGTTCTAGTAAAGATCCGGGGGGCCTAGAAAAGATCCGGGGGTCCTAGTAAAGATCCGGGGGTTCTAGTAAAGATCTGGGGGGGCCTAGAAAAGATCTGGGGGGTCCTAGAAAAGATCTGGGGGTTCTAGTAAAGATCCGGGGGTTCTAGTAAAGATCTGGGGGGCCTAGTAAAGATCTGGGGGTCCTAGAAAAGATCTGGGGGTTCTAGTAAAGATCCGGGGGTTTCTAGTAAAGATCTGGGGGGCCTAGTAAAGATCTGGGGGTCCTAGAAAAGATCTGGGGGTTCTAGTAAAGATCCGGGGGGTCCTAGTAAAGTTCTGGGGGGCCTAGAAAAGATCTGGGGGTCCTAGGAGATGACAAACTCATCAATGCCAAGTCATAGCTACCAAAGCCGGCAGAATATTGGCATTCATAAAAAAAGGGGAATCACTCCCACTTTCCCGGGAGTTATGGGGATTGGAGGGAATTGGACCCCAGACATGGCCAACAGGGGGGGGTAGAATCCCGGCCAGGGACAGTTGGGGGGGGAATCAGGGACAGTTGGGGGGGAATCAGGGACATGTGGGGAGGATCCAGGACAGTTGGGGGGGAATGAGGGACAGTTGGGGGGAATCAGGGACAGTTGGGGGAATCAGGGACAGTTGGGGGGGATCAGGGACAGTTGGGGGGAGGGGATCAGGGACAGTTGGGGGGAATCAGGGACAGTTTGGGAATCAGGGGCAGTTGGGGGGAATGAGGGACAGTTGGGGGAATCAGGGACAGTTGGGGGGAATCATGGACAGTTGGGGGGAATCAGGGACAGTTGGGGGGAATCAGGGACAGTTGGGGGGAATGAGGGACAGTTGGGGGGGATCCGGGACAGTTGGGGGGACGGGATCAGGGACAGTTGGGGGGGATCAGGGACAGTTGGGGGGATCAGGGACAGTTGGGGGGATCAGGGACAGTTGGGGGGAATCAGGGACAGTTGGGGGAAATCAGGGACATGTGGGGGGGATCAGGGACAGTTGGGGGGAATCAGGGACAGTTGGGGGGGAATCAGGGACAGTTGGGGGGGAATGAGGGACAGTTGGGGGGATCAGGGACAGTTGGGGGAGGGGATCAGGGACAGTTGGGGGAATCAGGGACAGTTGGGGGGAATCAGGGACAGTTGGAGGGAATCAGGGACAGTTGGGGGGATCAGGGACAGTTGGGGGAATCAGGGACAGTTGGGGGGAATCAGGGACAGTTGGGGAAATCAGGGACAGTTGGGGGGAATCAGGGACAGTTGGGGGGGAATCAGGGACAGTTGGGGGAATCAGGGACAGTTGGGGGAGGAATCAGGGACAGTTGGGGGAGGAATCAGGGACAGTTTGGGGGGAATCAGGGACAGTTGGGGGAGGAATCAGGGACAGTTGGGGGGAATCAGGGACAGTTGGGGGGAAATCAGGGACAGTTGGGGGAATCAGGGACAGTTGGGGGAATCAGGGACAGTTGGGGGGAATCAGGGACAGTTGGGGGGAATCAGGGACAGTTGGGGGAATCAGGGACAGTTGGAGGGGATCAGGGACAGTTGGGGGGAATCAGGGACAGTTGGGGGGGAATCAGGGACAGTTGGGGAAATCAGGGACAGTTGGGGGAATCAGGGACAGTTGGAGGGGATCAGGGACAGTTGGGGGGATCAGGGACAGTTGGGGGGAATCAGGGACAGTTGGCGGAGGAATCAGGGACAGTTGGGGGGAATCAGGGACAGTTTGGGGGGAGGGGATCAGGGACAGTTGGGGGGAATCAGGGACAGTTGGGGGGGAATCAGGGACAGTTGGGGGGAATCAGGGCCAGTTGGGGGAATCGGGGACAGTTGGGGGGATCAGGGACAGTTGGGATCAGGGACAGTTGGGGGGGAATCAGGGACAGTTGGGGGGAATGAGGGACAGTTGGGGGAATGAGGGACAGTTGGGGGGGGATCCGGGACAGTTGGGGGGAGTGGGATCAAGGACAGTTGGGGGGAATCAGGGACAGTTGGGGGGATCAGGGACAGTTGGGGGGATCAGGGACAGTTGGGGGGGATCAGGGACAGTTGGGGGGAATCAGGGACAGTGGGGGGAAATCAGGGACAGTTGGGGAATCAGGGACAGTTGGGGGGAGGGGATCTGGGACAGTTAGGGGGAGGGGATCTGGGACAGTTAGGGGGAGGGGATCAGTGACAGTTGGGGGAGGGGATCAGTGACAGTTGGGGGAAATCAGGGACAGTTGGGGGAATCAGGGACAGTTGGGGGGGGAGGGGATCTGGGACAGTTGGGGGGGATCAGTGACAGTTGGGGGGAGGGGATCAGTGACAGTTGGGGGGAGGGGATCAGGGACAGTTGGGGAATCAGGGACAGTTGGGGGGATCAGGGACAGTTGGGGGAATCAGGGACAGTTGGGGGAATGAGGGACAGTTGGGGGGATCCGGGACAGTTGGGGGAATCAGGGACAGTTGGGGGAAATGAGGGACAGTTGGGGGGAGGGGATCAGGGACAGTTGGGGGGGATCAGGGACAGTTGGGGGGAAATCAGGGACAGTTGGGGGAATCAGGGACAGTTGGGGGGATCAGGGACAGTTGGGGGGGATCCGGGACAGTTGGGGGGATCAGGGACAGTTGGGGGGATCAGGGACAGTTGGGGGGGATCAGGGACAGTTGGGGGGGATCAGGGACAGTTGGGGGAATCAGGGACAGTTGGGGGAAATCAGGGACAGTTGGGGGAAATCAGGGACAGTTGGGGGGAGGGGATCTGGGACAGTTAGGGGGAGGGGATCAGTGACAGTTGGGGGGAGGGGATCAGTGACAGTTGGGGGGAGGGGATCAGTGACAGTTGGGGGAAATCAGGGACAGTTGGGGGAATCAGGGACAGTTGGGGGAGGGGATCTGGGACAGTTAGGGGGAGGGGATCAGTGACAGTTGGGGGGGAGGGGATCAGTGACAGTTGGGGGGAGGGGATCAGGGACAGTTGGGGGAATCAGGGACAGTTGGGGGGATCAGGACAGTTGGGGGGAATCAGGGACAGTTGGGGGGAATCAGGGACAGTTGGGGGGATCCGGGACAGTTGGGGGAGGGGATCAGGGACAGTTGGGGGGATCAGGGACAGTTGGGGGGAATCAGGGACAGTTGGAGGAATCAGGGGCAGTTGGGGGAGGGGATCTGGGACAGTTAGGGGGAGGGATCAGTGACAGTTGGGGGGAGGGGATCAGTGACAGTTGGGGGGAGGGGATCAGTGACAGTTGGGGGAAATCAGGGACAGTTGGGGGAATCAGGGACAGTTGGGGTGGAGGGGATCTGGGACAGTTAGGGGGAGGGGATCAGTGACAGTTGGGGGGAGGGGATCAGTGACAGTTGGGGGGAGGGGATCAGGGACAGTTGGGGGAATCAGGGACAGTTGGGGGATCAGGGACAGTTGGGGGGAATCAGGGACAGTTGGGGGGAATGAGGGACAGTTGGGGGGATCCGGGACAGTTGGGGGAGGGGATCAGGGACAGTTGGGGGGAATTGAGGGACAGTTGGGGGGAATGAGGGACAGTTGGGGGGAGGGGATCAGGGACAGTTGGGGGGATCAGGGACAGTTGGGGGAATCAGGGACAGTTGGGGGGAATCAGGGACAGTTGGGGGATCAGGGACAGTTGGGGGGGATCCGGGACAGTTGGGGGGGGATCAGGGACAGTTGGGGGGATCAGGGACAGTTGGGGGGAATGAGGGACAGTTGGGGGAATCAGGGACAGTTGGGGGAAATCAGGGACAGTCGGGGGAATCAGGGACAGTTGGGGGGAGGGGATCTGGGACAGTTAGGGGGAGGGGATCAGTGACAGTTGGGGGGAGGGGATCAGTGACAGTTGGGAGTTCTGTACCATGCATTATAGAAAAAAATAATAATAAACAATAACAATCATTACAATTATAGCAGTGGGAGGAGTTTCTGGTGGTGGGTGTGTTATGGCAGTGTTGAGGGCGTAACCGAAAGGGGGAGGGGTCTGTTACCTGCAGCAGGGGGCGGGTCCAGCAGTCAGTGGTGGGAGGGAAGAGGCGCAGGGGGCGGGGTTTATTTTTCATACCTGTAGTTGGTGAGTGCAGGGGGGCGTGTCCAGCAGTCAGTGGTGGGCGGCGGGAGATATAGCGATGACGCGGGGGTCACAGGGGGTGGAGCCCGGAAGAACTTCCGGGTGGAGGGAGGAGAAAGATGGCGGCGCCCATGGAGCTGTATTGCTGGAGGGGTGACTGGGGGCTTCCCAGTGTGGACATCGACTGCCTGACCGTACTGGTGAGAGGGGGAGGGGAGGCGTGCGACTTCATTACCGTCATGTCTGTGTGTCAGGAGATACCCCCTCCCCCACCTGATCCCCCCCCCGTCCTAATCTACCTGTCCCCCCCGGGGGGGTGTATTGAGGAGAAGGTTCGGGGGGTGGGTGTATTGGGGAGAAGATTCGGGGGGTGTATTGGGGAGAAGGCTCGGGGGGGTGTATTGGGGAGAAGGCTCGGGGGGGGTGTATTGGGGAGAAGGCTGGGGGGGGGTGTATTGGGGAGAAGGTTTGGGGGGGGTGTATTGGGGAGAAGGTTTTGGGGGGGGTGTATTGGGGAGAAGGCTCGGGGGGTGTATTGGGGAGAAGGCTTGAGGGGGGAGGTGTATTGGGGAGAAGGCTCGGGGGGAGGGGTGTATTGGGGAGGAAGGTTCGGGGGGGAGGGGTGTATTGGGGAGAAGGTTGGGGGGGAGGGGTGTATTGGGGAGAAGGTTTGGGGGGGTGGTATTGGGGAGAAGGTTCAGGGGGGGTGTATTGGGGAGAAGGTTTGGGGGGGAGGGGTGTATTGGGGAGAAGGTTTGGGGGGAGGTGTATTGGGGAGAAGGTTCGGGGGGTGGTGTATTGGGGAGAAGGTTCGGGGGGTGGTGTATTGGGGAGAAGGGTTCGGGGGGGTGGTGTATTGGGGAGAAGGTTCGGGGGGGTGGTGTATTGGGGAGAAGGTTCGGGGGGGGAGGTGTATTGGGGAGAAGGTTCGGGGGGGGGGGAGGTGTATTGGGGAGAAGGTTCGGGGGGGGGGGAGGTGTATTGGGGAGAAGGTTCGGGGGGGGGGAGGTGTATTGGGGAGAAGGTTCGGGGGGGGAGGTGTATTGGGGAGAAGGTTCGGGGGGGGGAGGTGTATTGGGGGAGAAGGTTCGGGGGGGGGGGAGGGTGTATTGGGGAGAAGGTTCGGGGGGGGGGAGGTGTATTGGGGAGAAGGTTCGGGGGGGGGGAGGTGTATTGGGGAGAAGGTTCAGGGGGGGGGAGGTGTATTGGGGAGAAGGTTCAGGGGGGGGGGAGGTGTATTGGGGAGAAGGTTCGGGGGGGGAGGTGTATTGGGGAGAAAGGTTTGGGGGGGAGGTGTATTGGGGAGAAGGTTTGGGGGGGGAGGTGTAATGGGGAGAAGGTTTGGGGGGGGAGGTGTATTGGGGAGAAGGTTCGGGGGGGGGGTGGTGTATTGGGGAGAAGGTTGGGGGGGTGGTGTATTGGGGGGGGGTGGTGTATTGGGGAGAAGGTTCGGGGGGGTGGTGTATTGGGGAGAAGGTTCGGGGGGGGTGGTTGTATTGGGAGAAGGTTCGGGGGGGGGTGTATTGGGGAGAAGGTTCGGGGGGGGGGGTGTATTGGGGAGAAGGTTCGGGGGGGGGTGTGTATTGGGGAGAAGGTTCGGGGGGGGTGGTGTATTGGGGAGAAGGATCGGGGGGGGGTGGTGTATTGGGGAGAGGTTCGGGGGGGGGGGTGGTGTATTGGGGAGAAGGTTCGGGGGGGTGTATTGGGGAGAAGGTTGACCCCCCGGGGAGTGTATTGGGGAGAAGGGCTGGGGGGGGGTGTATTGGGGAGAAGGTTCCTCCCCCGGGGGGGTGTATTGGGGAGGAAGGGCTGGGGGGGTGTATGTTGGGGTACAGGAGAGGCCCCCCGGGGGGTGTATTGGGGAGAAGGGCTGGAGGGGGGGTGTATGTTGGGGTACAGGAGAGGCCCCCCGGGGGGTGTATTGGGGAGAAGGTTCCCCCCGGGGGGTGTATTAGGGAGAATGTTCCCCCGGGGGGGTGTATTGGGGAGAAGGGTTCGGGGGGGTGTATTGGGGAGAAGGTTCCCCCGGGGGGTGTATTGGGGAGAAGGGCTGGGGGGTGGATGTTGGGGTACAGGAGAGGCCCCCCCGGGGGGTGTATTGGGGAGAAGGGCTGGGGGGGGTGTATGTTGGGGTACAGGAGAGGCCCCCCGGGGGGGTGTATTGGGGAGAAGGTTCCCCCCCGGGGGGGTGTATTGGGGAGAAAGGTTCCCCCCCCGGGGGGGTGTATTAGGGAGAAGGTTCCCCCCCCCCGGGGGGGTGTATTGGGGGAGAAGGTTCGGGGGGTGTATGTTGGGGTACAGGAGAGGCCCCCCGGGGGGGTGTATTGGGAGAAGGGCTGGAGGGGGGGTGTATGTTGGGGTACAGGAGAGGCCCCCCGGGGGGTGTATTGGGGAGAAGGTTCCCCCCCGGGGGGGTGTATTAGGGAGAATGTTCCCCCGGGGGGGTGTATTGGGGAGAATGTTCGGGGGGGGTGTATTGGGGAGAAGGTTCCCCGGGGGGTGTATTGGGGAGAAGGGCTGGGGGGGTGTATGTTGGGGTACAGGAGAGGCCCCCCCGGGGGGTGTATTGGGGAGAAGGGCTGGAGGGGGGGTGTATGTTGGGGTACAGGAGAGGCCCCCCGGGGGGTGTATTGGGGAGAAGGTTCCCCCCCGGGGGGTGTATTGGGGGAGAAGGTCCCCCCCCCCCGGGGGGGTGTATTAGGGAGAAGGTTTCCCCCCCCCCCCGGGGGGGTGTATTAGGGAGAAGGTTCCCCCCCGGGGGGGTGTATTAGGGAGAAGGTTCCCCCCGAGGGGGTGTATAGGGAGAAGGTTCCCCCCCCGGGGGGGTTGTATTGGGAGAAGGTTCGGGGGGGTGTATTGGGGAGAAGGTCCCCCCCCCGGGGGGTGTATTGGGAAGAAGGGCTGGGGGGGTGTATGTTGGGGTACAGGAGAGGCCCCTCGGGGGGGTGTATTGGGAGAAGGGCTGGAGGGGGGGGTGTATGTTGGGGTACAGGAGAGGCCCCCCCGGGGGGTGTATTGGGGAGAAGGTTCCCCCCCGGGGGGGTGTATTAGGGAGAATGTTCCCCCGGGGGGGTGTATTGGGGAGAATGTTCGGGGGGGGGTGTATTGGGGAGAAGGTTCCCCCGGGGGGTGTATTGGGGAGAAGGGCTGGGGGGTGTATGTTGGGGTACAGGAGAGGCCCCCCGGGGGGTGTATTGGGGAGAAGGGCTGGAGGGGGGTGTATGTTGGGGTACAGGAGAGGCCCCCCGGGGGGTGTATTGGGGAGAAGGTTCCCCCCCAGGGGGGTTGTATTAGGGAGAAGGTTCGGGGGGGTGTATTGGGGAGAAGGTTCCCCCCGGGGGGTGTATTGGGGAGAAGGGCTGGGGGGTGTATGTTGGGGTACAGGGAGAGGCCCCCCGGGGGTGTAATTGGGGAGAAGGGCTGGAGGGGGGTGTATGTTGGGGTACAGGAGAGGGCCCCCCGGGGGGTGTATTGGGGAGAAGGGGCTGGAGGGGGGGTGTATGTTGGGGTACAGGAGAGGCCCCCCGGGGGGTGTATTGGGGAGAAGGTTCCCCCCCGGGGGGGTGTATTGGGAGAATGTTCGGGGGGGTGTATTGGGGAGAAGGTTCCCCCGGGGGGTGTATTGGGGAGAAGGGCTGGGGGGGTGTATGTTGGGGTACAGGAGAGGCCCCCCCGGGGGGTGTATTGGGGAGAAGGGCTGGAGGGGGGGTGTATGTTGGGGTACAGGAGAAGGAGCCCCCCGGGGGGTGTATTGGGGAGAAGGTTCCCCCCCGGGGGGTGTATTAGGGAGAAGGTTCGGGGGGGTGTATTGGGGAGAAGGTCCCCCCCGGGGGTGTATTGGGGAGAAGGGCTGGGGGTGTATGTTGGGGTACAGGAGAGGCCCCCCGGGGGGTGTATTGGGGAGAAGGTTCCCCCCCCGGGGGTGTATTAGGGAGAAGGGTTCGGGGGGGTGTATTGGGAGAAGGTCCCCCCCGGGGGTGTATTGGGGAGAAGGGCTGGGGGTGTATGTTGGGGTACAGGAGAGGCCCCCCGGGGGGTGTATTGGGGAGAAGGGCTGGAGGGGGGGTGTATGTTGAGGAACAGGAGAGGCCCCCCGGGGGGTGTATTGGGGAGAAGGGCTGGGGGGGTGTATGTTGGGGTACAGGAGAGGCTCCCCGGGGGGTGTATTGGGGGAGAAGGGCTGGGGGGGGTGTATGTTGGGGTACAGGAGAGGCCCCCCGGGGGGTGGAGGGTCTCTATGAAAGGCGATGTTGTGGTGTCGCTCGGTGGAAAGTCTCGTGGTGGCGGCGCACAGCGCTCTGTTGTTCGGATCTCTCACACTGACTGTAATTTCCACCACGGAAACTCCGCGCTTCTGCCGGGTAATTCTATTAGAATGCGGTCAGCTCAGGAATGCTTCCCCCCCCCTCCCCCCTCTCCTGTCCACACCGTCCCGGCTCTCCTACACCCTCTGTACCCCCCGAGACCACCGGCACCTCTCACCCACACACACCTAATCACAGAGCTTCACTTTTCCCACATTTATATTACGGCCTCATTCCAATATGGATTCAATTCTTTATTTTCCTCCAAATTCTACAAACAATTCCCCAGAATGACCGCCTGAGAGAAGATTGTGTGAGATCTTTGCACATTTATTAAAAATATAAAATGGAAAACTCCCATGTATGTA